>OX453266.1:4049531-4568471 GCA_949709985.1 Luffia ferchaultella | reverse complement strand
GGCAGCTTCGGTCAGGTAGTGAAAGCGTACGACCACAAGAAACGAGAAAATGTCGCACTGAAAATGGTGCGTAATGAGAAGCGTTTCCACCGCCAAGCGCAGGAGGAGATCCGCATCCTGGAGCATTTGCGCGACCAGGACAAGGACAACACGATGAATGTGATACATATGTTCGACTCATTTACGTTCCGCAACCACACATGCATCACGTTCGAACTGCTCTCGATTAATCTATACGAATTGATCAAAAAGAACAAGTTCCAGGGGTTCTCGCTGCAGTTGGTGCGCAAGTTCTCGCACAGCCTACTGCAGTGCTTGCACGCTCTAAACAAGAACCGGATTATCCACTGCGACATGAAGCCGGAGAATGTGCTGCTCAAGCAACAGGGCCGCTCCGGGATCAAGGTTAGTGCAACACCCAGCCACATTTACTATCGAAGTCTTGAAACTAGTGTTGTACGGACACCGATTATGAGGTTTATCTGCTGCGCTGCGTGGAAAAGTATTTTCAATTATTTTATGAATCCGACGTCCGACGACTTACCGTACCAAAATGTATTATTAATTTATGAATTAACTGTACATTCGAAACATAAAACACATCGATTACGATAGCGCGAGACTCGCTTTTCGAGTCTACGATTTCTATTTTCGACTATCCAGAAATGTTCACTGACAATTTACGACTTTTACGAGACTCGCACGAACTACGTGTGCCGTTTGCGTCAATAACTAATACAAATATAACCATACGTTGTGTACATTTTAAACAGTAAATAATATTTAGGTAAGTATCAAATTTTGAGTCTTTAACTTAAAAACTTTGTTATTTAAGTATGATGCAAACAACACTAATTCTTCGTAACATTCAATTAACCCTTTGAAAGTAACGTCACAGATTAGGTAACATCCTCTTTTCGTTAAGGAACATGGGTATTTTAACACTGTAATACTTTGTACTTTTTACAAACTTTTTACTAGCTCGTTTTCGGTATAGGTAGAACTTTTTTCCATACACTAAAATCGATGTCATACACTACATCGCTTTCTCGGTGAAATGACATGATTTTATGCCGCGTTCGATCACAGTTTGAGCAAACGGAATGCGTACCCTTAAGACCGAAAAATGTGTTTTAAATCTACGAGTTAGAATTTCAATATATGTTATGGTTTCTGGCTTCGCGCTGAGCAGAATTTTGCCTATTGTGGGTAGCGGACTTGTCTCCGGGGGGCCGAATATAAAATACACCTTTTTCAATAAGAAAACATAATTTATAACGCCGTAACACATTTTTTGTCGGTTTTCGTCAGTCTATACAGTAGTATTGTTTTCATTTCAATCACAAAACTGCTATTTCAAACGGTATTTGTTATTCCTAAAATATATAATCTTATAGATGTTAGCAGAGTTTGCAAATTTTCATTCAAATTCAAATAAATCCATGGCTACGATTGTCTATGATTGTAAGTTCGGGCGGCTCTTAAGTGGTTTCCGAAGCCGTTTTACCATTCGTCGGTCGCGCACGAAATGCTCGTGATTAATACTCAATGTCGTTCAAGATGGTGCAGTAATAATAAAAAAAGAACCAGGCATGTACAAAAAATACTGGCGGACCTTCGCTCGCTCACTATTGTTATCCATATACCAAAGTTTAATCATGGCCATTTAAAGCTACTCAACATGATATTTTTTTGTAAGGAATACAATTATATATAGTGTACCTACGTAAATAAATTAATAGGTTTATTTAACCTATAATAGATATCCAAATAAAAATTTATCAATTTAGTTTAGATATTACCTAAATAAAACCAACGATGGTATCTGCTATACAGTACCTCCAGATAGTGTAAAATGATAACCTAGATACCTATCATTGTGTGCGTCCACACAAATGGTTTGCAGTCACAGACCAGTCAACCTATAGACCACGCTTTAATAAACGTCAGTACGAAAACGAAATCGCCAAAAAGTGGCGGGATGCGGGGAGAGGTCGGCTAGTTTTCATTGGCTCGTTCAAAATTGACAATTTAATGGCTTCCGACGTGCTTCCAACTGACCGCTCACAAGAGACGTAGTTATGTAGTGTCACTACATAGCCTTGGTGAATGCTACACCCTGTCAAAGCGTGGTCTATAAGGTTGACTTATCTGTGTTTGCAGTACACCCGCGTATTTTGGAAAGTATGTAAAAATAAATACATCATTTATCATTTAGTACCTACCTCATTTTTTTCTTATGTTTACATCAAGTAATTTTATGAAACAATGGAAAATCAAATTACATATTTAAATATTAGTCATCGGAATCCTCTGAATCACTTTGTGTGTTTATTATAAAAGCGCGACGCACCAACATACACTGCAGGTGTACAGTACGGGCCGATCCTTTAAAGTAGCTGCGCCCGCCTTTCAGCGCAAGTCGGCGGGAGCTCTATAAAGCACGCAAACCATTTAAGGCGACGACGTTTGTATTTGAGCGAACTTGTACTTCAGTGATGGAAAAATGGGTCACACGCACGCTTTAATTACTGTATTATGTTATTGCAAATAGTAATCAAATTCCATTATTACACATATTAATTATATTACATAATTACACATATAATTACATTACATTACTATACATATTAATTATATTACATTATTTCACATATTAATTATATTACATTATTACACATATTAATTACATTACATTATTACACATATTAAGTAGATACATTACATTATTACACATATTAAGTAGATACATTACATTATTACACACATGAACCTAAGAATTACCCGGACGTAGCATCATGGACTGTCTCCCGATGCACCCCTAGTAAGTCAGCTGGTATAGTTCGCCTCAAACTTTATGACGGATCGGAATACAATGCTATAAGCGTGCTTGTGCAGGTACAGTCATATACCCCTCGCTCCACTGCTTCCCGCTACACCTATAACTAGTTACTGCGACGAGACTTGTGCCTATGTTCACAACCGCCCTAAAGTTTGATTCAGTTTGATTGGAACTGTACGCTGCAAACTTTTATTTACACAATAGCCGCCGCTCATTGGTTGTTTAGTGACAGGTAATGTAGAGGTTTTATTACGTCTGTGATTACAAAATGTAAAGTACATTAAAAATAATATAAATAAAATTACATTTCATTAATTATACTTTTACATGGCACAAGACTGTTTTTTTTATTATCAGCGCTACGCACGAGTCTTTATTCGCCAATTCTAGCGACACTAACTTAAACGAGTCAATTGACCAGTATTGCGTGGTCTATTTTCCGAACTATGTATAAATGTTACTACTTCCCTTAGTATCGCTATTCTTCCCTTAGAAAGTTTGACTTCTCAAACATCTGGATTTCAGCAACGACAAGTTTATCGATCAGTTATCACTGTAGATACATACAACTGTTTTTAAGAATAATTGTTTGGTGGCCATTTGATAGCGTGTCCGAACACCAAATTAAATATCTAGGACATGATTGATCGTTTAATTTACGATGTTCTTTAGACGAATCGCGTGAGAATACGCCATAGACAACCCGGGCACGAATCGTCTGCTCAATATTACAAGGTTCTATATCATACATATACATATATCTTAAGTTAAGATGGAACCTTGTAGCATTGAACCGGTAGAGTTTCGATTGCGATGTGGCTTCTTTTTCTTTTTTTAGGCGCGCATTACTCAAAATGTCAAAAGACCATCGTCTCTAAGATACGTGCATAGTAGACCGAGAAGAGAACGCGTTGCTAACAGTTCTGTAACATTGAGGCGGATGTTCTTATAATTTATATTATGTAACTCTTATTATCGATTTTTTTCAATCGATACTGATATCGATAATATCGGTTTTGTGACAATATAGTGTTACAAAAACCGAAGTATACCTAGATAAAAAACTAATAAAAAATATATATGTAATTTAATTGTCCTACCGGAACCAAAACCACAGAGTTTTATTCGAACTGTCTTCCAATACTATTATAATGACTTCGTTTTCTGTCCAGTCGTCGATTCGATATTACCATCAATATTGATGTCAAAATCGTTTAGGCCTACTACGGGCCGATGTAGTCCATGCACAGGGTCCATGCCTATAGAAGCCTTTCAAACGCGAACCAAAGAACACATGTTCTTTAATACTAATCGGCCCGTCATCAAAACCTATATTGTACTTAAAGTTGACGAATTTTGAAATTTGTTTAATTGGCATGAAGGAAGGTCTCATAGTACAAATGAAAAAAAAACTTGGAAATTTAAGTGCAATATTGGTATGCCATGTACCAGCTGTGTATTTGCTATGTATTTGCATCTTTTAAATATCATCATCATCATCATCATCAGCCCATTTTTACCCCACTGCAGGGGCTTAGGCCTCCCCAGAGTGAGGAGGGGGGCTTGGAGCTTAAGTCCACCACGCTGCTCCACTGCGGGTTGGGAACTGTAACGACTGTACTGTAACTGTAAGTCAGAAAAACTCATTGGTACACGCCCGGATTCGAACCATGGCCCTGTGGGACCTTATAAATTTAAGACAGGTTCGTTATGCTCTGGGCTATCACGACATATCTTTTAAATATAGGCTCATTATTCTATTAGCCTATTATGAAAACCACGAATCGGTTTGGTCGACTTGCACGCGATATCCAGCGACTCTATAAGATAATTGATTCAGTCTGTGAAGACTAAACGCGACCATGCACGGCAGATTCCGATATTACTAACTAGGTTATAACTTTCCTAATAGTATGTCACGTGCACGTCATCGGATATTGATTATAGACATTTCTCTAGTACTAGAGAAAGGCGGCCGTCCGAGAGAGGAATGGTGGAAAATAGTCTAGCGAGTTCACTCAACCGAACAAAATTATTGACGACCACGACCAATCGGTCTGGCAGAAGGTTCGCTGAAAGGTAAATGACAACTGATTTTTAATAAATTTAGAGAACTTTGCTGGAAATACTAAAACAACCGAACTAGCGATATAAGAGGCGACGGTGACAAGTGGAGAGTTCGATGCGTGATGTCTGAATTTGAAGTGACAAGTAATAAAGCATCACAGACAAGTCAACCTTATAGACCACGCTTTGACAGGGAGTAGCATTCGCCAAGGCTATGTAGTGACACTACATAACTACGTCCCTAGTAAGCCGTCGGTTGGAAGCACGTCGGAAGCCATTAAATTGTCAATTTTGAACGAGGCAATGAAAACTAGCCGACCTCTCCCCGCACCCCGCCACTTTTTGGTGATTTCGTTTTCGTACTGACGTTTATTAAAGCGTGGTCTATAGGTTGACTGGTCTGTGTAAAGCATGTAATGAAACCTTATTTTGTCACAGAGTGTCACACTAATATATGGGATTTTACGAGACCATGGTTTAGGTGGTAACACACTGGTTTAATTAAGCACGTCTGTTAAGAGCGCCCCTCAAGAATTCACCTCAATACAAATTTCCATATACGATCTTGACTGTTTGTGAAGATATTCGAATGGTATTTTGATTTCATTAAATATTATAACATAATGCTTGTTGCGAATTAAAAATTCGGAAATTTTAGTACTTAATACAGTCGTTCGTCATTAGCAAATTTAGAGCTCAAATTCAAGTTCGGACGGCGAAATTTTTATTTCTCGAAGACGTTTCTCCCGGCATGCGGCAGGTCGCATAAAATGGCGATGTTAACGGACTGTCATAGGTGTTTTTGAAGGGTGTCTTTAATAATTTGAAATATAACTGCAATAAAATCGATGTATCCATGTATCGAATGTGACTATAAGTGACGTCGTCGTCAGTTGTCTTCGCCAATACACTAGCTAGTAAACTATTATTTAGGTGGTTGGACCACAAGTATTCTGTGGTTGGACGGATCGACCAAAATGGTACCTCTGCTATAATGTAATAGACATTGGACGTCAATTTTATTACTTCCTCTACGGTTTACGCTTTAACAATAATAATAATACGTGGGACATTTCACACAGCGCCATCTAGTCCCAAAGTAAGCAAGCATTGTGCTTGTGTTATGGGTTACGGCCAGACAACTGATATATACATACTTAAATATTTTTCGTCGTGATAGCCCAAAGCGCAACAAACCTGTCTCAAATTTATATGGCGCCATAAGGCCATGGTTCGAATCCGGGCGTGTACCAATGAGTTTTTCTGACGTAAGTACACAACTATAACTGACTCTGTGCTTCGGTGGGTACGTTAAGCAGTCGGTCCCGGACGCTGTCAATAGATGGCGGTCGTTAGCCCACCTTCTCACCCTGGGGGAGGCCTAAACCCCTGCAGTGGGGTAAAAAAATGGGCTGATGAAGTGAAGTGAAGAAATATTTTTCATAATATATACATATATGGATATTTCACACCCAGAAACGGAACAAATAGACATGTTTGTGCACACAACTATTTGTTCCGGGCGGAAATCGAATCCGCCTCCTTTGGTTTTGCAGTTAGGGTGTCTAACCACTCTGCTAATCATCAGTCATGTAGCGAAAATAGCCCGCATAACGGACTAGAGTGTGACTGCGCGGGACCGTTTGTCTTAAAATATCACTTATAATAATTAACTGAATTTCTTTTCATGATTTCCCGACGTTTTTTTAACTGTTTATTTGTGTAAAATATACACATCCAAAAAACCAACTCAAAAGTACCTTTCACCAAACATATTAGCCACCTCCGCGCTTCGTACCGTAGGTAGTTAGCTACCTCTTGAATGAAAATTATTTGTTATTCATTTGTAGAAAAGAAATAACATCACTATAGGTAGGTGTAGTTTAATAACAAATGTTTCTCAAGTCCATTGACCTAGTTAACAATATTAAAATAGCTCGTTAGAAAAGTATTTTATTATCTAATAAATTAATAAAATTACTTATAAAAAATATCAGCTAATCAAATGAAATATTATTGCCACGTCGTCGTTCGTTTTTGGTTACGACCTTCCGGGTTCCGTATAACAGCTCATGCAAAACACACGGTATACCCTTGCTCGTTCATTTAGCTCAATTATTTCTAAAACCTTTCATAAAATTCAAGTATCTATAATTTAGTTTTCTCGTAATCTTTTGTCATAAAACTAGTCAGACCCGTGTGTTGTAGCTGCTGGGCTGCAGGTGTTACCGATGGTTCACGGAAACACAAAAAGTCGTCCTGACAGGTATTTTGTCGTCCACGCGCAGGTAGCTAGCTGGCTGTTCGACAATATTTTAAATTGAATGCGAATTTTTATGATTTTTTTATTTTAAAAGTTCTTCATGCCTGGTAAAAGTAATTTTTTTTTTTGTTTTGTTTTGAAATAACTAATTATATTTAAATGTAGATAAGTTATAAAAATATTTTGTTGTGGAAAGGGCAGTGGTGGAGCTGAATATATATTTCTAATTTTTAAACAAGTAACTATAAAAACGCTCAGTCGATTTTCTTATTTTTATGAATTTCTTATGAAAAAGTTATATTCAATCAAAACGCATGGAATGAAATCGGATGGCAATTTTATTGTGTAATTTGTCCAAGCAATTTTGAACATTTAAAAACTATCCGAACATGTTTTTATACACCTCAACATGAAAAAAAACCGGTCAAGTGCGACTCGAACTTGCACATCGAGGGTTCCATACCACCACACAATTTATATTTGTGTAGATATTGCAATAACACGTGAAAAAAATAATGTTTGTTTTTGTCATAGCTTTACAAACTACATGATGAATCGGCATTTTTACTATTTGTTGTTTAAATACTGTTAAAAGAAAATTTTTTTACCCAACAGGGGAAAGTGAAGTTCAAGAGTGACATAGGGTATATCATATTCCAATATGGCGTCAGCGAATCAAAAAAGAGGGAGGGAAATAATTTTTTTTTTGTTATTGCAACAATATGGGTATCAAATTAAAGTTAGTAAATAGCTCATTGCAAATATATACTGTACATATACAGTATATTTACGCATACATATATTATACATATATTTAGCGCAAAGACAGTACGTCATATCTTTGTTGGGCTGTACCCAACCAAAACTAAAGTAAATGCGTGCCAATTAATAAAACTAAAATAAACTGAATTTATTACTAAAGACCTACAACATATTATTGTTATCCAAATAAATTATAATTCAAAATGAACTAATTTCGTACCGATTCGGAAAACTAATATAGAAAGAGAAGAACCGCCAAGAAACTCCTCGCTGTTAATTTTATTTAGCTGAGTATATATATTTTAAGTTCTTATAATTTATCTTTTTTTTACTCATTTATATGTGATGATGATGATGATGATAATAATAAAATTTTTTGTTACTTATAACAAAAAAACTTTCGTCTGTGCACTGATAAATAAATAACTTATGTATATATAACCCCCGAATGCCCCTTAAACTAAAGGGAAAAATTTATATGAAGAAGATGGATGAAAGGAAGGTGCATGTGACAGAGATGCGAATGTTAAGATGGATGTGTGGTGTGACAAGGAAGGATAAGATAAGAAATGAGTATATCAGGGGAGCTCTGAAAGTAGCGCCAGTGACAGAGACTTCGGAGTAATAGGCTTGGATGGTATAGTCATGTTATGCGCAGGGATGACCAGTATGTGAGAAGAATGTTAAGTATGAATGTGGAAGGATGTAAAAAGAGGGGAAGACCGAGGAAAAGATGGATATTTTGTGAAGGAGGATATGATAGCGAAAGGAGTGAGTGATGAACTGACGAGTCACAGAGAGGAGTGGAAGAAAAAAACATGTTGGGCCGACCCCACCTACAGTGGGATAAAGGCAGGAGAGAGAGAGAGAGAGAGAGTATATATAACACTGATAAATAACGTCATTACTAAAACTATGTCAATATATATAATAGCTTTTTATCTTGTAGAGAGCTGTTATTTAATAATTACAAACATTTGTTATTACATAATAAGTCGTTCTATCAATATAGGTCGTTGAATAATGTCAATTAGTCAATTAATACAAACTTAACTAACCGTTAGATAAACATTCTCGATATAACTGGAGAAGACTTCATCACAAAAGGAATTATGATTTACTTCGCTACGATACACTCACAAAAAAAAAACTGACATAATTACAATCCTGATCAGGTTTCTTGTTTGAGTTTTTTTAACTGTAATGAGTTTACACGGAAATTAATTACCTTCTGAATTTGGATTGTTGTTGGCAAGGTTTCTAATAGGGTAATGATCTCATTCTCCGAGTGAACTTTTAAGTCCATTACATTTTGAGGTTAGGTTAGGCTACCTAGACGACCGCTTAGCCTAGTGGGTAGCGACCCTGCCTACGAAGTTGTAGGTCCAGGATTCGAATCCCAGATCGGGTCAGTATTTATATGATTAACTAGCGACCGCCCGCAGCTTCGCTTGCGTAGACTACACATTCCTGTTTTAGGTAGTATTAACTTTCGAAATGATTTATACATACTTTTTGCTGAAACTAATATTGGGTACTCCCATTCAAACTTTCAATCTTCATTCTCCCCACTCCTTTAGGAAAACCGATACTTCCATACTTTTCACCTCCCGTTTCCCACCCTTCAAATGTGGAAATCCAAAAACCCTGAAAGACATCATTATTTATTTATGTCAAAATTTTTATGTTTCTCACTTTAAAGAACAAAGACTCATACAAAGCCCTTCCGTCCCTCCCTCCTTAAATTTGAAATTTCCAAATATTCCTTTCATAAAAAATTGATAGGTTATAAAATAAACCACTGTTCCAAATTTTGGCTTCCTAGACATAGTAGTTTCGGCTTTATCTACGTTGATAGATCAGTGAATACAAACGACAGACAGACACAAAAAGTAGCTGATGTCACTCTTGACAACCTTCTTTCACGTCTGCAAAGTTTCATTAAAATCTGTTGAGCCGTTTTGAAGATTAGCTTGAATAGACACATAGACGTACAGACAAACAGACGAACAAAAAGTAGCGTATGCCACTTTTGACCACCTCCTTTTCATACCCGTGAAATTTAATTAAAGTCGGTTTAACCATTTTGGAGATTAGCTCGAATAGACAGATGGACGTACATACAGACATACAAAAAGTTGTGTATGTCACTTTTGACCACTTCCTTTCCATATCTGTGAAGTTTCATCAAAATCAGTTTAGCCGTTTTGGAGATTTGCTCAAATGGACAGACAGACAGATAGTTTTATTTTGTAAATATAGCCTATAGCCTTCCTCAATAAATAGACTATCCAACACAAAAAGAATTTTTTAATTCGAACCAGTAGTTCCTGAGATTTGCGCGTTCAAACAAACAAACTCTTCAGCTTTATAATATTAAGTATAGATATTGATACTGGTACCGGGTCTTGGTTGTTATATGTATGTGGTGACTTCACTTGGTACCCAAAACACAAGTTAATGCTTAGTTTGGGGCCTAGACGTTGTTGTGATGTATACATTATTGTTTTTTGTTAGGCTAGGTTGATTTACCTCAAAATGTAATGGTCTTAAAAGATACTCAGGTTTTTGGGCTTTGCTTGCCTTCTTTTTAACCATGTTTTTAAAAATGTGGTAAGCTTGACCACTTACCGATTCCCAATTAAATGAAATCACTGATTGGGTTCGATTCAGCATCTATCTCGAACGTAGTTGTTTGCGGGCGAGTTAATTTAATCGAAACTAATATTTGCGTACAATTTTGTTGTAATGCAATTAAACGTAAATAGAAACCAAGTGACGCGACGGCTCGGTCAAGAACGATCTTCATGCGTTTGTTCTAGTCCCCGGTAGTGAACTCGTTAGGTATTGATCTCGAGATTGCTGCAATAAAACTTATTCAAATTGTGGACCCGCAAGCACCGCTCCGAGGTACACGCGCTATCTAGATTTAAATGTTGTCTTTACGACTCCGATATTTCTTCGACATCACTACGTTTCCTATTAGCTCCCTCATAGTAAGTCCCTCTTCGTAAGCCCTCCAACCTCCGCTGTCAATCTTCTTTCCAATTTTGAGGGTTAATCTGATTCTGATTATTCCTGGTATTCTCATTAAAATTTCTTTTTGTAAATACGAAAACATCTATCCATATACAATTACTTATACCTACTATATTAGGAATTTCAATTGATTTTGAATTTTCAAATTTGCCTCGGAAATGCGATAGCGTGACCTGATTTTTAACATTTTGTGTACCGCGTGCTCTTCGGCGTTGGAAGAAACGTAGGTACCTACCTAATAGGTTAACAATTAGTAGTAGTTTGATTCATGGTATATTAGAAATAAAAACAACAGCAGCTTCATTTTTTCCCAGGGATCGGACTGACTTAGTACAGTACTAGAGGGATAAATATAGAAATACAAAAATTATGTCTACACGTTCTATCACTCAGTTATAATTGTAACACTAGCAACTGCCCGCGACTTCTTACGTGGTTTACATAATATCCACCAGTTGCTATAATTTAGGAACTTACCCTGTGTCTCTCGTCACAACCTCTTTTTTCATGTCTACGAAGTTTCATTTTAGACACTATGATTTCATACTTAGATGGCAGTCAACTATAAACAAGTGACGTGTGTGGACACTGCATTATACTGAGGGTCGTCATTGTCATGTTATGTATGATTTATGTGCCGATAAAATATACCTAGTAGGTACATATTGGATCTGTACACGCACGTAAGGGAAAAAAAGTACAGTATATTTTTTAGGGCGCGTTCACATATACTTATATTTCGTGGTGACAGCCATCTTGGATTCGAAATTTGTCATAGTGTATAGTATTCTACTAGTCAAGTCCTTTCATTTGATACCCATATTGATGGAGTAGTGAAAAAAATATGTAATTCGCCATTTCGTGGTGGCGGCCATCTTGGATTTGACATTTGTTATAGTGTATAGTATTGTACTAGTCAAGTCCTTTCATTTGAGTCTGTCTGTATTGCGCCATCATTTAAAAATTGAAGGGGTGAGTGGACAAAGGTTTTATCTGAGAAAACAATAAATCGACTGTGCAAATTTTGATTCGTGTCAAAAATAAAAACCTATAGCAAAGGTATTTAACTGATAAACATGCATACATTTCAAACTTGCAAATGTGGTAGGAGCAACATAAAAACATTCATAACTCATTTTGAACTTTTTGTTAGTTAACACCCTTGTCCACTCACCCCTTCAATTATGAAAGAATTGTTTTCTTTGAAACTAAGGCAGATTTTAATACATTTCCATATACAAAACGCCGACAGTAAGTGGATTACTATCAGCTAGGTTTGAATAAATACGCCCTCAGTTTCCTCTACATTATTCTATCCCTTGTGGAAGTTAATTCTGGGCGATTAGATGGAATTAGAAATGCGTGTTGCCTCTAAATCAATTGGCAAAAGTTTCTGGATAAATTTATAATAAACCCAACTGGCCGTCATCGGTACTGTATATGAACGAACAGAAATGGACGTAAATTATATACCTATACCTGTATTAGTTTATTTGGTTTTAAGCTATATATATACCTAAGTATACATATTTCTTTCGAGATAACCGTGTGGTGGAGATCCTGCTTCTTGTATAGAAGGTCGTGATTCGAATCTCAGGGCATGTACCAATGAATACCAAGCTTTACGATAATTGTAGGTAGTAGTTAGAAAATATCTTTTATACTTTAGGTTTTATGACCTTCGAGATATCGGCAAAAATCAAACACGATTTGGCAATATTACGTTAAAGGGATGCAAAACTTTAACTAGGTACACACTAATGCATCTCTACAAAAGAATCCGCCACGCTTTTGAGACGCCGCATATTTTACACGGATAAGCTATTCTCACGGATCTTCGGACGACCGCTTAGGCTAGTGGGTAGCGATCCTGTCTACGAAGCTGGAGGTCTCGGGTTCGAATTCCAGGTCGGGCCAGTATTTATATGATGAATATTGATACTGGTACCGGGTGTTGTTTGTTATATGTATGTGGTGTCTTCGCTTGGTACCCAAAACCGGAGCTAATGCTTAGTTTGGGGCCTAGACATTGTTTTGTTGTATACGTTATTATTATTATTATTGTTTTTTGACAAAATGTATCTATCGCTAGCTAGATTCGCTCACGATTGCAGTTATTCGCTGTTCAGTCGATAGTCATATTTTAGCATCTTTATTCAGTATAGTAGAATATATTTGATGTTAATAAGTAACTGACGAAGTGTAGTTAACTAGTTCCTACTATTTGTAATAAATAATAGTTGGTTAAATAAAACAACATTGAACTCAGTCTGTCTAGATTCATTTAAGTTGGCGAATTCAGATAGGTCAACCTAATCGAGATTCAATACAACTCAATCCCACACCAGAATAATTATCAAAAATTCAAATACTTAAATTGTTGATGATGTCAGCCTATGATTAAAATCAAACTTGCTAATCTTTTGTTTATTAACACCATTAAGTTTAGTCCTTAGAAAAATCATCAATATCGACCGTTTCATACATAGAGTAAATTAATTTGATAGCAGCGTTTGGTTTTATTAGTCATAAATGTCACTTCACAGTATCTAAAATGTCAAACGCGATTTCGCGGGGGTGAACACCGGCGTGCGGGGACCTCGCGCACTGAAACTCGGTCAGACGGTAAACGCAGAAGAGTCAATTCGTATTTTTATGGTCTCATACCTACTTCGATAACTCGAACAAAACGAAAAACTGCTTAGTGTCAGACAGACCGTATATTCAACGTTTGTTTTAAATTTTTTTTTTAAATTACACATAAAATGTCACTTCAGAATCGTATTTTCCAATACGAAGTTTACATGTTTGTGTCGAAACATCGAGTGGCGTATAAGTTTACATGTATGTGTCGAAACATCGAGTGGCGTATATTTTGTTACACCTTTGTGTGGTCGCGATGCGGTATCTATATGTAGGTATACATCCATGGTTTACGTATGACTCGTACAAGGTACGTCAGTCTTAATATTGGTCGCTGTCCTTTCCGCTGCCTTCTCTCGACCAACAACAATCTTTAAAAGCATTGAGTACACAGCATTATCGATTAGGCCGGTGCGCGTGGTAATACGGTCCAATGACATCGGCCTAATCAGCTCGTTCGGTGCGTGACCTGTCGCGTGACTTTGCCTTTTCACCGTGGGCGGAGGAACGAGGCCGGGAGCGTTCTAAGAATTTTCGGAGGACGCCTATAGTGAACGAATGGTGTAGTTGCTTAGTTTGGTTTATCGATGTTGTTGACATGATCTTCGATCATTGTTTGTTTCGATAGATCGATGAAAATGGCGTATGTATTATTTCCAAAAGTAGTAATTGATGTGCCCGTACTATCAACATCAAACTAGTTCGTTTATATATACTAAACTTATATTACTACATAGGCCTAGGCCACACTGTTTTTTTTTAACACGGAAAAAAACACCGAAAATATCACCCATATATGTACTATAATGAAAGCACACACACCTGCGTCTTATTTAGTCGTATCCGCGAGTATATGTGCCAGTTGCATTTATAAGTGTACGCGCGCCCACACTACGTTTTATTTCCTCACCGAAAAAACGTGGTGTGTGCTAGGCTTTATGGAGGTTCATTATGATGTAAAAATAGAATAAATTTGGAAACCCTATAAGAAATCAAAAAAGAAACAAAATCCAGTATATGTAAATATAAATATCGTTATACGGAGCCTAATAAACCTATTATAGACAATCATCTAATTAGACTGACAAGCAAAATTCTAAAAACAGTTAACTATTTTTTTATTGCATTATAGTATATCTCATTTCTCTCTCTCTCTCTCTCTCTCTCTCTCTCTCTCTCCAGTATTAATTTTGAAATTATAAACGTTTGAATTTTATTCATGCACGAATAGTCGCAGATGTTATTAACCTCATGATCAAAAGACATATTTCTATCAAAATGTACACAACTCGCTTTAAAAGGTATTTACTTTTTGGTGTATATTTATGATACGAAATATAATTTACTCGTATGTTGTACCTTTCTTGAAATGATAGAAAATCCTAACCTACATTTAATATTTTTAATGAGCTTATTAATGACGCCCACAAGTCGAGTCGAAAGCGGTTTTCTATTACTCTTTCATAGTTAATCTATTCTTAACACAAATATTTGCGGGCTCTTAATCAATTATTAATAGAAAAAACCCGTTTCACCATTTTAACTTTGTCATTATCATAATGTATAATCGTTAAAGAAATACAAGCGTATTAACGGCGTGTTCGCATTGCCGCAGAAAGGGCGACCTTATACAGGATGAGTTAAACGATTTGGGCCCAGGAGGGAAAGTATTGTAAATATTAAAGACAACGAATACTTGGTGACTACCGCTTAGCCTAGTAGGTAGCGAAGCTGGAGGTCCCAGGTTCATATCCCAGGTCTGGTCAGTATTTATAATGATTAATATTAATTTATATAATTATTTATAAAGATTAATATTATTACTGATACCGGGTCTTGGTTGTTATATGTGGTGTCTTCGCTTGGTACCCAAAACACAAGTTAATGTTTAGTTTCGGGCTGATGTATGCGTTATTATATTTATTATTATTACTTAAAGAAAACTTTATTTACTTTGTTTGTTGTTTGTCGTCTTGTTTAAGCCAAAAACCAAATTTCCCGATTAAAAAAAAATGGCTGGCTGCGTCGTAGCCACGGCCGCTTAACTTTAAGGATTTGTGAATTTGATGCTGCTATTAAATGAATGTGAAAATAAACTAATAAAAGTCGATTGGGTCATTAGTTTACGTTTTATCATCATATTTAGCAGAAACGAAGATTTCCTCTATGATTTTTTTGACACATATTCTAAGGCCCATATTTTCAAAGGGCTCAAAGTGCGAGTACAATGTTTTGTCCAATATGTGAAGTCAGAAGTTGAATATATAAGGCGATATGCCTCCCGTTTCTGTATCTTTTATAATATACGAGTGACAGGTCTCGGAAAGTAAACAATTTTGGTGACACAGTTTTTTTGGAAACGACCACCGGCCTGTGGTGAAAAACGTTCATCTATAGTCACTCATAGAGATAAAATCTCGTTAGTAAACATTTTTTGTGTAAAATAATGGGTCAAATATAAAATCAAATATTATTTTAGTGTAATTAATAATTTTATAAAAGAATAGTGCTTATTATTTTTGTTACATCAAAAACTCTAAGTTGTTATAGAAATAAGATCCATTTTCTGAAAGAATATATTTCTTTGACGGTAAAAAAAAAATTATTAGTTAGTTTTATTTATTTACTTCAAATTGGTTTTCAAAGAAAATTAATCTCTAAGACTGTCCCAGCGATTGGTGCCATAAAAATACAGGAGTTTTTTTTTTGGGTCAGTTTGACTCTGTGCTCAGACTAGTGACTTTTCAGATTTCAATCAGTGTAGAGTTTGTTATCTTAAAAATAAAATAAATTTACATTTAACTAGAAGCTATTTTCAATATAACTTTCCCGCCAGGGCCCATTCGCTTGACTCGCCCTGTATACTTAAACTCAATTTGTAAATACATTGTGGCGTGTTTATAAGTGGTGAGAGTGAAATTGAAAATATGAATATATTTTTAGCGGGGAATTAAATGTATAAAAATACACATAAACGTAAGTTTTAATATCTTTAAACATTTTACGCAATTGGGTATGTGAAATAGTTACAAAATAATGTTAAAAAACCGTTACTGGGCATTTTAATATAGTTTACTTTTTAAGGGTTTTTCGGTAAGCGGGTCAAAATATGCAATCGCACCAATTTTAGGCCATATCGACCTCTCAAAGTTGAAAAACGCACACATGCATCCAACTTCCTCATCTTTATAAAAATCCAATAACCTCTTTATATTTTGCTATGGCTATGTACAGTGTTTCTTATATAGCAAATACTAGGCCTATAATATATTGAAAAAGATGACGCACCTTCATACTGCACGGCGGCGCGGGGCACGGCGCAATTTAGTCTAATTTAAGCTCCTCATGTTTTCTGCTTCTTTGGTATTTATGCAATATAATTTTTTCAGGCGGACAGAAAAGACAGAAAAGCCCGTCACAATGTTGCCATGCGTTCCTCTGAAGCGGATGTTACGTGTTTTTTTTTTCAGCGCCCATTGGCCACGCAACAGATGTTCGTTCGTCATTTCTCCGATGACACACTTTAAGTAGGTCAGCCTCTCCGGGCCGCCTCCTCCGACGTTATCGATTGGGTATCGCACGTACACAGATTGATAGATAACTCGGTTCGCAATATGAAAACAAAGCATGCGGTAACGTGTATGCAACTGGCTAATGATTACGCACATACGTTAACGTCTATTGTGAGAGGTTTATAGTACGACGGATAATACATTTTGCTAACCGTTAAGGTATATTATGCGGTATAGATATATCTCAAAGAGAGTCAAAGAGCGGCCGTAAAAACAACATTCAAAACTATAGAGCGTGCGCTGACTAGTCGACGACACCTACGCGAGCCCGAAAAAACTTTTATTGCAGTAACTCCGAGCGAGCCCGAACGAGCTTCACTACCGGCTACAAGAGCAAACTTACGAAAATGATTCTTCTACCACCTGTCTCACGCCGGTTTTAGAAACTGTTATCAGTGATAACAGATATATATAACACTTAGGAAACACAAGCCACCTGACTTAACCTGATGTAACTGTTATCGATAATGTTACATACCGTTGTTGTTATCATAACAGGGTGCCCGCGGTTGTCGCTTCAAATCGACGTACATTAGTTGCCATGCGCTACTAGCTAACATATTAGATAGTGCTCAGTGAACGACAAAGGTACTTTGCCTTATCCTAAATAAACACTCTTACGCCACATATTGTATATAGCTTTCCGCCCGCGCCTCCGCTCTCATGGACTGCATAGTTGTACCGCGACGCTTCTTTCCGGGGTAAAAAGTTGCCTATGTCACTCTCCAGCTTATAAACTATATATATGCAAAAAATCATGGTGATCCCGTTACAACTGTGTAGTCCACGCGAGCGAAGCCGCGGGCGGAAAGCTAATTTTAAAATAAAATATAGCCTTTGTTACTCAGGTATAATGTAACATTCTATTGGTGAAAGAATTTTTGAAATCAGTCCAATAGTTTTTGAGTTTATTCGTTACAAACATACAAAAATAGAAATCTTGTTTGTTATGTACTTTTTTGCAGTAGGTACCTTCTCTATGTTAGCCACGCCACCCCCGTACTTAACCACTCATTATTGTTGACCCGACGGCTTTTTGGTTCTCCAAATTTTCTCTTAAGAACTGAACCTATAAAACACCAACCTCGCACCTATTTCAAGTAATTATTTGTACCTGGAACAAATCAGATTGCCTCGAATAGACGTCGACAGCACCTAAATAGGGAGAAAAACTACGTGTCGGGTACATTGTTCAGATTCTAGTAACTTTAATAAGTCGTAAGCATATAAGTCATTTTTTCGACGTCGTCGTCTTCGATTAAATGTGGCTACGACCTGTTTGTTGTCTGGTTACAATTGCTTGTTTAGTAATTTTAAGTATGGATGTTCATAGAGGTACCGCGTTGTGACAGCAACAATATACATAGAGACCAAAGACGCCTGTTGACATTTCGAAATGTTCGCTATATATGAAGCAGAATTTTGTGTGACCCACATAACACATGGGACATCCCACACAGCGCCGTCTAGTCCCAAAGTAAGCGAGTATTATGCTCGTGTTATGGGTTACTAGACAACTGATATAAGTATTTTACACCCAGACCCAAAACGAAATAAATATGTTCATGCACACAAATATTTGTCCCGGGCGGGAATGGAACTCGCGACCCTTGGCTCTGCAAGTAAGGCCTCTAACTCGGCCAATCGGTCAGTTAGTCGTGTATTAATACTTTAGCTATATAAATATGCAATAAATATTCTTTAAAAACGTGAATATTTCATATGCTCAAATATATATAATCCTCCTCCTGAAATTTAAAATTTTCTCACTATTTATAATCAAATAGCAACACTCAAGAGCCCACTTTAGATACATCAGTAGCATATGCAGCCACGACAATATATCACGCATTTTTTGGATCCGCCTCAAAAAGTTAAAAATATGCAACGAAAATGCTAACTTTGAAACCAATTATATAAATAAATCCTAATACCTAATCATGACGACAAAATCTTTTACTGTCATAAAATTACCGAGCAAACTTTGTTGATTTCGCACTGCTGTACAATATGTTATGCGATGGATTTAAGAAATAATGTCGTCAAAGATATTCCCACTTTACAGTATTAGCGACATATTGGTAAACAAGATTAATTTAACCTGTTCCATCGGCTATTTGTCGCCTAGTTAGCCGCTTGACTTAAAAAAAAAATACGTATAAGTAATTAACTAATCTTCACCCCTAATGCTCAAAGTTCATCATCATCATCAGCCCATTTTACCCCACTACAGGGGCTTAGACCTCCCCCAGGGTGAGGAGGGAGTTTGGAGTTAAAATCCACCACGCTACTCCACTGCGGGTTGGGGATTGTAACGACCGCCATCTATTGACAGCGTCCGGGACCGACTGCTTAACGTGCTCTCCGAGGCACTGAGTCAGTGATAGTTAATGTACTTAAGTCAGAAAAACTCACTGGTACACGCCCGGATTCGAACCATGGCCTCATGGCTCAAAGTTCACTGAAAGTTAAAAAATTAGTACTCGTGACGTATTGTTGACTTGAATAAGATACCTACGCCAAAAGCTTAGAACAACGGAATTAAAATGTTTGCTGGGTGTCGGAGCGAGAGACTTCTGAAAGCTCTAGTATTAAAAGCCTTCGCCTCTCCGACCCTATTGCGAATATTAAATTAAGACGTACGAGAATTTTACGAAATATCCATATTTACATTTCCCGGGTTTAGCGCAAATATCTTGTATCCTATTTTCTGAGCCCTGCATTCGGTTAAAGCAACGCGTTCGCCTTGAAGCCCAAATATTTAAACAGCCGCGCCGCCGTCGTCTGTAACTCATGCCAATTTTACTAAGTGCCCGTGTGTCGGGTTTCCGAATGCAAAGCTGGGTTGAACCATATTAAAATATACAAGTGGCCGCTTTGACCTGCTCCAATACAAATAGGTATTTTCTATAAACTAGGGCGTGTTACGATGTGGGCCGTGCACAACTGCTATAGAGTTAGTAATGTTGACAACAGCGTGTGGTAGTGCAATAGAGAGTGCGATGTCTGTTTTAAGGACAGGATGTTCGGCTGATTTGCGCTCGTGGACACCAAGGACTCTTAGCGAGATAAAAGTGAGCTGTATACCCGATTTCCCCTAGATGCACGGTATCGAAAATTCTTAATTTAATGAATTTAAAAAATCAAACAAACTTGTTTTTAAAAAAGTTACTGTAGAAACCCCTCCTTTTAAAAACATTCCTTTAGACATTATCTTTGAAACCAATGATTGCTTCGTTTTAAATAAAATGAAAAATTAAACAAACATGTTAACTTCTAATTCATTTGGTTATTGATTAAAAATATTTATATTTGTTTATTAAAATTTGTTCCAAAACTGGTCTACCTGGCCTAAAATATGAGACAAAGCCGACTCAATTCTGCGCCACGAAGGCGAGTGCGCGGGGATCGCGTGACACTTCTAGCTTCAGAGTTCTCATAACAGTTTCTGTCATCGCGCCCGCGGCCAACAACTTATACTTACATAAAAAAGACTTGTATAAATTGGTGACCGAGCAACTGATAAGATGTCTCTGTGCTAAAAGCGCGCGGCTTTAGAATTACGAACTGTGACGGTCGCTGAAACTTAGCGTCGACTTATTGTTATTGTTGTTTTTTTTACAACATCTGACGTTATTATATAAGAATGTCTATGCTACCTATATGCCTCCAGTAGTCAGTAAAAATTTTAGAAATGATTCATCACGTATCTCATGTGATACGTCATTGATCAACAGACATCCAAAAATATTTTACTCCTTCACAATCATAAGTAATAATAATAACGTTTAGATCACAACAACGTCTAGGCCCCAAACTAAGCATTAGCTTGTGTTTTGGGTACCAAGCGAAGACACCACATACATATAACAACCAAGACCCGGTACCAGTATCAATATTCATATAAATACTGACCCGACCTGGGATTCGAACCCGGGACCCCCAGCTTCGTAGGCAAGGTCGCTACCCAGTAGGCCAAGCGGTCGTCAACAACAACAGTACAACAAAATATAAGGACTACCTGTCAGTCTGCCTATGACTGTCCACAATTTTTTCGTAGAAAGATGAGTCGAGTCAACTTTTAGCTACTTATCAATGCAATTTTTTTTTGTTCTGTCCGAATTTTTAAAGGGAAGGGTTAATTTATCGATAAGTGTTGGAGCAGAGGAATGAAAAATTCTCAGTATCATTATTATCTTCTGTTCGCCCAAACTGATTATTTTTTCTAAAATAATTTTGACATAAATAATGGTAATAAGTACAATGATAATAATTTTTTGACTACATACATCAAGTATTTGAAACCGAGACTGGATTCGAATATAAAGCGACGAAAGTACTGAATGTAATGTGGTAGTAACGCGATACGCTTGACACGTTGAAACCTCAAGAAAATGCGCGAACAATTACGACGAATGCGCGAAATGAAACGTAACTACGAATTCAAATAGAGCACATTTCGAATGTTTACCGAGATTTCATCATATAACATAACATTGTAGGAAACTTATCGCATTGCAAAAGTTGCAGACACATGTCGCTTTTGAAAAGTATCTTGCAAACTGTATCATACGAGAGAGATATTTTTTGTTAGTATGTCGCGTTACTAGACCTTCGATAGTTGATAATGAAGCAACTTGTATTGTTTAATACTGTTTAAAAGCCAGAATTAAATTAATTATCAACTGTATTATTTTAGATCGTAGACCGGCGAACTAATGAATATAAGCGGACGGTAATCATACAACCGAAAATGATTCATTGCAGTGGTCTTAATTACGCAAATTAACTATAACTAGGCTAAGTAAGCGCTGAAGAAATGTAGTCCGAAATTCGGCAATGACCTGAATGCGATTTATAGTCCGCAACAACGAAATGATAAGAGATGTCATGGCGATTATCTAGTAGTTGGTGTTTACTATATTGTAGTATGGTTGCAAAAAACGCGTGTTAGGGAAAGGCTGTTTTTCAGACCATTGCTGAACCAATGTTTGTGAAAATCGTCATACGAATAAATATCGACTTCGACATGTCTATACATTTTCATATTTTGTCTGGGTGGTATAAAAAATTAAATATAAGCTTTCTCTATACGAAATTTAAAAAAAAAAAATAGAAATCCGCTGCAGTTTTGGCGGGGAAAAGGGCTTTCCCCGACCGTATATTTTATAGGTATTTTTCTAAATTTCCTGCAGTCGCCCCTATCGCTCACAAACGGTTCAGACAAGAGACGCGAAGACAAATTGAAACTAGATGCAAACTAGACTAAGCTAGATACAATGACGACATGCAAATCTATCCATTGTCAATAATATGTTTATATAGTTAGTCAAGTTTGTTACAAGTACAAAAAAAAATTTACAGATTTTGCGCTTCTCGCAACTTTCGGAGGACATTGAAAATGAACATCAAAAATGAAAACTTATAACAGATTTTTGCCAAACAATTATATTACATTTTTCGAAAAAAGTTATGAAGCAATTTTCAAAAATATGGTACCATACGATGCCCCGTGAGCTCGTGCATCTTTTGACACTACTCCCTTTCGTCTACCTTTATAACTTTCTGTAATGTAACCGAATCTCACTATCCGAGGTCACCAATCGGATAATCATTCAATGCAAAGGGCACCTACCCAGTCGACAATTTTCGACCGATTTCAAAATTTCTTTTTCCAAAGGCAGATAATTTATCTGCCTCGAAAGTTTTTTTTCCATTTTTTCAATATTGATTTTCGTTTTTGAAATAAACAACTTTTTGTCTGAAAAATCTGGAAGTTTCGTCTTTTTTTCACAATATTCGATTTTCCGAAAAAAATTACACACTGATTTTAGAAAATTTGATATTACACGGTGCCCCACAAGCCCTTACATCTTTTGACACTACTGCCTTTCGTCTGCTGTCATAAATTTCGGAAATATAGCCGAATTACACTTTCCCACGAAAACGATCTGATAAGCATTTTCATTGTTAATATTCAAGGTGGTTAGTAAGTATGGTGCATTGGTTACTTTCATGTAACTGAACTCGAAGTCCTAATGTATAATAAATATTACTTATTGGAATGTTATTGTAACAAGTTTTGGTTAGTGTCTGATTGTTTTATGCAAAATCAATCCAATATATTATGTATACATAATTTTATTATATTGACATAAAATTCTAATTTAAAAAATTTTTGTAATTACAATAAACACATTGAAGCGATATTATAAAATTCAATTTTAAGAAAATGTATCGTTGGACATTAACGAAAATTTCGGATGAGTCTTATTTGTACATGAAACAGTAAAAAATCTATAAACACAATTAAGTGGACTAGAAAGGTGTCTTCAAAAGAAGTTTGTTCATTCATCATTCATTGTTTGTTCACAGGGTTGCATGCACTTACTTCATCCCTCTCAAACGATATCCTATATCTTATTTTAGGTGATGCGTCATTCTTGAGAAAAGTGACGCACGGGAAAAGTGTTATTGCGATTTCTGATATTTTTGGTCCCTCAAACTCGTTTGTCCATTGTTTTTTTTATCCTTATATAAGAAACAGTATTGACTGACGCCATAAAGAGAAAACGTGAGAGTTGTTCTTCTTTTCGTTGCCTTTACAAAAATTTTTAAATGCCAAGTATCACCGGAAAAGTTACAATAATAAAATAACAATCTTTATTTGACCCAAGTATACAGAAGATAAATATAACAGTGTATTGGAGACTCCTTTAAAGCAACAAATACCAGTACCGGGAGATTCCGCTCTTCCATAAATTGAACATAAAGTTATTTTCGATACATTTGCTATTAATACGGTCATACATCGAAACTTGTCCCGTAATGTTGTATTTTACAGTACTAGGCCTTTTCATTTTACACCAATCACAAACGAGCATTCTGTTCGTAACGCATGCATAAACCGCGAAAAGCAACGCGCTCGCGCCCTTAGCTCCCGCCATTATTACATTTGAAGTATCTACCTATTTTTAATTTCAAATGTATTGAAAAACATCGTACAAGCTGGCTATTATAGTCATCGATTTATTATAAATAAGCATTCGCCTTCACCTCGTGCCTATAACACCTCGACTATAATATGCAGCTTACCGTACCTACTTGCGTCATAATGTCCTATTAACTGCTTTTTATTCTAACAATTTTTTTCACTTGTGGGTGTGTGGGGTAGGATGGTGTGTAGAGTGTGTGTGTGTGTGGAGGGCGGGATGAAAATGTGAGGGCGGGTGTAAGGGAAAATAAATCATTAAAAAAATAGCCTCTGCTTAATTTAATTAACCCTAGATTATACCTTGAATGTTAAAACGGAACGTCAACGATCGGAAACTGGGCATACTGTATAAAAGATGATTGTTGGTACCGTTCAATGACACAGACAACCCACCGCTTTAGTTTGAGATCAGTTCAATCACTCATCGCATCACGAAGTCGTAACAGAACCGATAATAGTGCTTAGAGACGTTAGCTGGGTTTTTTCTTCAGTAAATTTAGAACGGCCTCCCACGGGCCACCGATGTGGGTTAATGCCAGACCCACGCGCCCTACCTAGTGACTGACGCGCTCTTGTCTAGCACCGCTATACGACTCTTTCTCCGCCTATTGGCTAGAATGTCAAAGGTGTATTGAATTGTAGTTTTTTTTTTAAAGTATGAAGGTCTTTTGCGAAGGTCTTACAGCTGTCACTAAAAAGAAGTATACACTTATTGTGGTGAACGCTATGATGTCTATGACCCTGATGTTTTCGAGGTGTGTATCTATTTGCGGATTGTAAGCACTTGGTTTTATTTTTCAATATTTTATTATATATATTTTTTTATACAACTTCTAAAAATTATTTTGACGGTATTTGGGTTTCGATAAAATGGCTACCTACCGAAATCACATATCTGCAAAGTGGCCGCTATACATTTCGTATTTATTATGGTACATGTATTTTTTTTTTATGTCGTGGTAGCCTGAGCGCAGCGAACCTGTTCGAAGTAAAGAAGGCCGTGCGGGGCCCTGGTTCGAATCCGGGCGTGTACCCAATGCGTTTTTCTGACTTAAATACATAACTATCACTGATTCTGTGCCTCCGAGAGCACCTTAAGCCGTCGGTCCCGGGTGCCATGAACAAATGGCAGTCGTTAAAAATAGTTAAAATCCACCAACTCGCACAGGAGCAACGTGGTGGAGTAAGCTCTAAGCCCCCTCACCCTGAGGGAGGTCTAAGCCTCTGCAGTGGGGCATAATGGGCTAGTGGAATGGAAATGTATTTAAATTTTTACTATCTAATATCAAAACAAATTAGTTTGTTCGTAATTTAAGCTAATATATGTGACTATGAATTTGTCTATTTGGTACATTTTCACGGATAAACTACTGAACTGATTTTGATAAAAGACAGAAAGGTAACTTGTACGAATATAAATGTGATAATAAGTTTGTCTAACGAAGTAGGATAGGGTATGTGTGATTTTTTTTAGCGTGACACCCCAATACATGATGGGTATGAAATAAGGGTAATTGGCGAGAAGGTTTAAATAATGCAAAGCGTGTAATCCACGCGGGCAAAGTCGAGGGCTGCAGCTAGTCAGTTCTCATAAATACTATCTGTGCAATTCATAGAAGTTTATTATTCAGACTTCCTCCAATTCAAGATTATCAATCGATAGATAAGGACAAAATACCTTTTTAACAATAGAATACGATTCAGTTCGGCCTTTATTAGTAGGAGTACTTGGTGATACTTATAATAATCCAACTTGCAAGTTGCACGCCAAATATTGAAAAATCAAACAAACGCCGTTAATCCAATAAATTAATTGAACAACTTTATTACCATACCATCAGCCCATTAATGCCCCACTGCAAGGGCTTAGGCCTCCCCTCGAGATGGGGGCGCTTAGAGGTTAATCCACTGCACTACTCCATTGCGGGTTACTGGATTTTAACTACTGCCATCTATAACAATAAACAATGGATGGTAGATAGGTAACAATAGATGGCACATGCTCTGGGAATCGAACCACAGCCTGCTAAACAGGAAGTGGGTTCGCTACCACTCGGCTATCATGACATCTATTACTTATGTTAAAGTTCATATTTCGATAACAAGACGACGACGCGACTTTGATTTAGTATAGATGAAGTATTCAATCAAAATATTTGATTTATTTTCGGTAATACAATTCACGTATTTATGGTAACTGTTTTGGGCATGTTTAGCTTACGTACAACTAAAAACTCTTTCACGCAGTGTAACAAAATCTAAGTGAAAGGATTATTATTTGACAGTAACTTTCCATAGTGTCGAGTCCGATTTGTTTACCACAAGTTGATTTCTAATGTGGGTCGCATTAGCATTGCGGCGACCTAGTATTTATTAATAAAAATAAATAATATTTGTTTAATAATTTATTGGATTCATACTCCTGATTTTTAAAGTAACGGTAAGTACCATTAGACTATTTTTTTAATTTATCGTGGTCGAAATTTGTTTTAATTCAAAAAGCTAAATTGAAATTCGAAATGATTAAACGAGCAAGCTTTTAGTTGAAAACTGAAAATCAGAAAATTGAAAATGTTTTATTTCCTTCGCTTTGTTTATATATTAACAATACGTGGCAAGATCTTTCTTTTAAGTAGGTATTTACGGGTATATATTATTCAAATAATAAGAATATGAATTGTTGATAATAAATTACATAATATGTTTTATTCAGTCATATTTAAATAATTAACTAATAACAAAATAACTCTATGAAACTAAAATTAATTAATAAAAACATACATTATAATTATTAAATACAACAAAATAGCTACAAATGGTTTAGTCGTTTCGGAAATTAGTCCGGACGAACAAACAGACAGACTGACAAAGTACAAAAAATTTAAGAACGCATGTATGAATTTTGAATACGCGCAAATAGACATATTTATTTATTTATTTGTATATATAAAACATACCTTAAGGGCGCCAGCTAGGGTTGCACATGGCCGGTTTTTATTCACAAATTGATATTAAAAGAGAACGGAGAAATTGGTCTACCTATTCAACAGTAATGAAACAAATGTTGGTGATAAGCTAATTATTTTGACGTATTTTTTTTCTGTATCGATGCAATTCTGTAGGTCATAGGGTTCTAGACATGTTATCGTATTTC
Organism: Luffia ferchaultella; assembly: GCA_949709985.1. Taxonomy (NCBI): domain Eukaryota; kingdom Metazoa; phylum Arthropoda; class Insecta; order Lepidoptera; family Psychidae; genus Luffia; species Luffia ferchaultella. Next base: position 4,541,135 of record OX453266.1, on the reverse strand, counting down.
AATTGTTTTAAATAAGTAGTGTCCTCAATTTATCATTCATCAAAATTATTTAATTGAATAGACAAAGTATTACATTTAGAACTATGGCAGAAAACCTTCCGGAATCTAAAAAAATTCCCCAACTAGAAGAAGAAAATTTCCTACTTATCGCAATAGGCACATATCACATCAAGTTAGCCAAATCTTACTGTGTTGAGCATTTGAACAATGGAATTTATAGCATAGATCTATACAGAGATTATGATTTCGATGATTTGACTAAATTCGGCATAGAAGCAGAACACTGTATCTCTACTAAGAACACGAATACAGTCTCTTCATAGCAGAACGAAACAAATATTACACATACATATTAATGAATGCGGGCGCCAAAGGAAGAGATGCATTTAAGCACTATTCTTGTACCTGCTTGACTAGACGTTACAATTGGTATATGTACACATGTTATTTCAATTTAGTGGTACATGTGTTGAGCTCGTTATCAAAATGTTTTTTTTGGAACCTGCTCCCCACTTGAATGATATAATTCTGAATGCGAGTATTGTATAATTTTTTTGTACTTCTTATTATACAATAAAGAGATTCATTAAAATTATTTTTAGTATTTTTTTTTTAATACTTCATATGTTTGGGCAAAAATGTAATCAGCACTTTGAGCTACTACATATTAGCTATTGATTGCCATGAGTGGCGATAGTGCTGAGTAGGTAGACCATAGTTCATACATTTTTGCCCACCCTCCTTTAAGTACTTCGTGCCGATCAGTCTTCTAAATGCAAGTTATGTCTTTGTTCGCCCCTATGATTTGCCATTTATATTTCCAGCGGATGACGTGTTCCGTGAATAAATGACGTAGCGTTCGAAGACTAAATTACTGTACCGAAACTAATAATTGCTGTCTAAAATTGAAATCCGCCGCTTTGTATTGATGATTATTATGTAGTCAATATGACCTTCTCTGACGTTCGACTGTGCGAAGACTATTTTTCTAAGAAGGTATAAGTCCCGCATTCGACTTCCGACTGATCGAGGATTTATAGTCAGTATGCTCTAGAAAAACGTATAGACAACATCTTGAAAGGCTAAATTCTAAGCACCCGAAACCCATGACGGGGCAGTGGTCCAACTGCTCTGTCCAACTAGTTGGACCACGGCCCCCTAATGAAGGCCCGTGGTCCAATTACCAAAAAAAAATATTTATTTTTATCCAATAACGATAGTTTTCCAACTAAAAACTTAGTTTAGAAACCTGAACTGCATCATGTGGCTATAGATGTACCATTAGCCTTGGGCACGAAATCGACGTTTTTGACTCTCAAAATCCCGGCACACTACCTCCTTGAGTGGACTGTATACCTGAAAACGCTGGATTGATGTTCACTATTCACTTCGCCATCCCGCCTGTTTCTATTCCTTTTTGACTGTTGGCCGCCGATTAAACTGCACGTTTTTTGTTTACCCATGCGATGGTAAGGTGGATAAACGTCTACAGCTTCCGCCTGCAAGAGATTTAGAAGTCGCACCGACTAAACAACCGCCTGAAGCATAATGAGGACTCGTGTCCTTAGCATGAAAGCTCCTACTACTTCATCGAAGCGACCAGGAGGCACACTAGGTTGTCACCGGCGCGAAGATGTCGGCAATAGGTCCTACTTTCATAGCCGCAAGACGCCGTACTCAACCGCAGACAATGAAGCGCTGTCGCTGGTATAGCTGTACACTCCCGCTATAGGAGTGCGGTCTGTGTGCCTCGCTTCGTCTCTTACAGACGAAGACGGGAGGGGTGAAGTAAGTAAGCGAGGCACACAGACCGCACTCCTATAGCGGGGCGTAGTGTACAGCTATACCAGCGACAGCGCTTCATTGTCTGCGGTTGAGTACGGCGTCATGCGGCTATGAAAGTAGCACCTATTGCCGACATCTTCGCGCCGGTGACAACCTAGTGTGCCTCCTGGTCGCTTCGATGCAAATTAACACAACAATTAAACGTTCTCAAATAGGAACAGGAAGTGGCAGTATTAAGTGATAGTAGTTCAAAATGAGGTAACTGATTTAATGAATATACATATGTATCATATGAATTTGTGCACAGTTGGTACAAATAAGTAATTTAATATATAATATATAATGTGTGGCCGTATTAAAAAATGGGGTATTAATTAATAAATTATTTTTTTGGTAATTGGACCACGGGCCTTCACTAGGGGGCCATGGTCCAACTATAAAAATAGTTGGACCACGACCCCTAGTGAAGGCCCGTGGTCCAACTAGTTGGACAGAGCAGTTGGACCACTGCCCCGTCATGCCGAAACCGACGAGCCTTCATGAAACAATTGATAAATCTCGTTGAAACAGATATGCAAAGACCATACCAATTGGTAGTCTATAGTTTCTGCTTCTCCCTTCCCCTACTTATCTACCTTCCTATTTACCTTACCTATCTTACCTACCTTACCTACTTCCCTACTTATATATGTATGTATGTATAATGCATGTTGTTTCCGAGACGTGTCTACTTCCTCATAAGCTCTAGCAAACACTAATGAGATTGTGTCGTTATCATATATTTTAAAATTGTTTTTTATTTGCAAAAATAATACCACGAATATAATTAAAATCAGTCCAATTTTTATTATATTTGTCTATGGGGATCCTCTTCGATTTAAACTTGCTGTTATTTTTATCGTTTATTTTAGTCGTACCACAATAACATACACTGAAAAATTCACCTGGATATATCATATCGTCACCGAATCAGAGGCCTATGACAGACAGACAGACGGACATACATACATACATTTTGGACTCAGTAACAGGATCCCGTTTTTACCCCTTTGGGTACGGGACCCTAAGAAGTAACTAAAGATTGTACTTTGCACGCCGATAACTCAGCATTTCACCGATTCTTATCGAATTTAGAAAACCCTTCAATAATTGATCGCAATTATATTCTTATTTTGAAGATGTCGTATCTTCTAGACCGTAACGGCAAAGCTAACAACTTTGTTTTAGTAAATATTTTCATTTGATACCGATCCCTCGGGAGTTCAACGAGATTCCGCTTTCATTCCTGCGTCTCAAGTTTCTAAGACCAGAGGATCAAGCGATACGTTGATGAATAAATCAGTGGGTATTTGACTTTGATACATTTAGATAGACTATAGTGGCCTTGTTTAAACGCAAGGTTATTATGTACACTAAAAGCCGAATCAGTCGTACTCATGGAGCTATGATTGTTTTCGTGCTGTCATACCGGAGGTAACATATAATCAATTTTGTATCAAAACACGATTGTCAAGCTATGGGTGCGAAAAACGATACAGTGTCGTGTAACCAAAATGAGAAAGCTGCTATAAAACGTCACAATCACTAGTCAAATTCAACTCTCGTTTGACCGCATCCAACTCTATAATATTACCTTCATAGGACGCGGAGCGAAAATAATTATAGGTCCATGGTCGTATATATTCAAAGCAGTGTGGGTAAAGATCATTGCTAGCTTTTCTTCCTTCAAGGGTAAAATGATCACGTTCTCTTGATGACTTGACTACCACATATAATTTATCGCTTTGTAATTTTTTTTTATAGTGAATAGATAATATCTCAATGTATAATTCATAGTCTAGAACAGCTGCCGTTTTTAAATATGCCTTTGAAAAAATAATAATATACTTACGAACAACATTACATTCGTGTTATCCTTGTATGTCCTACAGCAAATCTTACATCTAATAATACTGAAATCAATAGATCAAACTTTAGAATTTTAGTTCAATAGATATTTCTATGTCGTGATAGCCAAGAGCGCAACGAACCTGTTTCAAATTCATAAGGCCCCATAGGGCCATGGTTCGCATCCGGGCGTGTACCAATGAGTTTTTCTGACTTAAGTACACAATATCACTGACACCGTGCTTCGGAGGGCACGTTAAGCAGTCGGTCCCGGACGCTGTCAATAGATGGCGGTCGTTACAGTTCCCAACCCGCAGTGGAGCAGCGTGGTGGACTTAAGCTCCAAGCCCCCCCTCCTCACTCTGGGGGAGGCCTAAGCCCCTGCAGTGGGGTAAAAATGGGCTGATGATGATGATGATGATGATGAAGATATTTCTAATTGGTAATTTATTTCACAAAAGCGTTTATTGCGTCGTTAAGTATGTATCTGTTGTTGAAATTTGTGAGCGTCCTTAAAGTACGAAATATTGGATATCATTTCGTAAAAGGGTAGATAATGAGTTCGCGGATTGGCGGCATGAGCAGATAGTGTCATTTGACTATATACACTTATATATATTATACGAATATAAATACTAGATTTTAATTAAACCACGTTACTGTCGATTGGTCGGTCGAATGATTAATCGATTGATTGATTGGTAGATTGGTTTGGCATTAATTTAAAAATTAAAAAAAAAAGTTAATTTCTAAAACCTATTTTTGTGTATGCTGCTAGTTGTTACACAAACAAAAAGGACGATACCAGTGTAACTAGCTTTTAAGAAATCGCTTAGAGCCCTGTGTTTTATTGTATTTTTACATGGCTGCTGATGCGCCCAAGACCAAAATTGGTACCACACTCTTTACTTATATTAAAACTATCAGTATACGAAAAATTATGTTTTAAAATTTGTTTTTCTACTTATCTTTAAATATTCGTGAGGGTGCTGCACCTTAACCGCATAATACGTGAATGAACTTTGTAAGTTCTATCACCAGCTGAAAATTCAGATCTTAGAAACTTGTGGACGACCATTTGTGTTCATGACCTCCTGGACTATAAGCTATTAATGTTATAAGACGTTGCGAGTCATTTAAAATTTTATGGGCCGGTATTGCAGTTCTCACTTATCCTAGGAATAACGTTAAATGAAGCTTAAGTTTCAAAATCCAATATAAATTTTCAAATGTTTGTTTCCCTCAACGCTATTCCTAAGATAAGTGAGAAATACTGGCACTAAGTCTGCGATTGTCACCCTCACTACGATTGACGGAACAATTGAGTGAAAATTAATCTATTGTGACCCTCCTCGCAATGCTTTTATCGAATTATTTTAAGGTGTAGGGAGGTACTTCGATTTCCTTTTATTCTCGGTAACAATGTGTTTTTTACCTTACTAACACAATTATAAGTTTTATTCTATAAATAGTCTATCTTCCATAATCGCTTATAACTTACAACAAATTACGACTATTGATTCTATTTCTGTTTATTTTTTAGGGTTTCCTACTTACCTCAAAAGAAAAAAAAACCTTAATAGGATCACTTTGTTATCTGTTCGTTTGTCTATCTTTGAAGACTCATTTTCTCAGGAACGCGAGGAGGTGTTAAGTTGAAATTTAAATCAAATATGTAGGTCTACGGTCCTTTGAAGCTATATAGAAGTGAAACTTCTAAGCAGAGAAGAGAACTTTCTAAGCCAACGCAATCGAAAAATACAGCCGCTTATGCCGCATATTTTGACACTAGCAAGACCTAAATTCTGAAATTTGGCAAAAAGTGAGGTCTCACAGGATAAGTGGAAGAAAAAATCCAAAAATAGATAATTTGTAGTTGTATCAAATAAATTTAAATGAAAAATAATGATCAATTGCACTAAAAGTTGATTTCTCCACTATGGCATCAGTTCACCCTTATACGCCCTAATCGAGTCAGTCCTTGCTCTCGGGCCACGCGTCATAACGAACGTGAAGATATACGTAAAAAAACATTGCAGGACAATTAATTGTTTTTAATGTTTCATCGCCACAATGAAATGTTATTTTTAATTCTTATCCTTTGTAATCCTGTTGTTATCTCGGACAGATAAGCTAAAAGTTACTAAGAAAAATATTCAAATATACTGTTAAAGAAAGCTACTGCGCAGCTATTCGAAAAGCTCCTTGGAACTGCCTACTTTCAGTCAGTATATGGATTCGCAAATTCAAAGATTTTCGAAAAACATTAGAAATTTCCTCTCACATCTGCTTTTCATGCCATACATTTAGCTGACGTAATTTGTCGCATCGGCAATCAGTTAAATAACGTTATTTTTCGCGCATTTAAGTGACGTCTTTTACGCACATTTTCTTGACCTTTCAACTTAAAATGCGTGATTCGAGTTTCTGCGATTTCACGCGACTCTTTGCTATCGATTCATTGTGGAATTTTGTCTCTATCTACTTAAAAACAAATATTAAAAGTTGGTCTAATCGGGTAGGATTAGTTGGATCCCGACATGCATAACTAATCCAAGTGGCAAATAATATTAAACGCCCTTAAAAGTTTTTTTTTAATATTCGCATGAATTATCTAGGCATCCAAACATTTAGCATGGGATTATCAAAAACTAAAAAAATCTGTCTTTGAAAGGGCTATCTATGCATATCGGAATCCAGTTAAAAACGGGGTTTGTCTAAATGAGCGAGACGTATCTACTTGTTTTCTCTGTCGTATGCTATTTTCGACCTGCGCCGTTCGTCGCATCTAGACGGATATGTGGCCGGATGTGATCGCACATTCACTCTATAACGTAATCAATATTTTTGTCTAAGTTCGTGTTACTCTACCTGCATGCTTTTTCACGCTTTTTTTTTTCCATGATGGGTAGGTACAGACTTGGTACTGAGCGGACCACTGCAGCCCAAGCTTCGTCGCTCTGCTCTTGAAGACTAGCATGACGGATGGCGAGGCTCGTCACCATAATCCAGTCAAGTCGTCGTCGCAGTCTATGTCTGTTCCCGAAATTGCCCTTCATGGAACTTAGAAAGCATAACGAAGTAGAAATGTGAGAGTACAAATATAGAAGGCTACTTTTATAATGAATTACTTCTATAAATGAGCAATTGCTAAGAAATGTAGTAAGTAATTCGAGGACATAGAGTTGCGTACCCTCTAGCGTGTACTTATATACGAAGCTGACTATTTTATTCCATGCGGTGAAATCACTTGGGCGTCTTTATTTTGAAACTAGCGACCCGTCCCGACTTCGCACGAGTAGCAGAGCATAATAAGTCGTAGTGTTTTTTCTGCGTAGTGTCCTATCAGCTTGTTGTGTCGAACATGTGGATTGGATTTAAGTGTAACGTAAGTAAAAAATTAATGTCAAGTTTATGAGAAAACGTAATATAACAAAACAACGAACTGTTCATTTGAAAGGTCAACGAATAAATTTACCGGAACCGTACCGTAAGATGGTCTTGAAGATCCATCAAGCCTTATTTACGGCAAGAACTTGTCAAAGCTACAGATCTAATGGCATTTTTATTGTTATCTTAACAATGATAGTCTCGTGTGTTGAGGTCGTTTTGCAATTTTTGTTATTCACACTATGATAGAATTAGTGTAACTATGTGAATGGATTATATGTATATATAACTACACTATTCGAACATTATACGTGAAATACAGACAGATAGGACGTATTAAGTGCATATAAAACCTGACGTGAGTGAATGAACAGTTCAAAAGTTAGAGAACGCACAACTCTCTCCGTAAGGTCCACCGACATATATGTATCTAGGTAATAATAAACCATGATCACAGTCAGAGCTCGAGCAACTAGACGGATTTGGGCCCTTCTCAGTTGCAGCAAAGTACGTGGCAGGTGCGCATCGAGTTTGGATACAGCGGGCATAGTTTATCTGCAGCTGAAAGATATTGGCACAAAGGCTCTCATGCCCAGCAGCCACAGCTTCAGATCCCTAGAACTGCACAACAGTTTCAACCGCATCGATACATCAGCTATATCGGTCGATTACATGCAAACAAGCGGACACCTTGGGCGGACACAGTGTAATGAGATTTCGGTCGGGCTACTCGATCGATGGTTAATTGTTCATAGATCGATCGATTATTGACTCCCAAAAATAGTAAAATAGTACGTTACTGATTTATATTTTATCATACAATTACAATGCTTTCAATCTGAATCTAGGCGTAGGTTATGCATTCAACGGCCTTTTACGGTAGTGACATTACTTGTCTTGGCCGCGTTCCGTTCCGCTCGGGCCGTTATCCAGACTATGTGCAACACGCCGCTTATTTTAAGGCGTTCTATTCTAGTAGCCTGCGGTCACATTAGCTCACAGTCAGCGGCTTATCAAAAGCCATCGCCAATCACATCACGCCACGTAGATACTCTAATTGAAAAGCCACTTGTACTTGAATTTTCGCACAATTAAGTTAATGCTCTTGCTGTGCGATACGTGCAATGTATGCGTCCGTATAGCGATGTTTTCTATTGAAAGCTTATAGACAGAAATGATAGCTATAGCGGATTTTAAAAAATCGATATGTTTTTCCGTTATAATAGTGACTATATAGTATATGGTTACTATTGGCTCGTACGGCGCGCGAGTATCACCGCCGAAAACTATGATGTATGTTGATGTGCATTGATTAGTTTGCTAGATCAACAGCCTTGCCATTGACCGGCAAGACGCGCGTTTGGAGATCCCTTCGTTTCGTTGTTTCACTAGCGGTAACTGGGTTCAAATGACTATATTGTAGGAGATTCTGGCTACGGCTCCAGATTTTGTAGGAGATATCCTGGTACATGGTACCAAAAATTGTTGAATATTTTTAGGATTAGTTTATTAGAGTTAGTACTAACCTGTAGATCTATAATCTCGACGCCTTCTTCCAATAAGCGAAGAACCACTTCAAGATTTGCCGGGTTGTGATTGCTCTGACCCGTTGAGTGTTGCTGTGACGTTACTGTTTGATTCACTGATTTTATTCATAATTATTAAGTTCAGTACCTCGTGCATGATTTATGGTGTACACCAAATATGAATAAATGAATAAATGCACCGGTCTGCCCGCACTTTGAAGATGCAGAAAACTGTTTCACTTGAGTTATTTCCGCCTTTAATTTATATCGAATCAAATGTTAGCCCGCGTAAAGTTCAATGATAGTATTTAAATGTTGTTAGACACAACTTGCTCCACAGTAAGACAAAAATTAGGCTTTCGTAGTCCCGCGAATTATCTGGACGCTAAAACGTGGTATCGCTCTGAGAGTTGCCCGCTGGCTTCTGTCGTGAACAATACCCGCGCTCGCAAATTGGATCCTTCTAGAGCTCCAATTCCCGCCGAAAACTACCAAAAAACATGCGCGAAGTAGTGCAGTCAACCACTCGTTCGTGAGCCGTGTTCGTTCTCCTCCGCGGCATCGTCGAGTTACCGATAACAAACATTAAGGTCGTCCGTTTCGTTAAAAAATATTTGGAGACTTTGCCTCTAATAGAGGAAATGGCGTGAACATATATATCAACAATATTTTCAGTAAAATCATTAGACTTTAATAAATATTTGCATAAAAACCAACTTCATTACTACGGACAAACAAATCCGGAAACATCAATTCGTCCATGACAGGTTCTTTGGACCCATATAAAAGTTAGTTTATCTGTAAGTAAATAATAACAATAATATGAAATGTGTCACAAAGTGCGATATATTTAAGGTTGTCGTTTTGTTCACTCCGCTATTTATAAAAAATGTGAACATTATTACCGTAATATAAAAAATCGTATTTGAGAATAGTATTCCACCATTTGTAAGTTCGACTTTAAAGGCGAAAGTGGCGTTAGCTCCATCAACAGCAAAATGAAGAAGAAATTGACTGCAATAAGCTCGCCATTATGAACTCCGTAACCCATTCTACTTTGAGAAATCTCGATGTATTGTTCTCGTTTTATGTCACTTTATAAACTTTGCACCACAATCATAATCTTTCCATTTCATCTTTTGTGCAACTATGTGATTTTAAAACTGTGAAGCGTGACTGTGGCGATGTTGATTTAAGCAACTATCGCACAAGCTGTGGATACAGCTGAACCCTACAATGTATACACAAGTGCTTTACAATTCCTAAAGACCCCGATTTATACAGCATTTGTCATTAAAAGAGTTAGTCTATTGCAGCCATTATGGGCGTGCGGGATTTAATCCAACTTCCGTGATACAAACGGTCATTGCATTTGAAAATGTTTATATTTTTATTAAATAAGTAATATTTCTTTGTTTGTTTTTTTCAGGTAAGCTTCGTTTTCTGTGAAACACCTCATACAATATTACATGTAAGTTTCATTTCAGTAACGCATGTAAAATATTACAGTAATATCACTAGATGCCACCATGTTAGGCTACAGGTGGATCTACCATGTAATAAGGTTTTTTGTTTGACTAGTTGTAAATATTTATCCACATAAACTTCGTATACAGATGTCACTAGTGAAACATTTATGTTATGTAATCTGGTTTGCGCATAAAGTTTATATGTATGTCTTACCGAAATACTAATATTCTGAAAATGTGTCGCTGTACATCTGGAAAATCAAATCCTAGAGTTGCTGGCCAAAGGACAAACTATTTTGTCAGAACTTATAATGTTTTATAAAGTCACTAGCAACACAAATATCGGTCAAAATAAAGCACAGCGTTAGAAAATGGTCTACATTTTAAACACTATAGTGATGTCAATACGTCATCGTATTACAAAAGGACTAATAAAGTTTTTGCGGTTTATTTATTCTTACACACATATTATGTAAGTATTGTAAGCATATACATACACCAGCACTAAGTATCACTAAAATAGTAAAAACTTATTAAAAAAAACAATAATCGACTGTAAAACCACTTAACTGAAAGGAATAAGTATTTAACTGAAAAGTGAAAAACAAAGTAAGTAAATTCTATAGAATTTGGTTTGAACAACGTACATTGCACCATGCAATATTTTTTGTCCAAAATCTGCTGTATGTACTGCCATATAAATATGACTTGGATGGTATGAGGTATGTATTGTAGGCGACGAGAAACAAAAACTACAAAATATTTGTTGTAAAAATCCATATTTTCACATAAAGGCCACCACCAAACATATTTTAGTTATTGGTTTGTTTGTCCCCGCCTTCAATACCTTATGCCATCTAAGTCATAGTCAGTATATTTTAATAAGTTAATGTAATTAAAATTTAAAATTGTTGGTCTTGAGCTTATAAAAGAACGAGGAAACTTTCTTTTCGACCTAATATGAGATAATGTTGCCTACACACTTATTTTTGACTCTTTCAACATATGTTTCCGACCGCTCATACATATAATTTTCACGTTATCAATTTACCGGGTGCAGGCGAGCTGACAGCACGACTAAGGTTCACGCACCCGTCGTTACCTGAACTAAATTGAGTCGGCCTCATTCCATAGTTAAAATTGATAACGTACGTTACACATTTATTATTCCACATACGGGTGGTGTTCGGATGAATATAGTCCAAACTTATAAGAGTTTGTAGAGCGTGCCGAACTAAACAAAAAGTCTTTTTTTTTTAATTTTTTATCTTTATTTTCTAAAAACTTTATTTACATTGGTGAGCATGTCAGCTTCATCTTATTGTAGTAATTTATTTCTAAAAAATAATTCCATAAGCTCTTACAGCTATGCATGATACAATTATTGAGCTCTTAATGAGACGCTTTCTTTTACAAATAGATAAACAAAAAATGCGGCCAACACAATGGTTCTTTTAAAATTGATTGCATATAACCCAAATCCGTGGAGTTGATCCCGAGGTTTTGTATTAATGTTACCCTCTGATGTGCGTTTAGGGCTCACTCACATAGTAGATGATAGACATCTTCATCAGAGTTACATGTATTGCATGCCTCCTGGCCGCTTCGATGAAGTCGTTGGAGCTTTCGGGCTAACGACATGCGTCCTTATTCTGCTTTAGGCGGTTGTTTAGTGTGTGCAACTTTCACATACCCCGTGCACTCGGGCGCGCGAAACTGTAGAGTTCAATCCGCCTTCCCACTGCAAGGGTAAAACAAAAAAAAAATGCAATTTGGACTGTTAATTTTATTCATTATGAAACCAAAATTATTTAATGGCATATGGCCAGATCTTATTCTAAAAGCTCTTTTGATCATATTTCTAGATAATTTGGTACTTAAAAACTATGGAATGCGAGGGGGTTCACTTTGCACAAAAAAAGTTACTAAACATAATTGTTAAATAAATAAATTCAGTAATAAAAAATAGAACTCTAAATATGTTTTTCTTGGTAACCGTTAGTTTGCGCCATCTGCTCACTTGAAACTTTTTGTTTTGTTTGGTAAGCTCTACACTCTATAATAGTTTCGCATTAATTGTTAAAAAATTTCATTAACATTACACATTCGTATATTACAATTTTGGTAATTAGAGGCTATTATCGTATTGTAATAATAATAAGAAAATATTAGGTGTTATTTTTATGCTAATAGCCCTAATTATCCATTTATTATGTACAAGTGGGTAACAGGGGTTATTCGATTTTTTATCAATAACAGTGAAACTACGAGTACATTGGATTCACAGAGACATATCACACGGAATACTTTATACTTACTTACTATACATACACACACACACATACATACTATACACACACACATACATACACACATTCATACATACTATATACTTACTTAATACTTTATACTTATACGGATAGGAATTATTATGTCTATAAAGAAACTAGAGTCTAGACCGTCTGGCCTAAATCTTAACATGTACAGTATAATGGACCCAGAGTTGCGCTATCGCATTATCTATCGCTAGCAGCCTTTCGATATCGACTTCCGAGTGTCGGGAATATGCCACACTGTTACCAGATGTCGAGTCTGAATCGATTCTGTTTTTATTTTCTTATTTTGTCGCTGTTGAATCGTCTAGAGTTTGATAAAAATATTTTTCACGTACGATACCCGAGAAAGAGATGCAGTACGTAAAAAAGCCCGTCTGTTTTTGTTATGCCATGAAATAGGATTAAAATTTTTTGATATGGGCTGACAATGTTTTATACCGAAAAGAAGTATGCAAAAAAAATGTTACGTATGAATCGACCTTTATTAGCTTAGGCGTAAATGTTTTTTTTTTTTTTTTCAAAATATGACTAAACATTTTCTATATCTCATCCTTATCTACGTATATTAAATTGCAATGTCTGTCTGTCTGTCAGAGTAATCTCCAAAATGGTTGAACCGATTTTAATGAAACTTAGCAGGCATGAAAAGGAAGTTGTCAGAAGTGACTTAGGCTTTTGGATTGTCTGTTTTCATTCTGGAAAACTACATATCATGAAAATCTTATTTATATTTGAGGTCTGTTTCCAATAAAGGTGTACTCAGGGGTCAGTATATCCTGCTGCATACACCTAAAAAAAGAAAAAATGGGACGAGGGAGGGGGGGGGGGGGGGTGTCGACATCAAAATCATACATTAGTAGCAACAGAAGTTGTTTATGTTTATGTAAAAATTGAGGTAGGCACATAGCTGTAGCCCCCAATTATCCATTTTCAATCAAGTACCTAGACTTTACCCTATTATTTTTTTAGTCAGCGTCTTAACAATAGCCGGGCCAAAAAGTCGTTATAATCAAACGATGACTATTGACGACATTTTAACCGTTGTAAAGTTGCTTCCGCTGTGCTCCCAACGTAGCATTTGCGTCGTGAAAATGTCGTTTGTGCTATGACATTGTAGGACGTCCACATCTATCCATCTTTGGTCTGCGGTCCGCCTTAAATTAATCGCATTCGGTTTCGCCGAACTTTGTGGCATAAATTAGTGCTAGGGAAATGTCAATAATCGATTTCGAGACATATCAACATAGACCCTTCAATATGAGTCTAGTTGATAATTCCGATTGACCATTAGGACGCGTATGTTACAGCATCTGTACAAGTGAAGTTTTTTTACTCGAATATGACCCAGGCGTGTGCGGTACATAAGTTGTACCAGCGCTTCCACGTGGTGAGGGTATATTTTGGACCCTTCCTAGGATCTTTTTATGAAAAATATTATTTAGAACCTATTTAACCGCCAAGTGTCTGCGAAAATATGATTATCTTTTTATAATATTCAAAAAACTTTGGATTGGCGTGCTTTAGACTTTAACAAAACGGAAGCTCTAAAGTACGGGGCAATTTTTATTTATGATCAATACTGCAATTACGCGGCTTACATGTTAAATAATTTATAACTATTCCTGTTGGTGAATATCTATTGATAAACAGGTATGCCCGTCCCCGTTTCCTTGAGTTCTTGTTTTGTAGTTACGTAATAATATAGGGCTATCATAAATCGTGACAACCTATGTAACTATACCTATAAAAGTGTGAGCTAGTTTAACTTATATATACGGGCTATAACTTCGATCGTGACATTTTCCCCGGGCAGAAATAGAACTAGACGAAACCATCGATTTCGTGTTTGGTAACTATAAATACCCGAACATCTTATCGTGAACTCGTGGAAAGGTGATCTCAAAGTTAGTAGGTAAGTGTTTAAGTTACAACACATACGTATGATCAATATATTATTATATTTCGATTGTGCTAGAAGTCGATGTCGTGATAACCAAATGGCAGTAAGCCCGTTTCATGTTTAGAAGGAAGTGGTTCGAATCCTAGGGCATGTACCGATGAGTTTTTTCTAACTTGTATACATAACTATGACTGACTCTGTGCCTTAGAGAACACTTTAAGCCAGCCTCTTAGAGTGTGGTGGGTGGACCCCTGGGGGTCCGCAGAGCTTCCATAAGAGGTCCGTGTTACTAGATTAAATAAGTATGTTTTTATCATAAAAGTACGAATCGACTAGAAGCCCTCTTCTGCGTTTACCGTCTAACCACTCATACTATAGCTAGCCGGTGTATGATGTAGAGTTTTAGTCCGAGTTTCAGTGCGCAAGGTCCCCGCACGGCGCTGTTCACGCTCGAGAAATCCCCGCACCGTTTTCAACACTTCGAAAATGCGAAGTCTCACTTCTATACTGCGAACTGACATTTATGACTCTGTTAAAACTGGTTAAAACCAAACGCTGCTGTCAAATTAATTTACTCTATGGTTTTTATAAAAGAATAGGTACGATACTTCTTCGTTTTGTCTGACAGATTTACAATTTCTCATGGTTAGTACAAGTAGCGTACTTGTCAGATGTTTTTGGATATTCAAACCGATTGAATTTAGGTTTACAAGGCACACAGTTTCAAACATTATTTAAATGTGAAAAAATAATCGAAGCTTTTATAAAACAAATTGATTCATGGTAAAAGCGCTTGACGAATAAAGAATTTACATCATTTCCTGTGCTGTCAAACTTTAATCAAACCAAAACTGGATCTTTGCCTGATGACATAGTTAATTATATGGTAGAACGTCTGACACAACTAAAGACCTCTTGCAGAGAATATTTCCGTATTCCGGATGGCAACAGGTTTTGGATAAAAAACTCTTTTCAGGTAGAAGTTAGTCAAATAAGAGGCTCGACTGCCAGTGAAGAAAATTAACTCATAGACTTTTTTTTAGCAAAAGAGCTCTTCCATCGCTCGTTTATTTGAAAAATAAATACCGAATCAGGTTAGATGTTGAACCAGATTTGTGAGAATATTTGTCAACATTAAGTCCTTGTATGAATAAGTCGGTTTCCAATATACATCATCTCTCACATTGGTAAAAAAGCATAAGAGGGGTCCGCGAAAATATCTTGGATTCAAGTAAGGGTCCCCATATAAAAAAGTTTAAAAACACTGCGTTAAGCCGTCGGTCCCGGTTGCCACCAACAGATGGCAGTCGTTACAATCCACCAACCCGCACTGGAGCAGTGTAGTGGATTTATCTTCAAGTCCCCTCATCTCGAGGGGAGGCCTATGCCCCTGCATTGGGGCATCAACGGGCTGATAGTATGGTATGGTGTCAGAAGGTATCAAAATGAATTGTTTGTAACAAGCTTCGTTGACTTCGTCACCATAAAAGTAGGTAATACGAGGGCTGGCTGTAAAGTGTTCTCTTTTAAACATACGTATATCTGCTTACAATCAAACTTTATGGCGGATCCGAACGTAGGCACAGGTCGCAACGTAGTAACCTGTTTTAGGTAGCGGGACGCAGTGGAGCGAGGGGTATATGACTGTCCCTGCGCAAGCACGCATATAGCGTTGTTTTCCGATCCGCCATAAAGTTTGACGCGAACTATACTTGAAGCGAAAATAATACTGACCGTCATGTAGTCCTATTATCTGTTGATTCCTTAAAAATAGCATGTTAAATGTGTTCAATGTTTTTTGCCCTATAGTTCTCATCATATAGTTTTAGTTGGAGCCATTGTTAGGAGCGTTAGTAAGAAATACGTAAACAAAATGATTCATTAATATGCATGTCCAAGGTCAATGCGCTCTGGGTCCCTAAAATGTTGACTACGACATAGAGCGACGTGTAAGATGTTGCGACGCGTTTTAAATATTACTATAGAAGCGAAGAGGTAGAAATCATTTCTATGATAATAACCTGTGAATACTGAATAGTATTCATCATCATCATCATCAGCCCATTTTTTACCCCACTGCAGGGGCTTAGGCCTCCCCCAGGGTGAGGAGGGGGGCTTGGACCTTAAGTCCACCACGCTGCTCCACTGCGGGTTGGGAACTGTAACGACCGCCATCTATTGACAGCGTCCGGGACCGACTGCTTAACGTGCCCTCCGAAGCACGGTGTCAGTGATATTGTGTACTTAAGTCAGAAAAACTCATTGGTACACGCCCGGATTCGAACCATGGCACTGTGGGGCCATTTAAATTTAAGACAGGTTCGTTGTCCTCTGGGCTATCACGACACGAATAGTATTAACATAGTACTAATTTAGTTTTCAAAAAACTCACTAGCGCGTGCGTAACTAAATCGAAAATTATGAACTTTAAAACCCAAAATTAAAAGCATTTGATGTTGAATAAATCAAATTTTTATACACTTCACGAGAATTTCACGATATATTGTACAATTAATATAACAACGTGCGGTTTCTTACTTCCGGTCAAATAAATTTTGTATAGCAATTAGTGGTATAGTTTAACCATAATGTACTTTTTAGACCAAATTAGGTAAATAACTATTACATATAATGTAAAATTGTGAAATTATTGTCCAATTATCTGCAATACATTATTTCCTATATTGCTACTACATAATTTGTTCGCATGTAATGACTTTATTCATATAATTGAAAGTTAAATTAATTTTATTTCCGTACAATACTGAACACTCGGTGCCTGAGTCAGTCTCGCACTTGACCGGTTTTTCCTTCTGATACCAACCGTAGCAATTTTTTATTCAAACAAACAATACTTCGACCGACACTGCAATTATTTACTTCTCACGGCTAATGTATCATTAACATGTAACGGTTTAGCAAATAAATCAGATCTCTGAGCGATGGTTGGAAATAAAGGAATCAAGTTTTTATTTTGTTGGACGAAACATTTCAAAATATAGTATTAAGTTTTGTCTGCGGTATCTTGACACTCCTCCTCCAGTCAATTGTTAAATACTTGTGTATGTTCGTGTTAGCCTAGTAGTTCAAGGGAATAACTAAGGACGCTGAGTCATCACCCAATTTAAATGGAAGACACTGCTCCTTATTATAGTTTTTATTGTGAAGGGCCACGGCCAATATATATACACATAGACATTGTAAAATACTTGTCATTCAAAAACAATCCGCGATGTTTTACGTAGGTAATAAAGTTTTTCTTGATCTCAGTGTATTATAGATAGAGCACATCTAATGTACAATACTATATTACTATATATATTATAATAAAAAAGAATACTTAAATATGTATATCAGTCGTCTAGTACCCCATAATACAAGCATAATGCTTCCTTACTTTGGGACTAGATGGCGCTGTGTGAGATTTCCCAGATATTATTATTATTATACTTAAACATTAGAAAGGGTCGTAAAGACTACAGGACTATACGATGCATGTCTTGGCTTAGAGATGTCGGTCAATATCGAGCGAGTCCAAGCGAGCTTCGTTTCTGGCGACCGACCTACCCAAACATACCTGATGACTGCCTGAAGATCATTCTTATCGAGTCCTTGACTCGATCGCAGCTCGTTACGCTCGGTGTTTACTGAACTTTCTGGTAGTTCTATTGTAATAAATCTGTGTGCGAATTTATGTGTTAAAATATAAATTTGCCGTTTTATATAAAATAATGATATCCAATTGATTGACCCCAAGTATGTAAAAAATTAGATCATAAAAACTCGTGTGTTCATTGTGTACAGTTTTGCTTCTTCCAATTTTACTCTAAAGCTCATTTTTAAGGGTCTGAAATTACGATATGTACAATCAATGTCGAAGATCTAATATAAAATTGTTACTGTTCTTTTACTTGAATACGCCATTGTCTTGAATCTGTGTCGTCTAAACGACATTTTCCAGAAGCTCTGACCTTTGCAAAATCGTCAAATGTCGTGTCGGTTAGCGTGCGAATGTCGTCTCTTCGTCTCATAGATGTTATTTTTTTTAAATGTAAATGTATTTTATTATTAAATACACTTAAATGATTATGGTATGTTATTAAATTATAATTACATAAGCAATCAGATATTGGTGAAAGAAAAATTGAAGCTAAAAGATATTTACGACAATTGGATCTATTGTATATTTAAAAAATAAACATATCGCGCAAAATAACTACAACAAAAATATTTACATGTAAATCACTTACTGAACAGTAGTATAATGATCAAGCTGCGTCATTGCACATGTATTTGATTGAGAATGCATGATTATTGATATGTTGCAGTTACTCTACTTAACTTATACTATTCAGTTTATTAGAAATATTACTACCTGCTGCAATAAATTTATGGTTTAGTTATAATAGTAATATTAATTTATTTTCTCAGTAACACCATTTAGATATACAAAATTGATGAGTACCTAATAAACACAATGCAATACTTATAATTTTTTTTTTTTATTTATTTAGGATACAATTTTTACGTTATAATTATATCATACATCAAAAAATTCTTTGCCAAAAAATAAATTGCTTTGAAATGTATACGTTTTAGGATATGAAATTTCGGGTATGCAGGGGTCACGCGGTTAACACCACTAAACTAGTGTATAGGTGGTTAGACAGATCAACCGAAAGGCTAAGTAACAAAAGCGGGTGTCAATTTCGTTACTCAAAGAATATGACTTATTCCGAGATGGTTATAAGTCATATATTATCAGAAGTTCCATCGAAATAAGTACAATGATTTTTAAGTGAATGTAAGAGAATGGTAGACTAAATATTGGGTGCCATTCGGCATACAAATTAATTCTTATATTGTTATCTATGGAACTGTCTGTCGTTTAGAGCTCATAGGAATTAGGCTCTAGGTAATCGATTAATTATGAAACGGTAAGGATAAAAAAGGTTTTCGAAAACACTGATTAACTATAAATTGACTATAAATGCTTCATAGTACTAAAAAACTATACGATTTCCAGGATAAGCTCTGCATCAAGTGAAGGACACGAATCATAATACAAGTACAACCACGATAAATTGATGGCATAACAGCTTACAGTTATTTATAAATATTTATTAATTCATTAGTGTCTGTCACCTGTCCTGGTTCTGGTTTCTGGTCAAAGGTCGCATTCATACCGGCTAAAGCTATATTCTCATCACTCCTAATCCAGACTGCAACCTCCTGTTATAAGGTCCCTTCGGTGAATCGGGATTTGTCCCTTTCACTCATTGTGACTGGCTTAAGGTCGAACGTATGAGTAATTCTAATAGGTACTGTTACTGCGCAACTTAACAACGATCTGCGTCTTAACGAGCTGCGTCTAAGGCGACGGCTTGTTCTAGATTGAGCTTCAAACGTCTATCTCCTTTATCACTAACAAGTTCATTTGTGTTCGCTCGGAGTCCTTGATTACCAAACCATATCTCAAGATATGTGTGCATACTATAGCAACGATCTAGAAGATCTTGCATATCGTCCTCACAACATTATACACAGTAGGTAATATATTTAATACTGGTCAAATACCCTATTCGATAACTGAGCAATCAATAAGGCATTTCGGTAGTCGCACAAAGAAAGCTACTTCCGCTTTTCAGAATAGGTACCGTAATTTGTGATCCATAAGACTTTCTGTAATATTCTTTTTCAATATAATAAAAATGAAATTAAAACTTTACCTAAGTACTTGGTAAAGTTTTAATTTTATTTTATGGACCTTAGGGTCCAAGGATACATAAATATTTTAAATTTTAATTTAAAATAATTATGAAGTTTTAAACGAAACTTAAAAATTAACATTTTTTGTTAGACTTAAGCTATTGAGTAAATAAATTTGACAAATGTCACTTCACAGTATCGAAAATGTCGAACGTAATTTCGTGGGAGTAAAGATCGGCGCGCGGGGACCTCGCCGACTGAAACTCTCAGTCATCTTGCACCAGCTATAGCTAGATAGCTAGAGTATATGTTTATAGACGGTAAACGCAGAAGAGGGCTTCTAGAGTCAATTTGTACTTTTATGACTTTAGCTTTAAGGATTTTCGGGAATTCAGTATTTCATATTTCGAATTCGACATATGTATGCAATTTATATGCAAATGTCATGTGACTCGAGAAGTCGAGACGCTGACGACGGCTGACGCAGCGACCTGCTAAGGTCGTGCGCGCACTCACTTTATAAACAAACGTCGACTAAAATGAGTGATTGGCCTTCGCGAATGGATAGGAAGTTGAATCGATTTATTTATAATCTGCGATTTTGACGCGGAAAAGTGACTGGCTTTGTTGTTTAACGTTGTTGCCGCGTTTTTATTATATTTAATCTCTTTTGGGAATAATATAAATACATCAAAAATACGTTACCACTCCTTAAATGTTTGTTATATAATTATTACTTGAAATACGGATTTTCATAAATGTATACCAACATCTATTTACAAATAAATAAAATTTAAGTGTCTGTCTGTGATTTTGTAATACTTTGCTTCTTACGTTTATTTGCACGTAACCAAAACCTAAACACGCGATTTTCAAATTCTTTTCTATCTGTAGATCTGCCTGTTTGTCTGGGGTAATCCCCGAAACGGCTGAACCAATTTTGATAGGTTTTCCTGGCAGATAGAGTTTTTAGAAGATATTATAGGCTATTTTAGGGTTCCTGCGTAAACTTTAAAAACTATAAAAATTAAGAATACCTCGCGAACGGAGTCGCGAACGTTCGCTAGTAGAGAAATATTTTCTTTGATTGAAATAAGCTCAGGAAACCACTTCCATTTTATCCAATATACCTATACTTTTTCCGAGAATTCTAAGTATACAGTGTAATTTACTTAAACTAAAAGTACCAAACGTAATACAGATCTGTTATAGAAAATTATAGCTGATCTTTACGTTGGCACTTTAAATATAATCAAATTTAAAAAATGCTAATGAACTTATCTTTCACATTTAAAATTATCTTTACGATATTAATGCCACAGTAAACTTATTTAATTTGGTCCTTCGATCAAATATGTTTTAGAAACACAATACCTAACTAAACTATAGTCTTGAAATGGCACTAATAATCTACAGTAGTACTTAATCGAGGTGCGTCTTTCCAATCGTGGCACGGCGCAGCGCAGGCGGTCGGCAATGTCGGCATACTAAACATCGGAATCATTATGAATGCTGGATTTAATCAATGCCAATAAATTAGTTGAACAATCTTATTGCTTTGAGTTAAAATTCATATTTGATTGAGTACATTTATTACCCTAGTCTGATTTGCAAGATTAAACTCTTGTTGTTTTTTTCCGTAGCAAGCATACACGTATAAGCTAAAATAAATTTACACTTTACATTCTATAAATCTTATAAGAACACAAAAGTTTTAAAAATAGTAAACTATGTGCGCAGCATCACTTAATAAAGTTGAAAGGATTCTATTCTATACTATTTCTATAAAACATTGAATAAAACTTGCCACAATTGAATATCATAGTTAATCTATATTGTCGAAGGCGAACAGGTGGTCTCTGAACCGGCACGGGTCGTTCACCCCGCGACGGACCGTCCGACCGACACGGACAGTCAAAAAAAACGATATCGGACCATTTATCTGGTCGATAAACTTATAAATACACGCGGCTAGTGCGTGTTTTTTAATAGTGTACCTAAACTCTATAGCGAGAGAAGTGGAAAAATTCTAGATTCCGTATGAACCTCTTACGCCTTACCTTCTGGTTTGACAGGCTCTTTGTTCCACAACGTGACTTCAATTTGCACACATTTCGTGTGTTGATAAGGGCGCAGTGTTTCTATCGCTCAAATTCCACCAGGAAACCCGTCTATAGCACGCTGGAAGCTGAAGTAAACAACTAGCTCAATAGATGAGTGGCCAGCTGCTGTACATAGTTACCATTTGATTGGCGAATATTGTGTCCAATTGACACATTATTTCCGAAGATTCACCATATGCACAGACAAGTGAACCTTATAGACCACGCTTTGACAGGGAGTAGCATTCGCCAAGGCTAAGTAGTGACACTACATAACTACGTCACTAGTGAGCCGTCAGTTGTAAGCACGTCGGAAGCCATTAAATTGTCAATTTTGAACGAGCCAATGAAAACTAGCCGACTTCTCCCCGCACCCCGCCACTTTTTGGCTATTTCGTTTTCATACTGACGTTTATTAAAGCGTGGTCTATAGGTTGACTGGTCTGTGACCACATGCGACCGAAACTTAATTCGGTATCCCTCTAACAATGTTAAAAGTAATAATGCTATCTCTGTCTGTTTTATTTTTTCGTAATTTGTTCTATTAGAATTCGATCCGTCGCCGACATCTACACGCTAGTAATTATTAATCTGAGTGAACAACCGGTTCTTTATCGTAATCAAATTATACACTAACCACAATAAACAACGACGAATTGTCATTGGCGTATCATCTTGTTTGCGAAATCGAAGGTTTCAAATGGTTCGGAAATGTTGGGACATTACTATTGCCAACATGCTGTTCCAATTTGAGCTTCACAGCATCTAGATTTATAATGTTTGCGATATCTTGCTTTTACTTTTGGTAAAAGGCATCCAGGTCGAGGAATTTATATTAGGGTTTATCCTGAATTAAAAATTCGGGGATATACAAGATTTTTTATTCTCCTTCCGTGGGTTGTCTATGAAGAAATGTGAAATGAAATTTTATATATTTATATAAATTTTTAACTGCTACTTAAATTGTATATTTCTAGACATAATTCGCCTTTGTTTTACCGCTTGACACGTATATTATTTTAGCGTTTTGTCTAAGTTATTATTTAATCAAGGGTATTCGGGTTTGTATAGGTTGCCCTATGTTAAAATCACCGAAACCGAATAAAAATTACCTTGAGTCATATAGTACAACGTACGTTAAATGTCGATTGATACTGCCTTTTTACTTGCTTAAAAGACTAACATTCCAAATATGGTTTAACTATACGGAAACTTACAGCGTTTATTCGGCTAGTATACCAAGACATGTCGAAACCAACAATTATAACGAGTAAGTAGGTATGTTCAGTAATGAACGCTGTCAATACAGAACTCTCGCGGACGTTAATAACAAAACCAGTCGTTTTGCGTGCGAGAGTGAAAGTGTCGCGGGGACATTGACGGAACGGCCTTCGAGAAATTTCGCGAACTCGTGACATGGCGGTTTGGAAATAAAATAAAATATACGAAATATTGTATATATATTACACAGTCGACGCGACATAAAGGACCGTGTTTTCCGAACGGATTGAGAATGCCAATGAAGTGTTCGTTGACGATAATATTTTGATATTTTTCGGGGGCGTAGTTTTTGTTCATTCGACTTTTATGTGAGACATACGCCTGTCATTCTTTAAAAGCATATGCGTCAGGTTTTCGAGGATGAAGATCGTGAGATATATTTTTTTATTCCAAAAACCGAATCCTTCTCAAATCATTCCTAGAATTCAGAGTTTTTACCTGTCTGCCATTTTTATAAGAAATCTATATATAATCACATGGTGTGGTAAGAGTCTTCAAGGCTACGTGCGAATCGTAATATTAATGTTAGTTTATATTTAGATTATGCAGTAACAGGAGAAGGGGTATATTACAATATTTGTCTGATCCTGTTACTACGTTATCTTAGTTTTTGTTTTATTATATGTTAAAGTGTTTGCGTCCAATTGAGGCTTATTTTTACTTAACCCTTAATTGGACACAACCAGTTTGATATAATGTTATTCGTTTACCAAGCTTTAGTTAGTTACTTATTGCTTATGTTAAAATGGATTATCGTCAGCATGATTGTTTTAGCCTGTCCACGTTCACTGATTGGACATAGGCTGTTCATCATATAATTATATTACTATGCGATTTTCAACTATCCATGGAGTTAATACTTTTGCTGGAATCAACAGCTCCATGAAACCCGTCAACTGTGACTGCCTTCACCGTTTACAGGAAGTTGGAGTTGATTCGTGAATCAGCTCTATGGCCAGATTTGGAATCGGATTTACAGAGGCTTAAAATCATCGATGTTACTAAAGCTTCATACTCTAACCTAATGTGTTAACTTTGATAGGGTTGCCATGGTTGGTATGATCGTCTGCTGCTTGTTGCCCATGTTCGGGTCTCACAGTCGGCTATTCGGACCTCAACGGAATGAAACGGATTGGCCCAGTCGTGTCGGGAAAACATTCTGCCAATGGTTATTAAATTGGTTGCTAAATATATTCAAGTAGTTGGTTAACTATATGGTATGTTACTTATACCTATTATAAAATTTTATTGCTGTTATCTAATTAGCGGATTCCCAATGGTTGTCGATATTGATTATCTTATGTAATTTAAATTACAAAACACTCATATAGTTTTCTTGTTATAGTGGTCTATTTTATTTAATTCAAATTTCATATATATTTTTTAATGTAACTTGCCTATTTGAGCTCGGTCCATTACCTGCTTAAGACGGTTTAGAGTCTAAACTTTAGACTAACAGAGTTGTTTCTTTTTTTACGGTGACAACCGCAAAAGCGAGAAGACGTCCATCGACGCAAGTGTGTGTATTTAGTGTGTATTGAGATTACACACTCTGGCAAATGAACACCAATATCACGCGATCTCGAGTGTCGCATACGTGATCTAATCTAAACCGTTTCCTAACAAAAGTTCTTCGCGACAAAAAGGCTCCAAACAATAAATATCGTTGGCATGACGCTATTCGTGTACGAGAAAATTTTATTTTTTTAAATTGTTAATAATAATTTTGTACGGACATATATTTCATGAAGTCGGTGCCAAGTCAATCAAATTGCATTGTGTTTTATATTTGTAATAATAATTTGTTTAGTTGTATATACTATTTACGTTGCAATTATTTTTTTGTGCTATAAACTACTTGTACTTGCGAAATCTGTAAAAAGCACACATCGATGACAATCCTTACACGTAGTTTTTAAAAAAAACTGTGTTTCGCGCCATAAAAAAATTATGGCACCACCTTTGGATCTACCTATATTGATGGCAATCTTATGCACATGGTTTTGTCCGATTTTTCTTAACAACTGTACTTTTCACATTATAGAAAATATATACTACAGATGCCTGATCTCATATCTGAGCACTGTACAAAACGGTCGACAGGCGAACAGAGAAGAGCGTCACAGGTTTACTATTCAGGTTCTGCACGCTAGTTGCAGCAAGCAGACGCAGTTTCCAACACCTTGCCGTAGGGGCTCGCACGCGCGGTTTATATCTTTTTTCACGATTTTAGCTGCTACTTGAAAGTGATGAATAATACAACGTGTTCAGATTTGAGTGCAGGGGTCAATACCACCTCTGGATGTATCTACATCGATGACAACCTTTTACATATTTTTTTTCGATTAAAAACGGTATGTTTCACGTCATGGTAAAATATATTTATGGCACGACCTCTGTATCTGTTTAAACTATCAAATCTGTTAAGCCGTTAACGAGGAATCAGTGCGCAGGCACATAAAAAAAAACGCGTCGAACATAGAAGAACCTCCTTTTTTTGAAATCGGGTTATTCTTATGTAATTATTATGTATTGGTAATGTCACAACGACGTATTGCTTCCTTGTCACGAACGTCAATACATTGCATGTTTATGCGGTTCAAAATTACAGTATTCAACTCTACCAGCACTGTGCAGTACAAATCACAGTAATCGACACCGCGACGGCTCGATACCACATATTAGTTTGACGATTCTGCCGCGGCTCCTGTAAAAGTCATGCGTTCCCTTTAAAAGCTATTTTTTTTATATAGTTTAATAGCATACACTAAAACAAACGAAAATACAATAGTCTACTGTTATTATTATATAAAGGACATCTCTCACACGATTAACAGACAAAGCTTGAACGATTACCAGATAAATGATAGGGACATATTGTTAGAGATGTATTTATGTGACGCGGTACAAGTGGTACAACCCTATTTACACGTCACATCTTTACTATTGAACTAAAGTGAAAAATAAGCGCGAACTGGAAGAAATGTAAGCGTCAGCTATTGTGGATATAAATTCTATCTAAATAAACATTGTTAAATAACAAAACTTGTTGTTAACAGTACTTAAATATCTTTAAATATATAGGTACATTGATACGTAAATATTTTACACCAGGAACAAACAGACATGTTCATGTACACGAATATTTGAATATATAAATTGAAGACAAACAACTTCTACTTGTATTGTAAGACGTAGTTGTGTACCCCGCGGGCGGAGCGGCAGACAAAAACTAGTAAAGAAGTATATTTATGAACAAAAAAAACTCGCCCTTGGTTCAGTGTATTTAAGTGCGTGCGAGGCAAGGCGACCGCTTAGCCTAGTAGGCAGCGACCCTGCCTGCGAAGCTGGAGGTCCCGGGTTCGAATCCCAGGTCGGGTCAGTATTTATATGATGAATATTAATACTGGCACCGGGTCTTGGTTGTTATATGTATGTGGTGTCTTCGCTTGGTACCCAAAATACAAGCAAATGTTTAGTTTGGGACCTAGACGTTGTTGTGATTGTATGTGTTATTATTATATTATTATTATAAGGAGCTTGACTTGAGCGCAGGAATTGTTAACAATAATAGCCATCCGTGTCTTAAAACACAGTACGAAGGACTAGAGCCTCGTTCTGTAAAAAGTGGAGCAGTGCACAGCACTACTCTGGTAGCTACGAATTGTTAAAGTATTTCATTTTTTTAAATATACAGTGAAGGGATTCGTTGTCGAGATGGACATTCACGGTTAAAATTCAATTAATAAGTTTCTAAACAAATGTCTCAAAAACTACTAAACATATCTTATTCGAACCAATTTTCATTTAAAATGTTTTTAAATAAAACTAACTTAAATTTTTCCAGAAATTTAAACCTCACAGTTCAAAAGATAAAGTGGACACACATACACACACTTTTTAGGACTTTAAGAGTACTTATCACAACAACTGTTGATTTAAATATAGAAATCATTTTGAAGCCTCTACATAATTTTTATCATAAGATTTTTTTTTTACGATTTTATTAGATCATTGTTAAACGCAAACTTAGAAATCATATATTATTTCCAAACGATTTACGATTGCCACAAGATTTTTCACCTTATGAACATGCTGCAACGTCTTGATTTTTTGTGTATTCCAACTCTGTGATCTACATAGGATCGGAATCTATCAATAATTCCCATTTGACAATAAAGTCCAAATTCTCTTGTAAGTCTTTTGCCTCATTAATGTCACAAGTCAACTATCTCCAAGCATTAAAATCCCATTATTCGTACCTTTACCACATGACAAAGAGATAAACAAGCGAACGAATACACTTTCGAATTAGTATGGATCCTGTATGGATGTGGATTATCGGCAAGAGATTTTTGTTGACATTGACACAATTATTAAAGTTATTTAAAAACAATTTTTATACATTATGGAAAAAGTTTAATTGCAGATTGCATTTTTTGAAATGTATAATTTTTGGAAAAATATCAGGAACATAGAATGTTTAATTAAGAATCCAGAAGGACGATAGATAGCGGGTACGAAATTCCAGGGAGAAATTCTGAAAATGTACTTAACAATTGACGATTTTTCTACGTTAACGTGGTTACGATTTCATCTTTCGTGTGGATTTTTTGACAGCAAACGGTCTACCGAGTTTAACTTATGTATTGAAGTGCACTCGCTAAATGATCAGTGAAGATTCGAAAGCTCGGTATTTCGCCTCGGCGCCAGTGACATTGCAAAGTAATAATATTATACGTTATTTCGCGAACTTTCGAAAAAGTGTTTATGAAGAGACAACCAGACAAAATATCCGGTTTGTGTAAGACGACAACATGACACGATCGTCCGCGCGCATTGTAGCTCTATGCTCCTTGCCTCCTTCTACTCCGGGAGCCGGTGATGGAAAATGGCCACGCGTTTTAAAAGAAAAATATTTCAGTAAAGGAGCGTCAATGTACCACGTGACTTAGTCAAGAGCGATGCTGGGCTTCGTGGGGGCAGAGGGCCGTGATGCGTAATTCATTTTTTTTTAATACCACAAACCGTGTATAAAATACGCGATAAATATGTCATAAAATATGCATATTTTTACGATACGTGGTCAAAGTATACCACCCCTTACAAAGCCAATACAAAACAGCGGCCCGGCAACGATGGTTTACTCATCTATGAACACGTGTGTATTCCATTCCATCAGCCCATTATACCCCACTACAGGGGCTTAGGCCTCCCCCGAGGGTGAAGAGCGCTTGGAGCTTAAATCCATCACGCTGCTCCAATACGGGTTGGAGGGTTGTAAGGATTGCCATCTATTGACAGAAATCGGGACCGACTGCTTAACGTGCTCACCGAGGCACGGAGTCAGTGATAGTCATGTACTTAAGTCAGAAAAACTCATTCACGACCACGTGTGTATAGTACAAAACTATCTAAAAAGAAAGACCTTGTCAGGCTACTTAGAAGTAGATAAGGTTTGAAAAGAGGCTAAAATGAAACTTTGTGGGGCATGTAGTTATTGATGCTTCCTAAGACATAGATACTGCGGTTTTGTTTACCAAATATGGTATGTAAAAATTTTTAAAAACAAAAAATTTTTTCGAATCTAATTATTTGGATACTGCAAATTTTAACATAAACAAAAAACGTGGTAAAAACTAACTGTATAAAAGAAATTGGTTAAAAGTTTTTGTTTCTTTTAGTTTCAATTTTTACATTATCGTAAGGACGCCGCGCCCTACCGCATACATGCCTAGCTGACTGATCCAAATTCATAAATGAGGACTGTAAGTATTACCACTTATCAAAGATTCTACTTTTAGAAACTAAGTAACCGTTTTCGTCATTGGCTCCTGGACTAACTTGTAGAAAGTTGTGTGCGCGGACGTGCTGATTGTATTCAATATGACATTATAGCCAGAGTCATAGCAGACGATCGACGACGTGTCAATATGACACGTGATGTACGTTTGATTATGACCTATGATCTCTGTATTGTAAACAAAGTATAATATTTTTTAATAACAAATTCAATGTAAGAAATTAAATAATTATATGCCAAAACAAGAGATACTTTTACTTCCTATTCCTATAATAGTACTGTCAGTTCTACGGTGTTAAAAAAAATCAACTTATTTATGAAATAAAAAGAAATACATTTCGATAAGAAATAAATAATACAAAATAATTCTTTTGAATAGACAAATAAATACGTAGCTTATGGTTTTTATCTGTCTGTGTACATAAGGAATATATCACCAATTCTTTTTATGTCGTCAAGAAGTACGTTTTTTATTCAAAAGTGCTTAATTGCCGCATAAAAAACTTTTATTATTACAATTTTATTAATATGGTGTTATTTGTATCTATTTTTATTGACCTCGATCTTTTTTTTGTAACAGAAAGTGCTATTTTTCTAAAAAAAAATTAATTAATATCCTATTATATACGTATAGCTGTTATTAAGTGTCACGATGTTTTTATAGGATTTTATTCTTTTTCTAAGCATATATAATTAGCTGTAATCAAAATATTGTTAGCCGGTTATTTATATCAATAATTACAAGTTCAGTCAGTTACAGTAGGTTACTGTCGAACTTGATTTGGTGACGCTCAGCTTACAGATCGATCAAAACTTTATGGACGATCCTAACATAGCGACAAAAACATAAGACTTATTATCTTATTATCTGTCTCTGTCTGTTGCGTCATTCCGGACTGGTTTGTCTGCGCAAACTCGTATTCGCCTCATTTTCAGTCGGACATAAAGTTTTGCTCGATCTTGTATACCAAGCATAAAAGTACGAATTAACTAGAAGCCCTCGTCTGCGTTTACCGTCTAACCACTCATACTCTAGCTAGCTGGTGCAAGATGGCGAGTTTCAGTCCATGAAATCCCTGCGCCGACCACGCGAAATCCCCGTGCACCGGTCTTCATCCCCGCGAAATTGCGTTTGACATTATCGACACTGTGAAGTGACATTCATGACTATCAAAACCAAACGCTGCTGTCAAATTTATTTACCGTAGAGTAAATAAATTTGACAGAAAGTATAACAATTATTGGAAGTAATCGTCTTTGTTTGATACACTAAAAAAATTTACACTCGTAGAAATCGTAAAATAGCTTGTGTTTGTAATTTAACCTTGTCTACATATTAGGAGTGTCACAAGTCAACAATGTGTTTGATTGTTTTTAAAGATATTTTTTTTGCTATTATCACGTTTCCAGTTACAGATAACTCAATTTAGCAATCTCGATAAAATACTGCGAGGCGCCGACCGACGCTTTATGACATCTATTTCTCTAATACTGCACTCCAAAAGCAACCTTAATATTTAACGTTAAAGTTCATTTCAAAGAACAGATTCTTTTTCATCTCGAGCATATGCGATTACTTTGATCGTTCGATATTACTCCAAGGGAAAGCCGAATACGGTTATCTCGAAGAAAATTAATTTATTGGAATCGTACAATGGACATTTTACTTTATTGATTTTATTTTACCCTGATATTGAGTTTCGATAATTTCCAATTCGAAATTCTAGACGTTCTTTCCATTGAAAGTGAATGGATTCTAATTTAGACGAAACAAACGTACCTACATTCCTAATTAATATGTAAATCGACCTATAGATTTATATCGTACATAATTTCATTGTGGTTGGTGGCGTTGGCATTGCTGTATGACAATTTTATCTTCAACGACAAAATCCTTCATAAAATATTACATCACACTCACGAATATTGCTACGCATGGCGCTACCTGTCAAGTGTTTGAATCGAATAAATGTGGAGGGCACGATTATATATATATAGATATCAATAATAATAATAATACTTGGGACATCCCACACAGTGCCGTCTATTCCAAACTAAGCAAAGCTTGTATTATGGATGCTAGACTACTGATATACCTACATACATAAATATTTTTTATAATAATATATGCATATATAAATATTATTAATATATATATCTATATAAATACCTATACAGATATCAATAGTTTATATTTCAATTTCCTATACTATAGAAAAGTCATTCCATGATCAATATACACACACATGTCCCCAAAATATCTAGATCCCGGACAGTGTTACGGAAGTTCTTTAACCTTTTGAACATCGACCCCTTTTTCACGTAAGCGTTCACCCAGTCCAGCGCCTCGATGATTTTACCTAAACAAAATTATATCATTAAATCTAATGTAATTTATTAGTCAACTATATTATTCGTCGGGATAGGGGGCGAGATATTAGTTGTTGGCACTCATAGGGTTAAAATCAATTCGTCGGGGTAATGGACGCAAATATTAGTTACTGGCATTCAAAGGATTAAAAGTAACAAACGACGATATAGTACATTCTGCCAAAGAATGAGCGCCAAATCCGCCTAGAAAAATCCGGTGCAAACTTCCGTATTCATGAATAAGTTAAATACACGCGGTGTTTTTAAATAATGCACTTACAGTTTTGATTTCTGCAATGGGGTTTTTTCTTTGATATTTTTTTAAACATTTAAGTTTTTTAAATGCCTTTGCTTTTTGAATCATGCTTTAAAAATATATAATAGACAATAACAATAGTCACGTCAATAATCAACCATGAGTGTCAGAGATTTTAAGCATATTTTCATGTTTTGTGTGGTTGTTATGTTATTAAACGGTAGTATGAAACGAAAAATGCAAAATAGTTGATAAAAAATGAAAATGCAGCACACTACACATTAACATCGATATGTTATTAAATAAAACTGATTGACATTTTGGGCAATAGATTGACATCCTGTGTTTATTTTTTTTTTAATATAGGCAAAGGAATTTCGTATATATATTTTTGTTTTTCAAATATCTATGAAACCCCATGTGATATACCGTCATTGTAATTAGATTATTATATGTCTACATTAGTTCGTCCATCGCCTTCACAACCCCTTGAACCATTTTGACAAGGCAGAAGTTCTATGGAAGGTGACTGCTATTCGTAACCTTGAATCATTAACATTACAAAAAGTAACTCTAGTTACACCTTGAAGATCTTAAATAACAACTACTAAGTAATAATACTGGACACGCCAAAAAAGGATATCTATTCATCGTTTTAACATCCTCGTAGATCCGAGTGGTTAGTTCCGTGTTGCGATCGTTTAGGGGGTTTATTGTTTATGCGCGACTAATCTGACGACTAGTCGGCCGATAGATCGATCCGTCATGCACGACTCGATCCCATCGCTCACGATATCCTGTGGCCCCTAGATGCGTATTGCCATTTTATGCAGACTGAACACACTTCTGTTCTATGTTCAATTGAAAAAGTGAATAATCTCAGGCATCGACTTACCGCCACATACGGGTATAGATTATGGTGACGTTATTAAATCCATGTTAAACCGTCAATACAAGGGCATCATTTAAACTGACTCGGTTATGGCGTATGAGGAAGTGATATCTGGTTTTGAAGTGAAGTGCCGGAAATTGGAATTAAGTACGTATCGATCTCTAAATATACTCATTACTTGTAATTAATAAATATATTGAACGCCAATTATCGTACCGATGATATAAATTGTAGTAGGTATAAATTGCCATTGACATCGCCTTCTTATTACAAAAACTAATAGAAAATACACTTAAAAGTAAAAGTTTTAATTATAATTTATTTTTCTTAAGAATCAGACCATATTACGAAAAGTTATTATATCGTAATTAAGGTCTTATGTTTTTCTAATCACCGCATAAAACCACACACCAATAATCCCATGGAATTTGGAAGTTATGGTCAATGTTTATTTCGTTGCTTGGCATTGTTAAATAATATTAAGATGAAAATTTTCGCGTAATTTTCATGAAAGTTCATGGGACTGGAGGTGTGGTTTTTTTTTGTTTATTGACTAGAAGAATACAAGATTTTGACATTGGACTATACGACAAAAAAAATATATACACAGGAAAACCCTAGCGTAATAAAAATAAAATATCCATAACTTCCACTTCATGGAATTAGGGTGTTTTTAGTGAAGAGTTATAGAACACAAAATTTTTGATCCCATGTAAACAACTTTTCTCAAAACCTACGACCGGAGTTTCGAGGAGAAAATCTAAAAATTTAAATAAATGTATTCGACAGTTCAAAAATTCGTTAAAGTTATGGAAGGTGAAATTTAAAACGTAACTTCGAGGATAGGCTTGATAACTACTTACTCTAACCTACTTCTAAGTATGATAAATTTAAAAAAATAATGTTGTACCGCAAATTGGGTTTGTAACTGGCCACATATAAAATTACAAGCCAGAAAAGCCAGTAGTTTTTTTTTTAAATGTCATTTAGAAAAACGTTGTCACGGTTTATTTTGCAATGAATAAAATCGAAGAGCGTGCTGTCATTAAGTTTTTGTTTATGAAAGGATTGAAGGGCAGTGCAATTATCGAAGAAATGAAAAATGTTTTAGGTCATAGTGCACCATCATATGCAACAGTAAAAAACTGGGTAGCTGAATTTAAACGAGGCCTTACAAGCGTTCAAGATGAACACCGACCTGGACGTCCAAAAAGTGTTACAAGTCCCGAAATGGTATTTGAAGTACATAACATGGTTTTAGTAGGCCGACGTTTGAAATTATCAGAGATGCAGTACGTATTTCTAAGGAACGGGTACATTACATTATAAGTGAAGAGTTAGGTTTAAAAATCTATTTACGAGATGGATGCCGCGTTTGCTCACTATCGACCAGAAACGTTTACTAATGCAAAAGTCGCAAGACAATTTGGCTCGTTTTATGAAAAATAGAAGTGTATTTATGCGAAGATTTGTGACTACAGATGAGACATGGGTCCACTACTATACATCGAAATCAAAAATATAATCAAAGCAATGGACAGAACTAGGAACTTCAGCTCCAAAAAACGAAGGTGGAGAAATCTGCGGGAAAAGTCATCGCATCAATGTTTTGGGATGCGAAATGAATTTTAATGACAGATTATCTCCAAACAAACCATAAACAATATATATTTACGCTATAAATTATAAGATTGCATTCCTCTGAAAAGACCGGAATTGAATAAAAAAATTAAAAAAAAAAAAACTAATCAAGACAATGCACGCGTACACACAGGTGCTGTCGCTATGATTTGCTTCCTCATACACCTTATTTACCGGATTTGACACTGACTTTCATTTGTTCCCCTACCTAAAAATTTTTTGAGTAGGCAGAGGTTTAGGGACGGAGACGAGGTCAAAGCTGCTGTAGACGACTATTTTTTGGGACTCGATGAAAGCCAGTTTATTTTAATTTTATTTATTTATTGTTTCATACCAAGTAACAAAGGCTCATTTGTTAGTAAAACACTTACATTACCACCTAAATTATTCAGGAGAGGTATTTAAATTTTAGAAAATCGTTTGACTAAGTGCATACAGCTCAACGGGAACTACGTCGAAAAATAAAGATTGTTTTAAAACGATAACATAGGTATTTCATTGTTAGATTTAGTAGTTATCAACCCACCCTAGTATATTTAACATCCATTTCAGTCACTCTTAGTTTAAATTGACGCTTGTTTTTTAACTTTCCAGTTAATTCTTCATATTTCGAAAATGTATTTCTTCTCAATTAACACATTTTCTGCGTAGGAATTCTATTCGAGCATTTTAAATGAATAAACCTATCAGTTTCTGCGATAAAAGGCAATGTCGAAAAATGGTCTCCACCATAAATACACTGCGGTGTCCGACACTTCTTTACTTCAGAAAGTGTAGTGTATATATGTATATACTCGGCTCTATGGTGACCGACACTGTAGTCACTACACTTTCTGAAGTAAAGGAGTGTCGGACACCGTATTGCATTTATTACGTATTAAGTATTAGATATACTCAGTCGGGTATTCGAGATATTATTTAGCTTTAACGAGCACGTATTCTGTGCAATTTTGAGAAATTATGTGTAATATTACGTTAAGAAACAGCTTTGCAATTAAAGATCTAATTTTGCACTTTCCCAACATGTCTTTCTCAAGTTCATCGTAATACAAATCTGCGGGTAAGCGTGCAAACCACGTATCGTTATTAATGATATATTTTTACCGTAAAATGTTTTTAGAGTGAAATCTCTATCATAACCGGAAGTCCGCTCTATCACGTATGCATGATAAATGAACTGAATCACAGTTTACGCAGAATGCAACCAACACCAATGGTGTGATATATTTTACCGTATTAGGCATTAGTGATTTCCTGTTGTTTGCGAGTATAAACTTGACCTAAATGACTTGAATAAATTACTTATTTAAAATCAAGACAACGCACGACTTTGAATGAAATAAATTTGTTATTTTGTAGCTGTATAAAAATAAATGTTTTTATTTTATTTTTAACCCCCGACGAAAAAAGAGGGGTGTTATAAGTTTGACGTGTGTGTATATCTGTGTATCTGTCCGTGGTATCGTAGCTCCCAAACGGATGAACCGATTTGGATGCGGATTTTTTTGTATGAAAGGTTAATTATATATAATAGGTCAGTAGGCAGTAAATATCAGGTTCTTAGGCAGTAACTATCAATTTGTATACGCACACGAATGAAATAAGTCAGTCATTATGGAAGTCAAAATTTTTTTTTTAATTTCATTATCGATTCCGTCATGTTTCTTTGAAAATGCGTCATGTTTCTTTTCTGTATTTTTAGTCTTAGGCAGTCACTATGTGCTGAAAGTTTAATATCTGTAAGTAAAATATGAAACGAAACGTCTCTGTGTGCATGCATTATAACCGAACCGTTAGGCGACAAAACCAAATTGTAGCTCTTTTAGTCTAGTTAATACTTCAAAGAACTCGAAATTTTGTGGAATTATTCCTAACTGCCCGTACTTTGAAGTGTCGTATCTTGAAAACTTTTAATTATAAAAATATCGCTCAGAAACTAAATTGTAGCTAATTTAGTCTATTGAATTCCGCTTGTAGGCAACTTACCTGTAAAACCCAAAGTTTAGGATTTATGTCACGAAAACTAAAAGAACTTCGAAATTTTCATTGTTTTAATATAGACATGGCGAAGCCCGCGGCAGCATCCCAAAATCTCAAACTTGGATTTTTAATAAAGGCCTCTTACCTGTATAACATATCAAAAAAATGGCGGGTACCCGTTCTTTTGCGAGGTAAAATGTATAGAGATTTATTCACCAGGTGCAGATCCGGCAGCGGCAACGATACCATAACTATAAAACAAAAGCAAAAACCAAACGTTTAACAATAGTGCGTGTTCTGCGTCTTAAATATAAAAGGCAAACTGAACATATATAGTCTGTTGCATGCTGCGTTCATATTGCTGGTCGACACGCACAAATCAAATGCCTCGCTGCTTTGCGTTGGCGGCATCCGGACCGAACCGGCTTACCGTGCCACGTGAAGCAACTTTACCGCCGCGCCGGCATCGATATGCCGACGGCTTGACGACCGCTTAGCCTAGTGGGTAGCGTCCCTGCCTGCGAAGCTGGAGGTCCCGGGTTCGAATCCCAGGTCGGATCAGTATTTATATGATGAATATCGATACTGGTACCGGGTCTTGGTTGTTATATGTATGTGGTGTCTTCGCTTGGTACCCAAAACACAAGCTAATGCTTAGTTTGGGACCTAGACATTGTTGTCATGTATATGTTATTAATATTATTATAAAAGTGTAATTGCGTGTGACGGATCCTTACCGATCTGAAGGAACGTTCATCAAGTTTAACCTGGGATCCTCGCTAGTATCTACATAGAGGCATGAAGGTCACTTATTACTCTGTGACACCGACCGATATTAATCTATTGTGAGGTCCAGGCATACAAAAGCGTGAACGGTCTACTCACAATACCCTTGTTAAAGTTACACCGATAGGGCCGTCACATGTAACCACTCGAACATATTTATCGGGCACTCGCCGAATGTGGGACACGGCGTGTGGTTGCGAGACGTTGCCGCCGCGCTGTATCGTGGTTTCAATTCAGCCTTTGGATAATTGTAACTTATATTTGGGTTAGATTAAAAAAAAAAACAAGGTAACGCAATGATTTATAGTGTGGAACCTTTTGCTCGTGAGTTTGATTCGCACTTAACTGGTTTTTTGCTAGTGGAATTTACCATCCGGACGTGTTACGGTTTTACGGAAAGCATCTCTAATATCAATTATTCATATAAAAATTGGTATAGGCTATTGGATTTCTAGATACATAATACGTAATACAAATATCTAAAGCGAAGCATTTCAATAGAATCTATCTATCGGATGCATAGAAGTAGCGAAATGCGTCCGCCTGGCTCCCCACTAGAACCACACCACAGCACGCTATCGACACGGCGACCGCTCACAGACCCCACTTCTAGTGTACGCCACCACTGGTTGTTAGTCGGCAAATTTCTAGCAAGTAATTCATCGCGAAAACGCCAAATTATTCCGTGAAATGTTGTAAAAACACGGTCACAAACAAAAAACAACGTTGAGTGGTGGAACTTTTCGTGTGTAAGTATGAAATTGTGTGGACGTTTCCTCCCGCTGTATGGAACTCGTCTCGTACAGTAAATACGTCTTACCGTGTCTCTAGTTGGGAGGCGGCGGGGAGCTTCGATATCTCTATGATCGGATGCATGCATTGTAGTGAGAACTTATCGCGGACGTCGCGGCTGTTGTAGTACATACGTGTAAACAAGAAATGATAACGGTTTGATAAATGAAGTCGTTCTTAATGCGACGCTACAGTTCCGCTGTAAAGAGTTTATTACCAAATGGGTTATGTCATCGTTTGAGATACTTGATGGACTGAAAAATATCAAATTGTTTAGTTTCTACTTATTTGGGATGCCTATCATTATAATTAATGTCAGTTTTTAAATTTTTGATCACCTTCATTATAATGGAAGTAATTGATACATATTTTATTCTGAAATAAATTTTATTACTGAAAATGAACGACAGAAGTGGATCATGTAAAACAGCGGAAACGATATATATGCAAAACACGTTAAAACGTCAAGAAAATGTATGAAAAATGACAACGTAGATTAATCGCGCGAAATGAGACATAAATATTAATTTAAATATACATTTAAAATTTTTCCCAAGTCTACACGAATGTGTACAAATCTCTATTAATTTTTTTTAGTTTGTATTTAAAGATGTGGTACAGTGTCCAATTTTTTAGAATATTTAAGATTGGGATATACATAAAGATAACGCATTGTGACAACAATAAATGAGCAAAAAAAAAAAATTATGTCGTCGTAGACCAAATATACACCAGTTAATGTTTTGAAATTTTCTGTGAAGTAGAATTGTGTGACTCGTGTGTAAAATACGTAATACGGGAAAAGAAAATAAATATTCTGTAATTATATATGTGTAATTTAACAAAATGTTTGCTTAAAACAATGGTAATGACGTATGGTCTGTCTTATCACTGAGTCTAACATTTCGTTCGTTTTTTCAACAATTTCAAAATATAAGACGCTTCATCTTGATCATTATGCTATCTAAAACTTATGATTTCAATCGCATAATGTATTACAGCTTTCGCTGTGAGCATACCTTGTAAGTACTTTAGTACTTTAGGACTTAGTACTTAGACACACTTTAGTTAAAATATGTTTTGTTGTTTTCTTGCAATTGTGACTCCTTGCTTACTAGAGACATTTCTACATAGGACAGGCAGACTTTAAATATTATATTCCACTGCTGTTTGTCACTCTAACACTCAGATCAGTTTTATTTTACGACCGGAGACACAGCGAGAAGTCACAACGATATTTAAAAAATCCAATAAATGATCTCTCAACTCATAAGCAAAGGAACTACTCATAAACCTCCATTCAGTTCCTCTAAAAAAATCATCCTCTATATGATTTAAACTGATGAGCAATTTGTACTGTTGTACTATTGACCGACATTCGAGTAAGAAATTGAATCAATTAACTCTTAACGAGCCCCGACTCCAATTCGCAATTCTGTTTATCTCGAAGGCGGCAACCGGTCGGAACGAGGCAATGGTCATCCTCATTCGATGTCCTCACATCTTCCTGTATCTACACCCACGTCGTCAGACTTTAGGATTGTCAAGTAATCCGGATGAAAATAATGATCGAAAACGATTTTCAAAGATGCAGTGACTAGAATGGAAAAAGATTATTGACATTAGCATATGGAAAGGACGAATTAGAATTGTGACCAAGGAATTTATAGGGTGGATGTGTGATGAAAAATTCGGTAAGGTTGACTACTAAATTGACTACATCTTAAAGAAGAATCTGATTGCAACCACCGGAAACCGAAGACCTTGCATGGAACGATAGAAGGAAG
This sequence comes from Luffia ferchaultella, assembly GCA_949709985.1. Classification (NCBI taxonomy): domain Eukaryota; kingdom Metazoa; phylum Arthropoda; class Insecta; order Lepidoptera; family Psychidae; genus Luffia; species Luffia ferchaultella. Next base: position 4,501,443 of record OX453266.1, on the reverse strand, counting down.
TGGATAAAGCGAACGAAACACTGTATTAAGTGGAGTCTCTAAGCACCGGTCTGGGAAACATGAACCAGATGAAAACCAGAAAGAAGCTAGTCTTACTAAAGTGCAGGGTTACTATAATTTTCTAGTGATTTACTCGCTAACGACGATGTAAAATATTTGTATGGAAAAATATGTAGTTCCTCTGGTATACCGAAGAGAATTAACAATTTAAGTTTAAACAAATCTTTTATGTCGCCGCCGCTAGCCAGTATCGACACTTTACTACTTTAAGCTCATGATAGTAGTGCTGATAATAAAAAGTAAAAAGTTAGTACTAAGTACAACGCTTATATCTGAAGAAAACCTCATCAAAAACGTATATAATACGCAGCGAAGTCGGTGTGCGCTGTATAGTGAATTAATAGTGAGTAAATCCCACACCACTTAGATTTACTTTTTCAATTATAAAATACACCAGAATTATTCTTACAACCCTGGTTTAGTTCTGTTACCGTTGCCACGATTAATTCGTCATCATAATGCCGTGTGAACAGTAACATCGGTTTTTATAGAGAACAACACGCGAACGCCCACGAGTCAATGTCACCAAAAACCGGCCGCGCAAAAAACGCATTGAAACAATGGAGAGCGACATAACGGTGTACGGGACGAACGCACTCGAATATGTGTCACTAGTGGTGTGACCATGTTTTTTTTTTTTTTAATAATACTCGAATATTACAAAGAATAATAATATCAAGATATCCTATTTCTCATCTTGAAATGTAATAAGTACAGTTTGTGTTAGAGCTGTGGTGGTTGAGTCGCTAAGCACCCCTTTTTTGACTCAAAGGTCTCGAGTTTGATTCCCGTGGCAGAAGTATTGATGAATCATTAGTTGAAAAAAATTTTTGTCAAAGAATCCCACAAGTTCCGTCCACATAGTCATTCCTGTGTCGGTAGAGTAGAGGTTAAAAACCCTTAACACGAACAGACCAGCGTGGTGGACAATTTATGGTCCAAAATATTTAAACTCAATGTTGAGAAAGAGCTATTATACCTACTCCAGTAGTGGAACCATGTAAATTTGATAATGCGTAACCCACTTAGAACCACTTTTCTTATCTACGGACAATATTTAAAGACAAATAAATGGTATACAGGGGTTGTATAGACGTACATTTCGATAAGTATTATAAAGACATATATGTACCTCTTAAAATTGGCTGTGGGCACAATCGATTAATTATTTTTTCTCTTTTATGGAAACACGGTTATGCATCCCAAATCCATTTTAACACCCCATATACAGTCATGCGTATTAAAAAATTATCTGTTCGCACGAAAACTCATTATAATATTACTACCGTAACTCATTAATGACTTCTTGACGATTAAATATCTCATAAATCTCGACCTCCGCACTATTTGCATACTTATTATCCCGTTATTGGGGCAGACGTGGTGACATTAGTCATGTCTGCGGAGTCGGACGGCGGCTTTGTGTCAAATTGTGTTTGTTTGTGACCGCACGACCAACGAATTCGGTCCGGTCGTTCAACTCTTGCGAACTGTGGCGCAACGATCGAAGATCATATTAGGGCTCCGTAGGATTCTAGGAACGAATTGAAGACTACAAAATATGTAAAATCAAGGTGCACAATGAGAACAAGAGTATTTCTCGAAGTGGTAGTAGACTGACGCGCTAATCTATTTCAAAACCCAGGTTCAACTTTTGCGGACGGTGGCAAAATGATACGGTCGAACTACATTGACGACCGCTTGGCCTAGTGGGTAGCGACCTTGCCTATGAAGCTGGGGGTCCCGGGTTCGAATCCCAGGTCGGGTCAGTATTTATATGATGAATATTAATACTGGTACCGGGTCTTGGTTGTTATATGAATGTGGTGTCTTCGCTTTTTACCCAAAACACAAGCTAATGCTTAGTTTGGGGCCTAGACGTTGTTGTGATGTGATGTGATGTGATGTTACATTTCTAGCGCCAATTCTAAAATCTTTAAAAATAGGAGTACGGAATGGTACGAGAGTAATATCCCAAGAGAGGTGTGGTGAAAACAGTGTAATATATATTATCTATGATCTATAGTCTATATCTGCATCTGCCCATACTATGGAAAACGGACGTGAGCTTAAATATCTACTAAGTCTAAAAATTCGGAATCAGAAAATCCAACGAGTTGTGGTTGTAGTGCAGCCACTCTAAAACCCACTTTCCAGCATCCCTCATCTGCGAGGTCGATCAACCGACTTCGTAGATGAGAACACGATACAACCAATGTTACACCCACGACATGATGTATTTCTATAGAATCGAAAGTACCCGATTGTGTTCTTTTAATATGTTCGCGCGTAGGCCAAATGATTGACAAACCGTTTTAAAGGAATCGATTTGTATGTAAGATGTTGGTTAATGTTAGTTGTTTGCAATCTTTCTGATAAGTAGTTGTTGCACAATCGAACCCAATAAGTCGTGTAATAGACGTTTGTGATGGACAAAATGTTGATTGATTTACTTTTGGTAATGGAGCTTTTCGAATGACTATCCAATATGTGTTTTAGTGTTTCATCGCTTGCTCCAATTGCATGTGTAAACATATTGAAAATTATGCAAGATAGGTGCGTCTAAAATATCGAAGTCGACTCTCCAATAGAGGTGCAATTGACCATTCCCAAATTTTTGTACTAAAGTCTGTTATATTTTATTTCAAAAGATTGTGCAATCTTAAGAAAGTAACTTGAATGAATTTTTTTTAGATCGGTATTTATGTAGATATATTATACTGAAATTTTTTGTAGCGTGACGTCACCGGGTGGAATTATAAGATTTAGCCATTGCCGTTGCGTATTTATGAAAACAATGACACTATTACAATTGCAAGTTTTGAGACTGACATTGTTTTTATAATTGCAAGGGCAATGGTTAAACCCAGTGACGTCACGCTATAAAAATTTTCAATATAATATATCTACGTAAATACCGATCCAAAAAGAAAATAATTCACATAAACTGGTTAAAATTGCCGATTCTTTCGAAATAAAATATAATGGACTTTAGTTCAAAAATTTGGGAATGGTCAATTATGATTTCTTCACAAAAAAATATTATCTTTATTACTTTAAAGAAAAGTGTATTAAAGAACAATATTCGAATTATCGATACTTTAAAATATTTGAGTACCTATCACAATATCTAGTCAGTTATTTTAGAAGTCGGTGCCAGCCAAGGACAGTTTATAAATCTGCAGCAATTTGAGTTATTAAATTACTTAATTAGTATTTAATTTCTTGCACCGTAACTTACAGCACCGTTTGGAAGCAACCAGTGGCGAAAGAAGATTGTTTAAAAAAAAATGTGAAAGAAATCTAATAATTTGCTGGTTCAAATAACAAATCCATATACATGCATACAACTTCATAACCTTGTTGCTCCCGCCTCGCTTCCTCTGTCGCTGTGTTCGTGGCCACGGTCTTCTCGATGACAGTCAAAACCTAGATGGAAGTCCTCGTCAAAACGAATCAAATGAGCCCTAACACGAAGTAGCTGCTGTACACCGTTGAGGAGTTAGTTCCCTGCGACTGCTTGTCATTTATATGATCAGATCAGCATAGGTCACCATAAAATTGTATTTTTATTAGAAGTACACCTATGTGCCAAGTTTAAAAAAAAAATTTTTGACTTTTAAAGTTTATATTAAGATAGAAGAAATAGTCCTGAATATTTAGGTATATTAAAAATGTAATACTACAAAACGTGAAAACTATTTGAAAGAAGTGGCTCACAAAAACTAAATTTAAGAGTAAATATTCAATATACTAATATTGTGTAAAACAATAATTTATAAACTACCTTTAATAAACGCTTAGTCATTCTTTGCAAGAAATAATTGTCTATATGTCTAATGTACGTTTTAGAAAGTATTCTTTTGAATACAGTTTCTACGTAATTACAATATTGAATTAAAATGAAGTCTTACGCTCTAAAAGTAAACTAGGCAAACGGCCTATCAGATACACTTCGAACGCACTAGTTATAGTATGCCATCGGTTTACTAAGCGTTGTCCGGAGTCATTTGATAATAAATATTTTTTTTTTTTTGAAAAATACATCTGATGAATATATAAACATATCACACGCGTTCACAAGATTTATTAAGTGTATTCGATTACATGCATGATTAAAATCGTCGTTGAAATCTTGCAGTAGCTTAAAAAAAACTCCACACGAAAAACTGTTCCCCATACCAATATAAACCATTGTTTCCGAAAAACCTCATGTAGATAAAATAGCCTGTATGTTTTCAAAATTTGCTATTTCGTTTAAGGGTCAAGGATGACCTTTTGGCCGGTAAATTTTTGTCAGTAATGAAAATGATTGGCAACTTGACTCTAATAACAATTATTAAAAAATTAAAATATAAGATATAAATTTCCTTTTTTTTTTTTTATAGACGACCGCTTAGCCTAGTGGGTGGCGACTCTGCCTACGAAGCTGGAGGTCCCGGGTTCGAATCCCAGGTCGGGTCAGTATTTATGTGATGAATATTGATACTGGTACCGGGTCTTGGTTGTTATATGTATGTAGTGTCTTCGCTTGGACACAAGCTAATGCTTAGTTTGGGGCCTAGACGCTGTTGTGGTGTATGCGTTATTATTATTATTTCCTTTTTGCACTTAAAAAAAAGCCGTTGCATTTTTGGTGGGTGAAACAGTTTTCCGATTTTCAGATGGTAAGAGTTTTCGCGTCTATTCGAGTCTCATTCTACTGCTACACCTTTTATCGATGTCAGTAGCCGATCTATCGATAAATAACAGATGTGCTCGTGTTGCTGTGTACACTTTGCTCGCGTCCATATGTGGGTCAACGTTCCTTGTTACCCTCGCACGGTCGTTCGTTAACAGAAGACTCGCTAATTTTGATCGTCGGGTTGAAGGTCAACAATCGGACTATTGAAACGTGCACGCGACGTGCTCCTACCCACTTGCTTGAAATTCGTTCAACGTTTTCAAAGGAAATCGATCCGGATCCGCTATAATACAACCTTTGATGACTTTCGAGCGTGTCACCAAGGCAACGTCTAATTAAAATTTCGTATTGATGGAAATATCGAAGCAGAGAATATACATCAGATTTCTCGTAATATATAGGTACCAACCATAAAAGTACGAATTGACTAGAAGCGCTCTTCTGCGCTTACCGTCTAACCACTCTTCTTTTGTTAGCTGGTGTATCTTTGGCAAGTTTCGGTACGCGAGGTCCCCGCGCGCCAGTCTTCACCCTCGTAAAATTGCGTTTGACAGTTTCGATACTGTGAAGTGACATTTCTGACTCTATTAAAACCAAACGCTGCTGTCAAATTTATTTATACCAATGATCTTGATACAATGGATACATTATCTATAATTTATTATTATCTAATTGTTTCTAGATTTCCTATCCAAACGGTGAAGACAGAAGTACCTAAACACTTATTTCCATATTATTTTGATAAAACTTAAGCCTTAAAAATAATAGTATGTTAGCTAAGTACAATTTTTTATATACATACATACATACCTTATCAACAATATCAACAAATCTGGAATTTGTTAGTTCTGCACATTTCTTATCTTCTTATCTATTGTATAACGAGAAAGAATTATTGCACATAGTTAAATTAAAATGTCATGATGATGGACTTATTTTTTAGTTTTTTATGTAAATTTTTAAGACATGGTTTTTATATTTTTTTACGAAAATATAGACCAATCTACACCTTTATCTTAAACTAAAAGAATAATTAAGTCTGTAATTTTTTAATTATAATTTTTCCAAAATTTTAATAATGAAATAACATGGACAGATAGATGTGTTTACTATTTTAAACTCATAATATTTTTATTGATTCAAGAAGATTACAATTTCATTTGACATAGTGACCTTACGTAAGTATTTTTAATTTAGTTTTAGCTTTAGTTTTTTATTGTGGAAAGCAACACAATAAGCTCAACCGCCCAGATGACGTCACGATGACAATTTCAACGTCAGACGAATTTTTATAAATACCAGGCAAATTCGTAATTAGAAAAAATTCATATGTTGAGAGTTTATTCTTGAATCTTAATCTTTTTAATTTTAACACGTAACAACGAAACTTTAAAGTTGTGGTCCAGGCTCATTGCAATTCCATTCCATCAGCTCTTTTTATACCCTACTGCAGGGGCTTAGGCCTTCCCTCAAGATGAGAGGGCTTGGTGCTTAAATTCACCACGCTGATCCAATGCGGGTTGGCGAATTGTAACGACCGCCATCTATTTACATCAACCGGGACCGACTGCTTAACGTGTTCTCCGAGGCACGGAGTCAGTGATAGTTAATGCACTTGAGTCAGAAAAAACTCATTGGTACACGCCCGAATTTTACCCACGGCCACATGGCCTTATAGATTTGAAACAGTTCGATGCGTTCGGGCTATCACGTCACGACGCCTGCTATAAAATAATCCAAAATAAACCACTGTGTATACCACAGTTCGTAAATACGTGCACGAATAGATGTAAAATAATATGGCTTTTCGCGGTGTCGGTCTGAGTACATTCCATTAAATAGGTTTCCATATCTCAGAAAATGATCGAGTCTCCGAATTTGTGATATTTGTCAAAGAATTGAGGATGTAACCCATGTATGATAGAGTGTGGTCGGTGCTAGACGTAGAGAAATGATATCGATGACGTCCAAATTAGGTGATGGCATTTCATGGTTTTAACTTTGAGAATAGCAGAATTCTCCTACAACCTTTCATGCCTTATTTTACTCCCTTAAGGGTTAAATTCAAACAAACCGATGTCCAAATGTCTCCGCATGATTCGTCTCAACGGTCTCGGTTTGGCGTTGATTATGAGTTAGTGAGTGAGTGATGTTACATAAATATGTGTCGGCCCGTAGACTTGATTACTGATAAAGATTTACATACTAGAATACTTGAAACAAGGCTGACATCCCAGAAGGAATATAGGCGCTTTATTAATAGTACATTATGATGCAAGTACGGTAAGCTGCATATTATAGTCGAGGTGTTTATAGGCACATAATAAACCGATGAGTATAATAGCGAACTTACTGAGTACGAGCATCATACGAAGTTTTTCAATATATTTGCGATTAAAATTAGGTAGATATTTCAAATGTAATAATGGTGGGAACTAAGGGTGCGAGCGGGTTGCTTTTCGCAGTTTACGCATGCGTCACAAACAGAATGCTCGTTTGTGATTGGTATAAAGTAAAAAGGCCTCGTACTATAAAATACAACATCACGGTTCAAGTTTCGATGTCATAAAGACCGTATTGATAGGAAATGTATTGAAAAATAAAATTAAAAAAATTAAGGAAGCATGCAGATGTTCTTAAGGTTCCGTAGTACAATAAGGAACCCTTCTAGTTTCTCCATTTACGTCCGTCTGTCTGTAGGTCACAACAGGTCACAGCTATTTTATTAGCATACATTAGTGCTATAAAGCTGACATTTGACATGGTTATACATATACGCAAACACTGCATATATTGTGTTAAAATATTTTAAAAAATCTGTCTCCCTACATGAAAAGGAGAGAAATAAAAATTATTTATGTACCCATGGTTAAGTTTTTTTTATCAAAGCTAAGTCGCTTTGCTCCAATGCATAAGCTCCAATATCCCTCACCCTGGGGGCAGGCATAAACCCCTGCTGTGTGGCGTATTAGGCTGCTGTAAGAAGCCCATTTACAGATGCCGTCATCAACAAATTTGACAGCAGCTTTTATGGTTGCAGTCAATATTGACCAATCCTACTTTATATATGTTACACATCTACATATCAAGTAGAATAATATACTTTTTTCCTTATTCATGATGCTCATGCACACTGCACCTACACTGTCGTTTCTCGTATGACTAATTTGTTTTTTAATTTATAACGTATACATTACAACAACGTCTAGGCCCCAAACTAAGCATTAGCTTGTATTTTAGGTACCAAGCGAAGACACCACATACATATAACAACCAAGACCCGGCACCAGTATCAATATTCATCATATAAATACTGACCCGACCTAGGATTCGAACCCGAACCTCCAGCTTCGTAGGCAGGGTCGTCACTAGGCTAAGCGGTCGTCATTGGTGTCTCTCTCGGATCTCCACGTCCTTGCAGCAGAAATGTTGGCTGTTGAATCACCTGGACGAATGGGATTAGATATATGGATATTAATGAAGACGTCTTTGATCAAATCCATTATATTGTCTAGAGGTTAACAACCGGACGATTAAATTACTTAAAAAAAGTTAGTTTACTTACAAGTAGGTATAGTATTTATTACGAATCCATTAATAAAAATAAAATATGGGCACGCGTCTCACGTCTATGTGAAATTCCTAACCTTTCTGATTGCTGTATATATGTTTTTTTTGTTAAGATCGTGCCTACGTATTGTATAATATTTAATTTAAATCGAAAAGGAAAGTGCGAAACGCAACACGTGTTCGTGAGTTCTATGCGGGAGGGTTTTGTCTGACTGACTGGCTACATGTGTCAGTCATCTACTTTTAGAAACAGTTTAGTTTTTTTTTTTGTAGTAACTGTTGCTTTGTTTCTAGTTTTCCTATCCATTCGTTTCCGTGACCCATTGTGACATTTCTGTGTTACTTACTAGACTATTCTAGAAATAATCGACTGTTTAAACTACATTATAAAAGCTCTTGATAATGCTCTCTGATTGGTTAAAATCAGGTTTACTAAATACTAGCTGTGCCCGCAACTTCATACTTAAATCGCGACACACCGCCCCGCAACACCGGGTACGCGTGACGCGGTGGGCTGCGACTAAATTTTAAAATTGAATATCTTTTGATTCCTTTGGTCGTTTTAGATGAAATTAACATTAAAATATTACTCAGACTGAAACTTCATATTTTACAGTAGTCTGATCTGTGGGGAGCAGCAGCTGACGTGAACTCAATATTTATTCTCCAAAAAAGGGCTGTTCGAAGCATATATAACCTTAAAAGTCGAGACTCCCTGCGAGAGCTCTTTAAAACTACTGGCATTATGACTGTACCTAGTCAGTACATCTACGAAAATATTGTTTACGTTCACAAAAATAAAGAAAATTTTGGAAAAAACAGTGACATTCATTGTCATAATACAAGAAGCAAAAACAAGTTATCCATCCCCAAGTTCCGGCTAAGTAAAACGAGTAAATCTTTTGTGGGGCTCTGTTTAAGGTTTTACAAGTTGCCTGAAAGCATTATTAGTCTTTCAGGCAAAAAATTTAAAAATACTGTCAGAAACGCTTTGAGTGATCGGGCTTACTACAGAATTAATGATTATTTAAATGATGACATAATGTGGGAAAATTTTATATAGGCAGACGTTGTCTAATGTTATTATGTACGTATTAATATTATTTTAATTGACATACAATGTGTATTATTGTTATAATTTATTGTTGTTTCTCTATCATATATTATTTTTCCGTATATTACTGTTGTAATTATGGTGTCTTGTTGTGTTTTAGTTTTGCAAACTATATCCAAAATGTAATTATGTTAGTGGTAATTTTTTCTTGTTTTTGTATTAAGTTTATAACGTTTTTCAAGAGACTCATGTAAGGTCCTACGAAAAAAAAATAAAGTTATTTGATTTGATTTGATTTGATTTTGAATCTAATAAGTGGTTTTTGAATATAAAGAAATATTGAAGAAGCGAACCGACAACCAAACAAAAATTTAAAAAATTGTTTTTTTACGTTTTATTACTTATTTCTTGCGTCTCCAAGTTATTTTTTTTTTTTGCAAAAATCGTTAATGTGCAAACACCAAAAGTCTACGATTTTATTATATGTATAGATGTACAGATAAACCGTTTAACGTTTGCCTTTCCCGCGATCGTCTAATTTCCCAACGGATAGCTTATCGGATTAACAACATCTGACATATTAATCTCTAATCATAATTTTTTTATTAGAACTTGAATTCAAAACCTTTACCTTTCTTGTTCCCGTAAAGTAAAAGCTTGTCAAAATTAATTAGATTTTTTTTTGTAGACCTTACCGTGATTGAATACCTTAATTTTTTTAAAAGTGGAAACATTTAGGAAACCATTTATAACGCACTCCGATAATGGTTTATTATAACCAAAGATTACCCAAATTTATACTGATTGACTCAAATTGTTCCGGTACAGGATCGGCTTGACGTTTCAGCCTGGAGGGAGATGTCATTTCGGTGCCTCCTTCGCTAACTCGAAGAAACTGCCATAGGTATTGACCAATGAGCTAAAGTATTATACATCTTATTAGAGCACGCACAAGCGTTTTTTATCATGAAATCTGCATTGTTCATTTATGTATTGTGATATTTAGTCATCGCTCAATCTACTACAAATGATAACGTACCGCAACCGTAACTTGCTAACAAATAATTGCAATTCCCTGTTAAACCCACAGACATAATGTACTGTTTACCTAGTACATGCATACTCTATTGGGATATATTTCATAGCTCGGTGATATTGATCTTCACTCACAAGTTATGACGCCGTATTTTTTTGATTTCAAACTGTTTCTGAAGCTTAAAATCCCGTTCAGATAGATTTTATTACGGTTACGTTGCACGATATGTACGTCTTGTTTCAAACATTAGTTCTGTAACATGTGATATAGTGATGTTCGAACGTTTATATCATAACTCAAGAACCTATGAACCGATTTTAATGAAACTTTTTTACACATTCAATTACATGAAATTTGTTACTAAACATTATACAATATGTATCATCACGCCATTTTTAGGAGGAGAGCAGTCCACAGTGATGCTTGAACGCTTATAACTCAAGGACCACTTACCCAATTTTCATAGAAACTTTCACATTTAAATAGATGGAATCATTGTTGAACATTATAGGATATGTATCATCACCTCCAAGTTTTAGGAGCTGAGGAGTATGAAGAAAAGTATACCACACTGACGAAATTACTACCATTAGTTACAAATGTTTGTCTATTTCCAAACAATGCCGTCAAGTATAAACATTCTGTATTCGTATCTAAGTTAACCATCGTTTTGGTGGCCATTGATTGACGGCTCATTTGTGCGACGGAAGTGGGCCGCGCGCCGCTGACGTACTAATGAGTGGTCCGGGAGCCGATCTGTATTGGATCTTACGTAACCATGACGACGCAAGTGACGGACGTCTCACGCTATTTGGCGGCCACTCGAGACTAAACTCTGTGTTATAAGGGTGTTGGGTGGCGTGTCATTTATGGTTTCCACACAAAACTGAGGTTGTGTAGGCGTTGTTAGTGTCGAAAACTTTATATATGCAATAATTTTTTTTTTATTAAATCCGATGCATAAGATCCGATTCATCCGATACATGTGTATCGGATCTTACGTAACCATTACGACGCAAGTAACGGATGTCGCACTGTTGGAGGATAATCTCTAGGGACTAAGTGTTGGATGGCTCGTATCCTCTATGATTTCTTACTCCGCTTATTGATTTTTTTAATAAGTCTGTGGAAAAAACACTCAAAACTGAAATTGATTGGGCGTTCGTAGTCGCATAACCTTCATATATATACAATCTGTTTCGGATTTTGCGTTAAAGTCTATCCGTTATATTAGACCTCAGACGCCGGCGTCGGTATCCTTTGAGGCGGCAGCCATGTGCCGGCGGCTTTCTTTGTGAACTTTTGTCGGTACGCGGTGTCCACGTGTCAAAGGGTTTGGGTTAATATAATAATATGAAACTTTACCATAACGATGCATGCAAATATCGCTCTGCCGACCGCTCTATAATAGACTTGATCTCTGGGGAATAAAGGTATTGGATAATTTATATATTTTATGTGGCATTTTCCGTGCTTCGGAGGGCACGTTAAGTAGTTGGTCCCGGACGCTGTCAATAGATGGCGGTCGTTACAGTCCCCAACCCGCAGTGGAGCAGCGTGGTGGATTTAAGCTCCAAGCCCCCTCCTCACCCTGGGGGAGGCCTAAGCCCCTGCAGTGGGGTAGAAATGGGCTGATGAAGTGAAGTGAAGATGTGGCATTTTAATATTACGTGTGCGAAAGCAATCAAAACTGGTGTTCTATATTGTTGGTCTTAGATTCGAAAATTTTGTAGATAAAAAGAATTATTAAATTTATTGAATCTCTCTATCGGATGTTACGTAACCACGTCCACGCACATAACGGAAGTGGGTCTGTTTCTCGGTTCTCGATTCTATTTATAAATAATAACGGTGTTGGATTACTATTATTAGTTGTATGGGCAATTGACAAAGATATATTTATTAAATCTATTAAAGATAAAATAACTTTGTTCATAATTTTTTTATTCTGTGTATGTAACTACTAGTTCATGGAACTTAACGCACATTTCGATGATAAGGAATTTACAGCATATTCCATTTTGGAAACAAAATGATTGAGGATTTATTTTTTTCATATAGTAAATAAATTTGACATCAGCGGTTGGTTTTATTAGAGTCAGAAATGTCACTTTACAGTATCGAAAATGTCGCAATTTCGAGGGGGTGAAGACCGACGCGCGGGGATTTTCAGGGGGCTGAAGACTAGCGCGCGGAGACCTCGCGGACTGAAACTCGCCATCTTGCACCATTTAGCTAGAGTAGGAGTGGTTAGCCGGTAAACGTAGAAGATCGCTTCTACTCAAATCGTTCTTTCTTGATTTTTTTTATTCATAAATCAAAGGAGACGATAAGTCAAATAGGTTACAGATACTGTTATCAATAATATACACCATGCAATAAAATAAAGACTAGAAATTCAATATTGGTTCTTCGTTTTATCTAGACGTTCACTATATATCTGAATGTCTTTTAATATAAATTTAATTTGCAGTTAACTTATAAAATGTGAAATTTCTTCAATTTCTATCAAAAATATAAAATGACGAAAAAATTCAAATGTAGACATATTTTGTTTTTAGATAGGACAGTATGGGCATTTTCTAATACTCGTATAATAAATCGTAAGAGATACCTACGTGAACGCTATGTTTAGACACTTATGTTTTTTTTTTGATAAAATAACTTTTATTTTTATTTTTTTTTATTTACTTTTTTGGTCAAATACGATCTCAACGAACGAAGATGTGAATTTTGTAAAAAAAATGTTTTTGCCATTTGACTCTCTTCTTGCTATCAGGAACAAATTCATTTTATTGGACCAAAAAAATATCGAACACAAGAGCTTTGTTAAAAGTATATAGCCTAAGGATGTTCATAGATATACCGCATTGTGACACCAAAAATGTGAGCAAAAAAATGTACCACGTAGAACAAATAAACACCTAAATTCATATTACAAAAAAACTATCAAGATCATAAAATTACATTTCATGTGAAATTTAATAAAATGTTTATAAATTAATTGTAAATTATGAATCGTTTATTACGCAAAGAATTCAATACAAATTATATCGAGACTAACCCCACACTAGGCAAAGTCTGTCCTGTGGTAGGTATATTACGTTTGTCCATATGAAAAATATGACTACACAGTAACAGCGATAATAAAAGAAAGAAAAAATTGGAAAAAATAATAATAAAAAAATTGATAACAATGATAACAATAAAACAAAATAAGATTTCCTTGAGTAAAAACAAAAAAAAAAAAAATTGTGACCTCTTAATTAAATTCTCGGTGAAACCATGATAATAAATAAATAAATATACATTTATTTCAGACTAGGGTCCATAATTCGTTATTAATAAGCTTCGATATCTTAAAGCTAATGTAAATAAATAAAATTATCTGATATAACAAAATAAAACAAATAAGGGTATTATTATTATAAAGTAAAATAAATCGAATTGCCTTATACATATTATTTAATCAGACCAGTAGCTGTCCCCACCCAGTATTTTTTTAAGGAACACTGGTTTGGCAGCGATCTTCTTCAAGATGCTGTTGTTACTACATTGTACACGTTGCAGGAGGAGGCTGCTTTCTTTGGCATGATAGCATGGAAACTATCAGCGCGAGCCTCTGTGAACATTCTTGAGACACTGCAACGCCATGGCACTCCCAACAGCATCCTAAAGGCATAATTGAATTATAAGCGCAGGACGCCGTAAGTTCGACGCATGTTTGATACCGACAGGCCGCTCGTGTAGAATGATTGACAGAACGCCTTGAAAAGAGTTACTTTGATGTCTGTAGTACAACGAGCGAATCTGCGGGCAAGCATTTTGCCCCTCACCGCCAACGCCCGACGCTCCCTCTTAACGTAAGGTCTGTCTATATAATCACTGAATCTGACATTTTGCTCTCATGTTTTCAATCGTTCAGAAATATGATCCTCCACATCATTCACTCCATCCTGATTAATCTGGTGCCTTCTTCAGGTGCTATTAAGAAAGGTATCTTATTAAAAGGTAATTATCTGGTATCCAGCAAATGCCAAGACATTCACAAGACTGGTAGAAAACTTAAAAAATTAAGGGACTCATAAGAAACGTATTTCAACACGGCCACAGCGAAGCTATTTGGACATTGAAATAAGTTGAACCTGAGAGAAGCTAGAATTCTCAATTTATGCTGACACAGATGTCCGAATACCGATTTTTTTAAATCTTATTATTTGATCTGATGAGACCAATTCTAATAACGGAATGTGCCATCGCCGGAACAATCATTACTGGTTCACTGAGAATCCTGTACGTGTTCGTGAAACGAATAATCAACTAAGAGTTTCGTTCTACTGATGGTGCGGAATAATGAAGAATGCAAAATAATATGGAAACACTTCTATGAAGCACGCAAATAATATGGAAAAATATCATGAAACACTGCGGCTTTTACTGAAGAATTTGATGGCTGCGTTCTCTGGAGAAGATTACGCAATATTGTTTTTCCACAAAATGGGGCTTCAGCCCATAAAAGTAGAATTGCCGTTGAACTAATTGATTCTTTTTCTCACAGATGGAGAACCAACGGGCCTATTAGATGGCCTGCAAAATCTCCGAACCTAATACCATTACATTGTTTTTTATGTTGTCATGTAAATAATTTGGTTTATAAAAACTACTACCGGTCAATGGACGAAATAAAACCTGAAGTTCGAAATATTGTTTTAAATATTCACCATAACTCGATACAAAAGGCGACACGGAACGAAATCCATCGAAAAATTTAATTCTCTATTTTGAACAATTCATAAGTTAATTACACTATAAACACAATGTTTTTCTTCCTATTGCGTAGTACATCGTTTAGAGAAAAATAAAATTAGTAAATGCTGGAATTTGCCTGTTTTGTGTTATACATGCAACAACGTTAACAACGGGGTGAAAAAAGACTTTCCACACGGCACACCATAAGCATAGTGTGCGATGACGTCACACCGTGACCCAAATGCGAGGTGGTCGCACCTCCAGCCCGGTCAATACCCGTTACGCATCTGTTCTCATGTGGTATTTATTTTCTCGTAGATTGTGTGTATGAAATGTTATATTATTGGAGATTCTGGGCGCCGTATTGAACTAGATTATCGATTCAGTTTGTTATATTAATTGAGTACATAACCTTTACAATACCTAAATAAAGGTTAAAAATCGCCCCGGTAAGTTGTTACACCCGTTGATTGCCCACACTTCATAAATCTCTTTTAAAGAGCGTTACACGCCCACATACGCGAGTTTGTTTGCAATTGTTGTACGCGAAATGTAAACATGCAATAACGTTGCGTTTATGATATGATGCAATGTAGTACATGAACTATTTAAGCTATCGGCTTCCATTGTTTGTAAACAGTTGTCGTTTTGTGTTATTGGCGGTTCGATTCGTTTGTTGCCGTTGTTATGAATATATAATATATAACAAGAACTTTGACTTCTTTGGAGAAGATTGAAGGAGACCTCTGTGCATTTGCAGGAGAACTACTGGCTGGTGATTCGTCATCCTGGTATTTTCCATTTATCGACACGAAATCAGAATGGGAGCCCAAGTTCATTGACCTCTGCACGTCAGGACAGTGAAATTCTTAAAGTCGATTCTTAACTATAATATGACAATGACGACCACTTAGCCTAGTGGGTAGCGACCCTGCCTACGAAGCTGGAGGTCCCGAGTTCGAATCCCAGGTTGGATAAGTATTTATATGATGAATATTGATAATTTGATACCGGTACCGGGTCTTGGTTTTTATATATGCGATATCTTCGCTTGGCACCCAAAACACAAGTTAATGCTTAGTTTGGGGCCTAGACGTTGTTGTGGTATTACTAAAAAAAATTATAAATGAGACTTCCCACATAGCGCCATCTAGTCCCAAAGTAAGCAAATATTATGCTTGTGTTTTGGGTAGTAGACAACTGATATACATACTTAAATATTCTTTATAATAGTTCCGGGCGGGAATCGAACCCGCGGTCTCTAACCACTCGGCCATTCGGTCAAACTATATATATACATCTTACGTCATATAATATATCACACTCTACCTTTCCCGTGCTGACTAAACATGCTGGTATTATACTGTTCGTCTTACGTAATATGAATAGTATCTTGGACCTTGCGTCTTGGTAGGAGAACTGCTAGCTGGAGAACCTTGTACCTTTAATGACCAAATATTAGTTCAGAACATCAGAATTTCTCAATAAAACTGTTTATATTTCTAACTACCAGCGATTTTGCATTCACCCTACAATATTGTTCGTGTTGTATGTACAAGTAGCTATACAAACACAATAGACAGACCAGCGATAGACGTACGTACGACCACGCATTAAATGTCTGCCCTTAATTACTGGCCTTAATAAGTTAACTGCGCGGCGTTCAATTTGACCAAGACGTTCGTATCCCATAAACTCACTACTCATTATTGTTTTTTATTGTCGTGAAACTACTATCAAAACGTTTTATTACTTGTCCAAATTTGTAAAGGGAGCTTATTTATCCCTTGGTTTAGTCGACTGCCCACAGTATTGTTGAAGGTGGCTGTAGGAACTCGCTTGCTAAGTGTGTTTCTGCACTATTGTTGTTAGATACCATACTATACCATTGGTCTATTAATGCCCCATAGCAGGAGCTCATGCCTTCCTTAGGGATGAGGGAGCTTGGAGTTTAATCCACCACGCTGCTCCAGTTCTGTGGATTGGTGGATTTTGTCGGGGCATTTAACCGGGACCGAGGGCTTTACGTGCTCTCCGAGGCACCAGAGTCTGTGATTGTTATATAAATAAGTTAGAAAAAATTCATTGGTTCATGCCCTAGAATTAGAACCACGGCCTTCTTAACAAGAAGCGGGCTAGCTACCACTGGACTACTGTCGCGAAGTCTATCTTGTTATATCATCATGTATTGTGAGGTGTAACTTCTAAGATCGCGATAAGATTATATTTGAACTGATCAAGGGTCAACGATACTTGAATTAATACAAATTGATAATTGATTTATTTAATCAAGTTATCTCATATTGGTCATTAAGAATCTACACCATATACAGTAGCATCGACCACTTGAATTGTCTTCCGAGGAGCTCCTTTAAGCGACATCCAGCATGAGCACATATGTACACTATAAGCATTATCTCCGTTGTCAGTGTAGGCAGCTTTGATTAGTTCGCTCTCATCTCTCCCGTCTCAGGAACACCTAAAAATTAATAAAGCCCGGGCACACCATTGCCTAACGCAATGGTGGCCCGGGCCCAAAGGTCCAGCACCGACCCCGCATTGACAATTTATAGTTAGTTAGAATGTGATCACAAACAACATAGTACACAGCGTAAAAGCACATCAATAGATTATAATAGACTATAGATAGTATCATACTAGGTATATAAAACTCTCTCACATCTGCTTCGCTTATCAGTATCTCTGTGTACCTCTATTTAGGATAAACTCTAGTGTCTATCTACACACACATACACATATACATATCTCTCTATCTATGGATCCTTTAACCACTCTGAAGAGCTCATACCTTCTCAACCATTCATTGAGAAGTGCTCTTGTAATATCTCTCTCTTAGGTGATAACACGAGTCAGCTTCTATGCCGACTTCAGTGTATGGACTCTTTAACCACTATGAAGAGCTCATACCTTCTCAACCATTCATTGAGAAGTGCTCGAGGTGTCTTTCAATCTCTTAGGTTATGACGCGAGTCAGCTTCTATGCCGACGTCATCATACACACAAATCTCGCTAAATCTATAACGTTATTCACATCTGTATTACGCATTAATATTGTGGATATCGTCAATATATTACCGGCAAATATCATAGTAAACGTCAGCTGGCACCACGTGCTCAGCAGGATATCGTATCTTATAGTTTCGTTACCTCTAAAAACCAATCATATACTTACAATTAGGTGCTCGATAATCAATCGTGCTTATCACTACCAAATAAAGGTAATTAATTATTAATAGGCCATAAATTCTAGGCAGCAGACTAACCTCGTGATGTCGGTCCTGCTGTCATCCGGAGAAAAAAGTGTTGCTAACCAAATCATGATTTTCAACCAAATTTGTAATGTTGCTATTAATAAATATTAAAATTCCCATATTTACAAATAATCACGAAACTTCGTGACACTCCCAACTCCAAAGGAAAGTGACTTATATGAGTGAATTATGTAACAATCAAGTCCACTCGGTAATCTTCTTCCGAGCCTCTATAGCTGCACCTCGCTTTGGTCGAGGATCTACTGAGTCTGCCATTTGTCTAACTAAATTTTGATGTGGTGGTTGTTTGATAACCGTTTCTAATGGTTCTCTAGCCTTGGCGTTGGACTGAGGTTCTTTGGTATTAGTATTGGATACTTTTTGTCAAAAGACCAATTTGTATTTTTCATGCGTCCTCCACATCTCAGGACCTTGTTATCATCCAGAAATAAATCTAAGTTTCTACTAAGGTGCGTTTCCACTCCTTTTATTTCTTCTGGGAAATATTTTGCTTGTAGTTCTTTTATCTCGTCTATCTTGTGGCGCTCCAGATCAACTTCTTCTTTCTCTTTCTTTGTCTTCAGCCTGTGGGATGGGCTGATCCTCCCCACTCAAGAAAGAAAAAGGATTTATTGGAGTGGACCATGCTATAGTTTTTTTTTTTTTTTTTTTTACTATGAATGTTGGTCCTTCTACCCATGTTTGTATAGATTCTTTACAGAAATTTGGTCTCGTAGCTACATCAGCAGAATTCAATTCAGATGGGACATACCGAAGTTTCAGATTTTTATTCTGTTTTATTTCGTTTATTCTTCTAGCAACAAATGGCGGTAGTAATTTGTCTGTATGATACCAGTTAAGTACTATCTGACTATCTGTCCATATGAATTGATCCTGTATTGGTAGCTGATTAAGTTTCAAAACATATTTTATAAGGCGACTTCCTATCAAAACACCTAGCAGTTCTAATCGAGGAATTTTTTAAATTTTCTTTCCCTTGTCTTCTAAAGGTATTGCTTTCATGGATTCCTTAGAATTAGAATTCCATTCTCTTAGGTTCGTTGATAGGTCTTTAAAGGAATTCTTCAATGACATGTATATAGAAATGGCCTTCTTATATGTAGATGCTCCTGTTACAAGATTATCTACATATATATCGTCAGCGATTGCCTTTAGCTTCCCCTGATCGGATTTCATAAGATGATTTCTGACTGTAGCATTCAGAAGAAAAAAAACTGGTAATCACTCCAAATGGTACTCTACAAAATCTTAGATGTACTAAATTATTCAAAGAGGTTGGTTGATTTAAATCCTTTAGCCATAGGAACCTGGTAACATCTCTGTCGCGTTCTTGTAATCAATATGTACGAAACCAACATACAAAACTAATTTAGTTAAATCTGTTATTCAACCTTTTTGGTTGATATTATATTTTTTTTTTTTTTTTTTTATATATTTTATATATATTCTGTCATTATCATTACAAAGTCTAATTGCTCTGCATCAAAATTTATATTTTAAATAATTAAAATTGTGATCTATTATTTTTTATGTTCTTTTATTAACATAAAATGGGTTTCTATTTGGAGAAAAGCCTTTTCTACGTCTGCTACAATCCCTATCTTATGCATTCTAAATTTTATTAACAATCTAGTCAGATCTTCCAGCATAAGCGGTCCACAATATAAACATTCGTTTAGGCTTTTATTATCCATTATTTTAACTATCCTCATCGGTTTACCAGGCTGAAACATGCTATGATGAGGTAAGTAGTGTATCGGATAATCTCTTGCCGATTTCTGATGCTCTGGTGTTATTTCTATAAAACTCTTTTTCATCTATTCTTTTAATGTCTGATCGTACAGTTCTTGAGAATGATCTTTTAACGATCTTTTAAAGAGAGAATCTAATCTTTTAACTAAATTTACTAATCGGCCGATTGCAAGTCCATAATTATCTGGTAAATTCGGTGGATATTGATTCCATGGCCAGGTGATATAGTATCTTTTATCAATATATTTAGTAGTTTCATTAAAGTTCCTGATCGCTTCTTCATTTCTTGTAACTTTAGGGTTGTCGGTAATCCCTATAGATTCAAGATCCCACAAGGATTTTAAATTGACGTTTTCTAATGGACGATCAGGTGCATTGAGTTTGACATCTTCACATGAGGATTAAAAATATGTAAGAGCATATAACTGATCTGTATTTTCAGGGGTGATCTTTTCTGAAAGTATCCAACACAGGATAGATTCTACTAGGAAAAAATCTTCGCGGATTTTAATCTTATGGTTAGACATAATGGAATAGTAATAGTCATTCCTAATCAAGATATCTATCTGATCTGACAGGGAACCATCATCGGCTAAGATTTTATCCTTTGCCCAACTTTTGACTTCCTCGCTTGGATATGGGATATTCTGTGAAATGAATGGCACGCCATTCACATACACAACTTTATTTAAGTTGGTACGGGACTTGATATTGATTTTAACTATTGGACTAACAACTTCATGTGGAGACTGTGAACCGAAAGTAAATACCATGAGCCTATTTTCTTCCTCGATAGGTAAGTTTAGCTCTTTGGCTACCTTTTTAGTTACATAGCTTCTTTGACTTCCAGAGTCAAGTAATAATCGGCATTTTATTGATTTCGTTCTATTTACGCCATTTACCCATACGACAGCCGTCTGTAATGCTATGAAGCTTTTAGTATTATTGTAAAATGTGGTAGTAGATTCCACTCTAGTATTTACTGGCAGTTTTGGACATAAAGCTCGGTTGTGTTCTCTATACGATCCACAGTGTGCACATTTCCTTTTCAATCGGCACTGGTTTACTTTGTGTCCCGTGGTAAAGCAATTAAAACAGCGATTTCTCAATTTTAATTTTCTTTCTCTTATACCTTTGACGGTCTTGCATTCATCATTATAGTGTGGATCTTTACAGAATATGCAGCTCAATTTGGTATTTTTTTTTTTTTTTTTTTTTTTTTTTTTTTTTTTTTTTTTTTTTTTTTTTTTTTTTTTTTTTTTTTTTTTTTTTTTTTTTTTGCCTTCCATCGAACCCTTCAGTAAGTTTACATTTCCTACTGTCCTTATTGGTGGATACATTATGTCTCCTACCATCAGTAGTTTTACAAGTGTTTATTACTATTCTTTTGCTTTCGTATATATTTCTTTGAATTTTTCTTTTGCCCTTGTGTGTAGGTGCCTTTTCTCTAACGTGTAACAACTCTACCGAATAACTATCATTTCGCATTCTGGCATCAGTCATTCTATTCGAATCTTCCTTTGCTGATATAATTTCCTCTAGACATGTTCTAATTTCTTCAATTGTTTTATTTTTGAATTTCAACTTTAATTCATATATGATGTTTTCTGGAAATTTTTGAATTAATAGAAATCGTAAATGGTTATGGTTGGTATCTTCACCCAAACCGTTCAATACCCGAAGGTGTCGTTCGATATCGTTTAGCACGCGTCTACAACTTAAAATGGATTTATCAGCTTGTTGTATCTTATATAGGAATTATAGTATTAGGTTTACCGAACCGTTCCTTAAGGGTAGCGACAGCAATACTATAATTTTTATTGGTTGTTTCTAAACCTTCGATTGCCTTCTTGGCATTCCCTTCCAGAACTGATTGCAGGTACAGTAACTTATCAACTTCGTTGATACTTTTACTATCATATTCGAGGGAAAAATGATCCCAAAAGGTTCTCCACATCAGAATATCTCCATTGAATTTAGTCAATTCCATCTTAGGTAATCTGCCTTGAAATGTTTCTTTCCCATGTTTCGATATTTTTTTTTTTTTTTTTAATTTTACTGTAAGTTCTGCGATTACTTCATCTCCCTCCATTTGAGTCTTGACATATTTTGCCGCTTCATCGGGTGAAAGTGACTCAGCATATTTATAGTAATTGTTCATTTCCAGTGAGAGGCGTTCATTGAGTAGCTTTAGCATTTCTAATTTAATGTTAGCCTCTTCTATATTCTCTGGTATTTGTCTATTTTGGTATCTGGTATTTGACTGTTTCATGGATGGTGACCACTTTCGTCTTAATTACAGCTTCCATTTTTCACTGAAAAGGCAACAACTATGTGGTCTTCAACGATGCTAACAAAATTTAATTATGTACCTTAATAGGTACTTTCTCATCTTTTATTTACTATTCATTGATTTATATAAAACATTATACATTTACTTTTCATAACAGATCACTTTACACTCCATCGCACTTCAGGATAAACATCCATCCGAGTTAGCCACTAACAAACAATGAAACATTCATCATAATTGTATTCAAACAGAAAGGTAACGGATAACATAGTTATCTATCTCTCTGGTACTATATCATACTATTATTAATCTACAAACTGACTTTGTTTTAAATAACTTTAATTTCAACTTTCATATTATCATATATAGGTCTCTGTCTGACAAATATATGTAGACAATATATCTCAGGTCAGAATTGGTAGCTGTACATTGCTTTTATGCATACATACATACTTATCATATTCTTTTCACTAAATAATATCCATTTGAGTCATATTCTATTCAGACTAGTGATTTTGCTAAGCGGTAAGCAACCTTATATGTTTTGTTAAGTGGTAAGCAACTTTATATGCTGCTTCAGACTATAACTAATCAACTTAGTTAATATTAACCTGTAAGCATGTGAGAGGCCTTCTACATTGAGTTCATTTTGTATGTACCTACTACATAGGCAATAACCACAT
This sequence comes from Luffia ferchaultella, assembly GCA_949709985.1. Lineage (NCBI taxonomy): Eukaryota > Metazoa > Arthropoda > Insecta > Lepidoptera > Psychidae > Luffia > Luffia ferchaultella. The sequence continues at coordinate 4,478,269 of OX453266.1, read as the reverse complement.
AATAACCATTATTTTACGGTTTATCTCTATAACTGCTATAATAACGTGACGTGACGTTACGTTCCATCGTTGTCATAAAACACAAAGACAGTTTTTCGTCTCGACTAATTCCAACAAATGTTTAATTCCAGTTTTACAACAATTAAATCACTTGTAGGTGTACGTACCGTCTCAAGTCCGCTGGCAGTCGGTAGTACACATTAAACGCAATTTACATACTTTTAAATCACAGTACACAATAACTTTAATGAAAATAACATTAATTTTATGTAGACACCATGTAGACGCTCAGTTTATTTTCATTCAATGTTTTCAATTCAAGCAAAATCAATCATTTCACTTGAAGTTTCATGTCATTGATCAATTCTCTATGATCTAGTGATGTACATATTTAAGTCATGATTTCCATCATCTGAGTCGAGTCGTTAGTGACTCACTTCTGTTAGGATCCGCTACTCTGTAGGGATATAAATAGTAAAACAATAGGTATGTTTATACATGGGAGACACCAAATGGTAATAAATCAAGGTAAAATATCTAAGTTCTTATTTCTTATGAAATTTAGTAATGAAACGAGATTTTGTAACTTTCCATTTATTCAGTGGTAGGTACTTAACAATATCAAATAAAATTGAGTGATGGAGTACACTATTTAATAATTTTATTTTGGTACATGTATTAAATTAGTAAGATATAGGTATTCAATAAATAGAACACGATAACACATCACACTTCGTGTAGTTGATTGAAACCTTCAAAATCTCCACTCTTCAGTCTTCACTATACTACGCGCACCGATATTGTAATAGTTAAGGTCAAAAAAATTATTCTTGTACGTCTCACTTTCTCCACTTGAACCTCGTGATCGTTTCATAGTATAGATATGAATCACATCTGGAGTCATATCAACAGATCACCTTTCTCTGACTCACTCAATCGACCCAACACTTTTTTAACTTATTTAACAAAGGTCACCGCAGGTCACGTTATCACGAAAACAAGTCAGAAACGATTCCGCCTTTACAACAAGGAAATAAATTAGTAATATATTATTATAAATTGTAATGATGCTGTATGCGTTTTCATAAATTGACTAAATTATGGAACCAAAAGTTTCTTTTAGTCAGTGTTTCTTTAGTCTAAAATTGTCATTTAGCTAGCCGCCAATAAATGATGCTGATATCGCTTTGAGCTCATCGGAAAACGAATAGGATGTGCTGAGGGATTGGCTCCTGATTTCATATCTCGAAGCACCTCCACCATGTCGCGAAGTCTATCTTGTTATATCATCATGTATTGTGAGGTGTAACTTCTAAGATCGCGATAAGATTATATTTGAACTGATCAAGGGTCAACGATACTTGAATTAATACAAATTGATAATTGATTTATTTAATCAAGTTATCTCATATTGGTCATTAAGAATCTACACCATATACAGTAGCATCGACCACTTGAATTGTCTTCCGAGGAGCTCCTTTAAGCGACATCCAGCATGAGCACATATGTACACTATAAGCATCATCTCCGTTGTCAGTGTAGGCAGCTTTGATTAGTTCGCTCTCATCTCTCCCGTCTCAGGAACACCTAAAAAATTAATAAAGCCCGGGCACACCATTGCCTAACGCAATGGTGGCCCGGGCCCAAAGGTCCAGCACCGACCCCGCATTGACAATTTATAGTTAGTTAGAATGTGATCACAAACAACATAGTACACAGCGTAAAAGCACATCAATAGATTATAATAGACTATAGATAGTATCATACTAGGTATATAAAACTCTCTCACATCTGCTTCGCTTATCAGTATCTCTGTGTACCTCTATTTAGGATAAACTCTAGTGTCTATCTACACACACATACACATATACATATCTCTCTATCTATGGATCCTTTAACCACTCTGAAGAGCTCATACCTTCTCAACCATTCATTGAGAAGTGCTCTTGTAATATCTCTCTCTTAGGTGATAACACGAGTCAGCTTCTATGCCGACTTCAGTGTATGGACTCTTTAACCACTATGAAGAGCTCATACCTTCTCAACCATTCATTGAGAAGTGCTCGAGGTGTCTTTCAATCTCTTAGGTTATGACGCGAGTCAGCTTCTATGCCGACGTCATCATACACACAAATCTCGCTAAATCTATAACGTTATTCACATCTGTATTACGCATTAATATTGTGGATATCGTCAATATATTACCGGCAAATATCATAGTAAACGTCAGCTGGCACCACGTGCTCAGCAGGATATCGTATCTTATAGTTTCGTTACCTCTAAAAACCAATCATATACTTACAATTAGGTGCTCGATAATCAATCGTGCTTATCACTACCAAATAAAGGTAATTAATTATTAATAGGCCATAAATTCTAGGCAGCAGACTAACCTCGTGATGTCGGTCCTGCTGTCATCCGGAGAAAAAAGTGTTGCTAACCAAATCATGATTTTCAACCAAATTTGTAATGTTGCTATTAATAAATATTCAAAATTCCCATATTTACAAATAATCACGAAACTTCGTGACAACTACCACGGCACACGTTGTTCGATATATTTTAATTGTATGCAATGAAATGAAATATGTATACATAATCCCTTGATTTAACAAATTACATAAGTAAATTAATAGGTAATTAGGTACGTAACTAAAAATGAAAATATTTTTTTTTCCTTATCGGCTCATAACACTCTGGTCATTGTTTCCTCTAAGAATGAGTTTTTTCTATGTAGTTTGATGCTGTTTTGCCAGGGAGCCGTTTATCCGGTTTAGTTTTTGTAATGAAATAACTTTACCCATTCTATGTAGAACGGTGGTCACCGTAGATAGGTATGGACCTTTCGTTCAAACAAATAAGAAGAAAGGCGAGACTAGGCACCTACTAGAACTATGCAGTTATGTGACCATTCGTCACATAACTCCTAAAATTAGTGGACAGTGTGCAACCATGATAATAATATAATAATAATAATAATAATTTTAATTATTAAATTAATAATTATCAAAATTCCTCCTCCACTTCCGTTAAATTCGCCCTCTTACCGTCCCTTTTGTTTGTCAGTCATTGACGACCGCTTGGCCTAGTGGGTAGCGACCCTGCCTACGAAGTTGAAGGTCCCTGGTTCGAATCCCAGGTCGGGCCAGTATTTATATGATGAATATTGATACCGGTACCGGGTCTTGGTTGTTAGATATATGTATGTGATGTCTTCGCTTGGCACCCTAAACACAAGCTAATGCTTATTATTATTATTCTCTTTTCATTTTCTCTCTCTATCTCTCTTATCTCATCCTATTTCTGTGCTTGTGCCCGCCGTCTGTTCTGTTTCCTTTCACACGCTCTTGTTTGCACCAATTTTTTCTGGCATATCCGGCCTTATTTTGCTCTTATACCTATTAATTTGTTTTTATTCGCTTACTTTAATTTTACATACTTTTAATTAAATTGTTTTCGGTGAAACTCCCATCGAAAGTGTAAAAGAAAAGTCTAACAAGCGCGTGAAAAATGCTGAAGAAAACAATGAAAAAACTCTGAACCAAGTTAAATACAGAATTCGCTTACTTCGTAATCTCAGTTTCCAGGCCGACATTTACACGAGCGGAGCTGCGACTGGCCAATAAACTCATAAGTTTATAACGCATACTCACAAATGTCAGTAAAGGGACAGTCTGAGGTGAATGTACCCAGTCGCGGAAGTGCAACGAGAATCACACACGATGCTATAAAACGTTTCAATGAGCTTCACTGTAGACATACAACAAACCCTGTATTGTGTTCTGTTATAAGGCATCTCTTTGTGTTCTTTAAGTGTGATTTATTACTCACGTACCCCTCGTGTTTTTTTTTAAAGAAAGTTAAACGTTTGGCTTTTTATTACCCACACAAACACGGGGTGTGTAATTCACACACAAATACCGCATCATTAATATCAGGGAACAGTACATCATTGACTTACTTGCTTTATTTACATAGGAAGAAGTGTCGCCGTTTTAAATCTGAACGGGTAAAAATAGGCGTGAAAGTGTATAAGCAAAACGTACTATAAATAAAGCGAAATTCAAGTTGATGGATACCTTGCAATATAGTTACTTTGCTAAGCAAATATCTAAACAAGTGTTAATAGAACATTAAATTTCGCACGGAGTGAAAGGTCTACGGTTGTATATAATGTTAGTAATCATTAGTTTTAAGTTTTTTTTTTTATTACTCTTTTTTTTACTTATTAGAATTTGCACTTTGTTCTTTTGCAAAAAATTGCAATTTATTTAAATTAATCTGACACAACTTTAGTTCTTACTAATTAACAAAGAACTAAAGTTATCGACATAGCCGAAGTGATTAGCGAGCTGAAGTGGCAATGGGCTGGTCACATTTGCCGTAGAACCGACAACCGATGGGGTATGAGGTCTCAAGTGGAGACCACGTACCGGGAAGCGAAGCGTTGGACGCCCCTCGGCCAGGTGGACCGATGATCTAAAGCCCCATACCTGGGGTAATTGGATGCGGAAGGCGGAGGACCATGTGTGTTGGCGGGCCTCGGGAGAGACCGAAAGCTACATTTACTTATGTGTACAGATCGCGTCAAACTTTATAGCGGATCTGAACACAACGCTATAAGCGTGCTTGCGTAGGTACAGTCATATAACTCTCACTCCACTGTGTCCCGCTACACCTAAAAGTGGCTACTGCGACGCGACTTGTGCCTACTTTCGGATCCGCCATAAAGTTTGATTGTAACTGTACCTATCTACCATTTTTCCAAGTCGCGTATGGTCATTGCCAACACACTCAAGCTTATAACTAACCTAAGTTAACATAACTCATACGTGTCATAACACAATAACTGCAATGTTACCTATACCACGCAGACGATGTCGTGGGCGGACTCTAGTCGTTTATAAAACAGTGTGGCGATGGCACGACTGACCTGCCAGCAGATGCGCGGTCGACGGCCGACATTTAATCTTCTGCCAATCACCTGCGAGTTTTATCCGAATTGGGGCACTGACCTTATTTATAGTGAACACATATTGCGCCTAGAAGTAAATGAAAAACGTTTTCTTAACCCTTTGAGCGACATAAAAACATTCATTTATGTTAAACTTAAACATTTCTAATTAAAAATATTTGATTATTTGCTATGCTATAATATACAATGACAACAAAAAAAGAAGCCAACTTTTATATACTTGTTTGTGTAACTAAACAGACCAACTATCTCGCCACGCCGTACTACTATACTGACCGTGTACTAACGTCTCTGTGTGGGTCAATTATAACCGTACGATTAGGTGATAGTTTTATATACGTTTTTTTGATGCCGGACCTGCTGGAACTATATCTAGAGTTGTATATAATCAAAAGTAAAAACATAATTGTTGGTTGTGAATTTCACACTTTACACGTTTATCTACATCGCGTGACTTGCAAAACTTTATGACCGATCCGAATATAGCGGCGTATAGCGCGTAGCGTTAGCAAATTTTAGGCGTGAGCGGGGGTGCTAAACCGCCGCAAACTCGCATTCGCCTTGTATTCAGCACGGCTACTATGAATTGGAAATGTTTTAACGTGTCGACCGACACCCGGTCGACACTCTTACGACCCGCAAAAAATTTGTATGTGAACTTCAGTTCTTGCTACCGCTGAAACACTGTCCATACAAACGTAAGGCTTTGTATTATATTAACGATTAGTATTAAAGGACTCATGGCCGTCTATTAATTTTGTAACGTATGGTTTTGTTCCTAGGCAGTTTCATATTTTACGTAGAAAGCCTTTGTATTGGTGGTATAAATAAAACTGTATTTTATCAATTAAGATAGTTTGCGTCGTATCCGGTATGCAGAGTGTTACTAAACGACGGACGCGCCATTTGTTATTTTATATTTTCATATTCCATTTTTAAATTATTGCAGAGGCCGTTACGTGCTTATTTTGTATTAGATACAAGTTATAACTTACCGTTATATATAATAGCACGATTTATTCTATTATATTAAATTTATGAAGTATTTTAGTGATGTATTCTTCTATGTTGTTGTTGGACGCCTTCCGCTCAGGTAGACTGATGACCTGAAGCACCATACCGGGGGTATTTGGATGCGGAAGGCGGAGGACCGTGTGTGGTGGCGAGCTTTGGGAGAGGCCTATATCCTGCAGTGGAGAGACACGGGCTGATGATGATGATGATTTTTCTATGTAGAGTGGTAACATTCTATTCATGTTAAAGCGGTTCTATATGAAGGTTCACATATTATTTTTTTCTTGCTATATTTAAACTACGGGGTTTCATCACTTACTTGCGTGATAAAATTAAAAACCCATTTATTGTTGCCTATACCATGAAAATAATTATAAAAATGTCCTTTTCAATCCATGCCCAAATGAATGCGAGTCCCGACCTTAATGACCTTTTTAGGGTGCTCTAGCCCGAAGTAATCCTTATAATTTTATAATGTCTTGTGTGTCACACTGCATAGTCTGTTGTCATATTACTCTAATGGAGTATAGTTGAATGAGATTTACGGCTATATCTCGCCTTTGTCACTTCCATAGTTTTGTTGCACAAATATATCTTTACGCATTTTATTTAGGTAATGATTGCTTGAAAAATTATAAATAAATATCTATTTATTGCCACTGGGGAGGTTTTAATTGTGCCTAATGTCAAATTGTTGTATTACGCGCAAACTGTACCTACAGTTTTGTAGCATTGGTAATTTTACTGAAACCGCTAAAAATTTATTTTTATTTATTATAAAACATTGTTCACTTAAATTAATTGCATAATTAAGCTGTGCTAGCAAAGTATGGGATGACATAAGTTAAATTCATCGCCTGATTTATGAACGTTTATTGAAAAATTTTAGAAAAAATACTGGGAAAATGTTTAAAAAATATTTTAGGAAATGTTCGTTTTATGTGTGGAGTATTCACTGTTCTGATTTTTCCGATTTATGTAGGTAATCAAATCTTTATTTTCTTATGATTGATAGCAGCTCTTGACGATTCGAAAGTACTTTTTTATTCCTAATTGACGACCGCTTAGCCTAGTGGGTGGCGACTCTGCCTACGAAGCTGGAGGTCCCAGGTTTGAATTCCAGGTCGGGTAAGCATTTATATGATGAATATTGGTACTGATACCGGGTCTTGGTTGTGTATGTATGTGTTGTCTTCGCTTGGTACCGAAAACACAAGCTAATGCTTAGTTTGGGGCCAAGACATTGTTGTGATGTAGACGTTATTTATTTATTTATTAATTGAATAAAATTATTTGAATTTAGTATTTTACTACTTTTTATTATGCTTGCTGTTGGTTATCTTAAAATAAAGAAGTAATAATTTGTAATATGAAATGGGTATTTAAATAAATTACACGGAAACAAACGCCCAACACGAGACGTGTTAAAAATTTGAACTCCAGAACAGGTTTTAGATGGAGAATTATCGAAAAACACTAGCCGGATCCTAACCCAGAACTAGTATTAGTTGGCAGTGTTGGCACACTAATATATGGTATTAATGGCGACCACAAATACGAGTTCGATGATTAGTTGCCCCTAAAGGCTGTTGTGTCTTGCGGGTCGTCGACCGCAGAAAATTGGTCTGAGATCAGTCGGCGTCGATGTCTAGACCGGGGCATACCATCGACGCAAAAACTATGTGCTAGTGCGGTTCACTTCCAAGAATAAGAAAGTTTAAAGATGAAGATGGCATAGAAATATAACCATAGATTAGAGGAGTCATAGGAACAACTTCAAAATATTCTTCTAATAAGATTCAAATTTGCCAATCTCTTTCCTCTTTTTGATTCGCAGACGCCATATGGAAATATTATATTATGTGTTAATCCTACAATTAAAACGAATCTATATAACGACACTTCAAATGTTATAATCCATAAAGGCGTTTAGACTACACAGATTGCCACAGAAATAGAAATGACAGCGTTCGGTTGATAAATCGGAAGCCGTGGTGTCTTTGTATATAGTATAATGTAAATCATCGTAATTTTTTGTTTTGGAATGTATCCTAACTAATCTATATTGAAGAATTCTTTAAATTAAACTACAAATATTCATACTTCATATATTATAAATGCGAAAGTCATTATGTCTGTTACGTTTCAATGGCTTAACCGCTGAACCGTTTTTGATGAAATTTGGTATAGAAATAGCTTGAACCCTGAAAAAGGCTCCTTTTTACCACGAAGATGTATCTGTATGTTTTTTACTATTTCACACCTTTTTTTGTCTTTTCTTCACGTCTTGACGTCGCAACGAAACGGCGTTTTGCACTGAGATAGGTGAAGAACGGATAATGACGTTAGCTACTATTTATCTTGGGCGAATGTTCCCATATAAAAATAGATAAAATAATGATAGAAATACGCTCTTCTCCTCCAAATGTATCACCTGCATCCAAAGTATGAATAATATAAGGCATACACTAAAACACTCACTGCGCTTACGCTGCCTTACTGGAACTACACTTAAGTGTAGTTGACGAGCTGCGTTTAGCAACAACGCTTGTCAGAACTCCGGTGCATTAATAATTTTAATAAAGAAAAATTATCGAAAACGATATCGATAACTGTAACACTCTGTTTCTTCTTCCCGTGACGATTGTCGCTGTACGTGGTTGACCCCTTCCACACTTTGCCGCATACCGTCCCCCGCATTTGCAACTTACGGCGTCTTAATAGTTCAATTGAATAGCTCTCGTTGTAGTCTTACTGTTATATTATTATACTGCATCGATGCGTTTTTGAATGGTTCACTCTACTCTTTCTGTACCTAACATCTCTACGAAAAAGTCTATACTCACACATCCACGCAAAGGCATGCCGATTCTATTGTCGTTAGGCAAAGACAATTTGCTAGATTTATATTGTTAGTACCGTTTTTTTTTATCTTAATTTTAAGTTTTCTTTTAAAGAGAAAAGTAGAACGTCTGAATATTACCACATATGACTTTACAATAACGGTACAGGTCGAAAGATCAACGCTATCGGCGAATTCTATCTATGGATAAATAAACTTTATAAATTTTAGATAAAAATAATTCAAGTGGTTTTGTTTTGTTTGTTTTATTAAATTTTGATTCTTCTAAAACAACCGATAGATATCCTTCAATATACATGATATTTTACACATGATTCTGGCCGTACTATTTTAGGTTGTAGCTTTACCGGGTGATATACCATTTGTTTACCCTCTGATAAGATAAAAATCTCAATGTTTGAGTATATTCTTTACGAAATCATTTCTCAATTTAAAGTCCGAAACCATTATGATCATAAGGTAGGAAGTTAACAAATACTTTATTTGATATATGAATTTAATTGTACATCGTAAGCGACTACCACCGGGGCAATGAGCCCCTCAAATTTTACTTTATATCTTGGCAACATACGCTTGCTTTGTTCCACTATCCTTAAAAATTAATACAAGGCAAACTAAAAGATATTTAAAATTAAAAGCCAATTTATGTTGTTTTTTATTTATTAGCCAGATCAATAAATTCATTTTCTAGTACCGTACGTTTGCTGAGCTTCTATCTAAACTAAAAATTAGTTAAGTGATAAATTGAACGTATATACGATGATTGTTCGGTAGGTATCACAACCGCTGTTATATGCTGCAACATATCTTTCTTTGTAAAAACTTTTTAAATTAATTGTAAATTTTCAATCGCACTTTAGAATGTAGAAGTGCGTAATCAACTTATCTATTAGGTACCTTTTTTAAGATTGAACTATTCAAAAGGCAAAAACTTTACCCTTGTGATTTTCTGTCCGTCCGTATGTTATAGATAGGCCTGTTATTTATTTCTATCATCCTTCCATCTATCCTGATGTTATATGAACCGCCATATGATCCTATAGACAAACTATGAAAACTTAAATTACTTAAGGGTCAGCGTCCTACGCCGAATTGAGCGATTAAAAAAAAATCGCGCTCCCCATCGTATAAGGTTTTACGGTACGCTACGCTAAAATCATTTACAATCTACATCTGCGTCCATTTTGTGCAAGATGCATTGATAAGTTTTTGATATAATGCAATTTTCCATTACCAACAAAAATGAGTGATCGGTGATAAAAGTGATGCTTGCAGTACATGCTACGAAACATTATTGGCCGAGTGGTTAGAGACTTTAACTGCAGAACCAAATGTCGCGGATTCGATCCCCCCTCCAAGAGATAAATATTTGTGTGTATGAACATGTCTATTTGTTCCGTGTCTGGGTGTCAGATAGAATTTCCAATTAATATTATATTACTATTAGTATTTAAAATTGTTGTTCAAAGCTCCATATTTGCAAAGGTTCACTTTTCTGCGTCAAACGGTCTCAGCTTAGAATAGAATCTACGAGAATCCTTTTATAGCTTTATAGTTAGGCATATAAATGATGAATTTTAAATTCAACGGTATCGTATTCATGTTAAGTTATTTTTCGAAATATATTAGTTTGTTGTTGAATTTAAAAACCAATACTGGTTTTAGTAATGACTTAGGTTTAGCTTTTATATATAGTATTAATTAACATATCCATAAAATACTGAATTAATAACGATTTATATTTTTCTCTCTTTTCAGGTAATGCAGTTTTCATGAATTCAAGTCGCCGACAGTAAGCAGCTTGTTCACTATTATCATAGTTTATTTTCTGCATTTCGGCGTGATATGTATGAGTGTAATAAAAGTGTAACGTCAATTGAATTTCCGCAGGCTAATTACAGCAACGTAAAATCTGTGTGATTTTCAGCATGTTTTCTTACGACATGCGTTAATTTAAACAAAACAAATTGTTTTAGAAAAGGAAAACGATTATTTGTAATATTTCGCTGCTTACTTACTGGACTTTTACTATTTATTATTCGACCGTTTCCGGGTGAACTTTAACCTAAGATTACCGACTTGTGTAGGTTTCATTCTAGATTGATTATCACCATAGCTAGGTATAGGCATCAAACAAAAAGAAAGGCTGTGGACGAGAATACTAGAACCTCAAGCTATGACATACAGACAGACAGTCGGACGAACAAACGAACATGAAGAAACTGTGGATTCCTCATCGGACCACGGTACGATATAAACAGACAAATAAAGAATTTTATTTGCATATAATATTTACCTGTATTCTATTAAAGAATAGTACATTATGATGCAAGTACGGTAAGCTGCAGATTATAGTCGAGGTGTTTATAGGCACGAGGCGAAGCCGAATACCTATAATAAACCGATGACTATAATAGCCAATTTACTGAGTACGAGCATCATACGAAGTTTTTCAATACATTTGCGATTAAAATTAGGTAGATACTTCAAATGTAACAATGGCGGGAACTAAGGGTGCGAGCGGGTTGCTTTTCGCAGTTTACGCATGCGTCACAAACAGAATGCTTGCTTGTGATTGGTGTAAAGTAAAAAGGCCTAGTACCTATTGTAAAATACAACATTACGGTACAGGTTTCGATGTCATAAAGACCGTATTAATAGCAAATGTATTGAAAATGTATTATTTACATGACGGATATGTTCAAGTATGTCGTCATTGATAGTAAAAGGATTTTTGAAGTGGTACTTCTTTAGGCTCACTTTACTGAACATTGGACTAAATTTAACCGTCATGCACTCGGGCACGTGACGCTGAATCGGGTATACTCGGCGTAAGTCGTCGGTCGAAGACGTTTTCTATATTATGCAATTTGCGTATGTTTTGTACATAAACAGTGTAATATTTCAAATGTATATTATAATGTGTACAGTTGCTATTCAATACTTTGAGAGTAGTTTAATATAATACGCGTACCTTTTGTATTTGTGTGTTACTTATAAAATTATTTCGTATCAAGATAAGTTCTCGCATTTCTTCAGCAATAAGACTCAGTAATCATAATAATATTAATAAACTCGCAGAAATAAATAACACATACAATAATTTACTATTACTTATAAATAAAGTAATTGTTGCTCTTTGAAGTGGTCATTCCTTGATAATATCTTGGAAATAAATTGATAAATATGTATGAACTTTTATGTGCGTTCATTCATTGCAATACAAAAGTAAAATGATATTATTTTATGGATAATTTATTTAAAAAGTGCCAATTAGAAAATATTTGTATATTTTTTGTCTGTATTAAAAATTTTAATCCTTGTATATAAGTTTATGCTTCTATCGTGTGGTCATAAGCACGCATCCTCTTTTTTTTCTATCAGGCGTTTTCAGTCCTCCACTGCTGGAGTACAACCCTTCTTCAAATTTGAGTTACGGTGAGACCATAAACGCACCGCGCTGGGCGGATGCGAATTGGGGTTGGGCGCTAATGGGTATAAAGAAAACAGGTTAACGATAACTATTACATGTAAGTCGTTCCGTGGAATAATTGTCAGTGTATAAACAGCGTTCGTAAGCCTCGTTTTATATATAGGTTTATCTAGTCTATAGACCGCCTATAGATCACGAAGACACGAGAATGTACCGTTCATAGTGCATAGCAATAAGTTATACATGTTAGAAAGTAAAATACAATGGATTGGACTGCGAACGGTATAGCTATTGAGCTCTGCTCTGTTCTAATTAAAAACAATAAACGTCATCCGTTCTAGTCGCAAAGGATCTATCGTAGATCGATTTCATAACAATACTCAACACGTATTTAAATCACAAAGCGTGTAAATCATTTAAATTATGTATATCGTGTTATCGTCCATAAAATAGATCCCGCTAAATTCAGACATTTTGGATGATCCCATCCGACTTTATAACACTTTATCCCATTTCATTATCCCCCCAGTTATGACTAGTGAATGTCTGAGATACTACCTACCTATATTAAAATATCTGAGATTGATAGCTTATCAACAAAAACATTATGTTATCTACATGTATACAATATAAAATATCTATAAAATTATTTGTATGTGTATATGCATGTTTGTGACGATTTAACTTGATAAACTGTTCCACGGATATTAATAACTTTTTTTAAACGTTTCTTATGATTTCAGAAGTTGTGAACTATGGTTTACGGTTATAAGCCAACAAGACGGATAAAGGCTTATTCTTCATGGAAATTTGTCTGTCTTTTTGTAACCTTTTCACGGTTAAACTTCTAACTTGATCTTGATAAGACTTGGCAGGGAGATTGGTTGTATCCTAAAGGCAGACATGAGATACTTTCTACCGCGGAAATGTTTCTGCGTATTGGTCACGGTTTTTTTTTTTTTGATAAAATTAGGAAAAAATTACGCTTGAACTCTGAGGAAGGACCCGAGCTACTTTTTACTACGTAAAATAATAATAATGTCTTTATCTTTTCACTGCGCTAGGATAGGATAGGATACTAAGCTATGATAATAATAATAATAATAATAATAATACATGGGACTTCCCACACAGCGCCATCTAGTCCCAAAGTAAGCAAGTATTATGCTTGTGTTATGGGTTACTAGACAACTGATATATATACATACTTAAATATTCTTTATAATATATACATATATAAATATTTTTTTTTTTATATATATAACAACCAAGACCCGGTACCAGTATCAATATTCATCATATTAATACTGACCCGACCTGGGATTCGAACCCGGGACCTCTAGCTTCGTAGGCAGGGTCGCTACCCACTACGCTAAGCGGTCGATAAAAGGTTCTGTTTTTTTTTAGAGAGTTCAAAATTTCTTTTTCGTGGTTCCGGTAAAAACGTGTAGTCCACGCGGGCGAAGTCGCGGGCGGAATGCTAATCATCAATATGAGGAGAGGGCACTATAGATAATAATTATATTTATGTTGTGATTATTGGTAATTCATTTAACAACCTTCCTTCATATTAACCGGGTTTGTTAACTACGCCTGTTTCAATTACTACAAACAGCCACCAATATTACGCTACCTATATGACGCACAAGATTCCTAATGCTTAATAATAATAATAATAATACATGGGACTTCCCACACAGCGTCATCTAGTCCCAAAGTAAGCAAGTATTATGCTTGTGTTATGGGTTACTAGACAACTGATATACATACTTAAATATTCTTTATAATATATACATTTATAAATATTTTTACAAAGACGCCACACACATATAACAACCAAGACCCGGTACCAGTATCAATATTCATCATATTAATACTGACCCGACCTGGGATTCGAACCCGGGACCTCCAGCTTCGTAGGCAGGGTCGCTACCCACTAGGCTAAGCGGTCGTCAATGCTTGCACCGAGCGTAACTGAAGCCAAATTAGAACCTCTTGACCTACGCAAGTTAAAGTCAAATCCAGAACTTAGACCTGCAATATGAAAAATTACTAGTAAAATAAAGAACCTATTTAATTAAACAAAAGTTAACTGAAAATTAAACATTTTCTATAATCGCAAGATAGTGATTTTTTTATTACTACATAGATTATTTTTTAAATTCCAAGCGAAATATAAATTTTAAAGTTTATTATAAACTAGCGACCGCCCGCAGCTTCGCTTGCGTAGACTACACATTTCTGTTTTAAGTAGTATTAACATTCGAAACGGTTTATACGTACTTTTTGCTGAAACTAATATTGGGTACACCCATTCAAACTTTCAGTCTTTCTCCCCACTTCTTTAAGAAAACCGATACTCCCATACTTTTCTCCTCCCGTTTCCCACCCTTAAAATGTGGAAATCCAAAAACCCTGAAACACGTCATTATTTATTTATATTAAAATTTTTATGTTTCTAACTTTAAAGAACAAAGACTCTCAAACAAAGCCCTTCCATCCCTCCCTCCTTAAATTTTAAATTTCCAAATATTCCTTTCTTAAAAAATTAATATGTTATAAAATAAATCTCTGTTTTAAATTTCAGCTTCCTAGACTTAGTAGTTTCAACTTATCTACGTTGATAGATCAGTGAAGACAAACGACAGACAGACACAAAAAGTAGCTGATGTCACTCTTGACAACCTTCTTTCACGTCTGCAAAGTTTCATTAAAATCTGTTTAGCCATCTTGAAAATTAGCTCGAATAGACACATAGACGTACAGATAAGCAGACGGACAAAAAGTAGCGTATGTCACTTTTGACTACCTCCTTTTCATACCCGTGAAATTTCATTAAAATTAGTTTAACCGTTTTGGAGATTAGCTCGAATAGACAGATGGACGTACATACAGACATATAAAAGGTAGTGTATGTCACTTTTGACCACTTTTTTTTCCATATCTGTGAAGTTTCGTCAAAATCAGTTTAGCCGTTTTGGAGATTTGCTCAAATAGACAGACAGACATATAGTATTATTTTATACATATAGCCTATAGCCTTCCTCAATAAATAGACTATCCAACACAAAAAAAAATTTCAATTCGAACCAGTAGTTCCTGAGATTTGCGCGTTCAAACAAACAAACAAACAAACAAACAAACAAACTCTTCAGCTTTATAATATTAGTATAGATTTAAAAGAATTAACTTCAAGTTTCTTTGTAAATCGCTAATTATTAATATTCCAAGCTTTTAACAAAAATCGAACAAATTCTGCAGAAGTTTTGATTTAATGTAAATTTAAGATTCTTTAATATGTGACGATAATTGTACAAGAAATTGTTTAATTTCTAAAAGTGTCATTTTACTAGTATTTATGTAATAAGATTACGATTCATTTAGAAACTACACTTATCATTTTTGTTAAAAAATTTGATGCATTGGTTCTGTTTTTCGACAAAAAAAAAATTCAACCTAATTTTTGATTTATTGAGGTAAGAGGAAGTGAATATAAAAAAGTCATAGAGTAAATAAATAGCAGCGCGCGGGGACCTCGCGGACTGAAACTCGTTATCTTGCACCAGCTAGCTAGAGTATGAGTGGTAAACGGTAAGACGGTAAACGCAGAAGAGAACTTCTAGTCGATTCGTACTTTTATGAAAAAAATTGACGTATTAATAATTATGTTGTTACAATTTTTGGTATATGCAGTCAATACACGGATAAAAAATAATGTTAAAAAACTACGAAAACAGGCGCATATCGAATTAACGGTTAATACATATTAAAATTAATCCCCGACGTCTTGATTTGGAAGTAAGACAGTTCTATTAAGGTTTAGTTAGATTCCGTCTTCAATTAAACGACCATGACACACGTCACGTCACGTCGCTACGTGACGTGCATCATCGTCTGTATACATATATAATATTGTAAAGACGTTTCTTACTGGGAACGAATAATAACAGTTTGCTTGCTTAGCGACAACATTGCTTATTATTCGGCTCCGCTGCACGACGAACTAACATTTTCTTTCATATCTTAAGCAATGAGCAACAGAAAAAAAAATTTAATTATTTGTTTCTAACCTTAATTGGAGGGTTCTGTTGAAATACCTCCGGAGCATATTGTTCGTAGGGCATACTTAAAGTTTCTGGACCTGGCACTTATAATAGAAAAAATAGAAAGCCATTTATGAAATTTTAAAATGGAACTTACTGGGAAGGCTTGTTTCTTGATTGTGGCGTCGGTTTGAAAATTTTGTGTCGGAATCACAATGAACTTAACGAGAGAAAATTTTCGCACTATGATTTTTATGATTTTCACAACGGCTTAAGTCAGTTAGAGAGTTGCCAGAGATTGGTTCAGTGATTTTAGACGTGGACGTAATTATCTCCATGACAATGGACGTGAAGATCGACCAGCGAATGTGGTTGCCAAATTTAATATTGATACCGTACGTCAATTAGTTGAGACTGATAAAAAGATTACATGTCAGCAAATTACTGTATTAGGCGTGGGAATGAGTCAAGTGTAAAAGATTTTACATGTGCATCTGAAGGTACAGAAGCTTTACACTCGATGGATACCGCATGATTTTACAGAAGACCAGAAACGACTGCGTGTACAGTGGTGTCGCAAAATGATAGCAAAGTTCAATGGAGGGCAATTATTGGCTGTCTATAATATCGTGACTGGTGCCGAAACCTGAGACACTGCTTTGAACCGGAAAGAAAAAGTCAATCAGCAGAATGGGTCTTTCTTTTTGAAGATTTGCCAACGAAAGTTACGAAAAGTCGAACCGTTGGCAAGAGAATGTTGCTTCTTTTTTCGGCAAATCAGGGCATAACACAACAGTGTCACTTGAACACCAAAGAACAGTAACTGCAGATTAATATGTCAACGCTTGCTTGCCCAAAGTCTTAGAAAAAGTTCGGGAAAAGCGTCCTCGAAGCAAAGTTGTCCTTCATCATGATAATGCGTCCTCACATACCGCTAAGGTAACAGAATCGTATTTGAAGAGTTCAAATGTAAAACTGATGACGCATTCGCCATACAGTTCAGACCTCGCATCATGCAACTTCTTTTTGTTCCTGAAAATTAAAGATAAACTTAGAGGCATACGTTTTACGAGCCATGAATCGGCGGCGAGTCCATTCCATGAAGCTCTCGAAGAGGTTCCTAAAGAAGATTGGTTCAACTTCTTTTTACAGTAATTCTACCGAATGCAAAAATGTGTCAATTGTGGCGGCATATACTTTGAAAAACAATAAATGTTTTCGACTAAGTAAGTAAAATATCAGGTCTTATTTTAGGAATCCAGAAAGTTTCAGTATGACGCACGCATAACAAACGAAGTACTTTTCTGTTATGTATTTATCGCTGTAAGTCTTAACATAACGACCGACGTTTCATTTTAGTTTAGAGTTATAATATTCTGTTCATTAAGATTAATAATATTTTTTTCTTTCCGTGTAAGGAAACCAAAGTGTCTTTATGATTTTTTTAATTAATTTTATGAACTCATTGTAATAATATAACAAAGTTATTAATTTAAGATACTCGTACATCTATCTTAAATTAAAATTTGATGGTGTAATTCATTCGTTATGAATTATGTCCAGCCAAATTAATTTTTCTTATTTTGCGTGGGTTACCTAATACGGTAAAGTTGTGCTGTTGGTTGTTATGTACTCTTTCGGTTTAAAATTTGCTCCGTCTTCAACTGTGATGACAAGATACGCACTAGTAATTATTAATCTAACTCCCATGGGTTCGCTTAAATGAGGCCACCATATTGCTTATTAATATCGATGGTTTATATGCGTAAACCTTTCTTCTATACTTAAAATACCTTTATCTACTATCACCAGTATCGCGCGCTCTCTGTGCACAACGATCCGTCTATCGTACTTGAATACGTCATTTTCACACACGTCCGTCAACTGAAACTGGCCCGTAGCTATCACGTCTCGTCAAAATTTACGTAATACCATTATACTAGAAAGTCGTTCACGCTGCGCGCGCGCCATTGTTATGCGAAATTAACTCAAGCTAGTTTTCAACACAGCAAACTGAAGTGTCCGCGCCCCGCTGCGCCCGCGACAATGAATTTGTCTCACGTCACCTGTCAAAAACTAGGTTCCGATTTGGTTGTAGAACAGATAAATCATACTGTGAGGATTTCGACAGCTATTTTAAAGGAACGTGTGTAATTTCACCGTGTAACTGTGTTACGGCAACGGTGGTTATTCTACTGAAATGTACTTACATATTACCCTGGATTCTATGTGACGCTCAGTTAAAACGTACGACAAGTTCTTTAGACGTTTGTTTCGCTTTCACAGCGAAATTACTTAGTCTCAATGTTCGATCTTATAAAATCCACATTGCACTTTAACACTTTACTTCAAATCTGATACTAGTTTGCCTTCTATAAAACTCCTAACTTATTAATTTAATTGTCACTTGTTTTTCAGCGAATTTTAGGAATCAAAATAGTGGCGGAAAGTGTTGATAATCGAGCAAACATGTTTGAAGTTAATGTTGTAGAACAATAATTATTGGTATTTATAATTACCAATCGGACTAGGTCGGGTCTATTCAATATTTTTTTGCGAACTATTGATGAAATTCTGGAGATATATCCCTAAACCTGAAGCACCTTAAAGACGAGTTTTTTTCATGAAGCACAATCCAATATATCTAGATACCGTTGATTTGTTAATCGAGTGTAAAATTCAAGGAAAAGTACACGTTGTTTCAATAAAGATTCATTCCCAGGGTTCATAACGGAAAGTTTAGCTCGCTGAACAACAGTGTATGTGATGATAAACTACCATAATGTTGCAATGTAATCGATAATCGCGCGCGTCGGCGGATGCTGGATCTCGGTCGAAAGACGGCCAGGAATAGAAACCGACTGGTCCTATACTATAAATACTTAACATTATTAATATAAACGCATACGTGAAACGCGCAGTACTTACGTATGACAAGGATATCCTGTGTTAATGAATATTACCACAACGACGCTAGGTGTATGAGGGCAACCATTGTAACGCTAATTATACCTTGACACGAAAACACATCGTGCTTGTTTTTAGGCGTTTCATCATCATCATCATCGTTGTGGCCTGTCAATGTTCATTGCTGCAAACATCCCTTTCCTAATGAACACTCCAAAAATGGTTCTGAACGTCCAGTATACAGCGGTCTTTGTCGCCGTCAGCTCAACTGTCCATCTTGTCGGGGATGGTCCCACACTTTGTTTTCTGGTACGTGGTCGTCACTGTCGTCAGTCGAGATCTTTTCTTTCTCATTGGTTGTCAGTTCTGTAAGCTACGTAGCCGACTCCCCGTTCCCTATGATTTTCCTATGACAGTGGCCTTAGGGTGTTTTTTTCATTCTGAATCCTTTCTGGTAAAGATACTCCAGACATAAATCTCTCCATAACTTTCTGAGTGACATGGAGAGACTCAAAGCGAAGGAACACGTTGCCTATCCATAAGTCATCACTGGCAACACTCTCTGTTTAACGCAGAATTAAAACTGATACAATCCATGTCCCAATAAATGTATCAAAAAACTGCCTCACGTAGTCACAGAGGTCTTATACCTATTATAAACGATACGATCGGAAGACCCTATTATAGGAGACTTCCTAATTGACCATTACCAAATTTTTGAACCAAAGACCGTTATATTTTACTTCGAAAGAATAGGCAATTTTAAGAAACTAATTTGTTTTTTTTTTCATTTTGAAACGGTATTAGCATAGGGTTGAATTGTATGTTTTAACCATTGCCGTTGCATATTTATATTATAAAAACAATAACGCTATTACTATTGACAGTTCTGAGACTGACATTGTTTTTATAAATATCCAACGGCAATGGCTAAACTTATAATTCCATCCGGTGACGTCATTTATATAAGCATTTTCAATATAATATATCTTCGTAAATACCGATTCAAAAAGAAAAAATACAAATTAGTGTCTTAAAAGTGCCTGTTCTTTCGAAATAAAATATAACGGACTTTAGTTAAAAAATTTGAGAATGGTCAATTGAATATCATGGTTGTATTGCTTTTCAGTGCCATTATTAACCTCGCCTCCGCTAATACGATTATAAAGGAAGCTGTGGAAATAAAATTAAAACTCTGATAATAAATGCTACTATTATATTACGAATCCTTTAGGCACATGAAACCTTTTTTTTGTTATAATCTATTCTATATTTCAATCATCGTCATCATTTTTCTGTTCTGTAACTAATTGTTCGGGGCCGATACAGTACCTATGTTTTCATCTTATATATCTTAATCATCCCTTCTCTAAGTCAACTCGGCATCTTCTCCTTTTCTCCATTCATCTTGTCTTCAGTTTTCCTCTCCCTTCTCATCCTTTTCAAAATATGACAATAAATATTTTTATTATTGCACAAAGACACTGAGCATCGTTATAGCGATTGCATTATATGATGTATCTGTATAGTACTGATTTCGAATTCGAAATCAGTGCTAATTAAATAAACTACGTCGATCTTAATCTTTTAATTCAAGCGTAAATCGATAATACAAAGCAAATACAATGCAATCGATTGACGTAATGCACACACACAGTATATTGTAATTTATTTATTTTTATTTATTTATTTATGTTAAGGAGAACCAACAGTTACATACAATGAGAATAATTAGGAGTGGGTGGTTAACAGTCAACCATTTACAGGTTCCCACTAATAAAAATCACATGAAAAACCTCATCCCCTCCCTCCAACACACTCATAACATATATATGTAGAAATATATGCATACTTATAAGTCAAACCTCCAATCTATGAGTCTTGCTGACAAAGAATTCATTGCTGAGCAGACGCCTCACCTGTGAAACACTGGTATTAAACAGATCTATCGGTAGTGTTCTATTAATTTTATTAAAATTGTCACATGACCGCCATAAATAAGTATTCTGCCTGTAGTTAGTGCTGACGACTGGTGTAAAGAATGTGGAATTGAGCCTAAATGACACACGCGGAACGTAAAAGTTTAGTTTTGCGAGAAGATCGGGGCAACCCACCACTCCATTAGCAATATTATATAAAAATACAATGTCAGCAGTCTTGCGTCGTTGTTCCAGAGGAACAAGATGATGTTTCTTGCAAACATCGAGGTAGTTATCGGATTGGTAAGTTTTCCTTCCTCGATAACACAAAAACCTAACAAACCGCCTCTGAACTGCCTCAATTCGCGAGATATAAGTTTGGTAACGAGGGTTCCATACCTGCGACGCGTACTCCAGGTTACTTCTCACATATGTACAATATAATATTTTCAAAGTCTTAAGATCCTTAAAATCCCTTGAATTTCTCATTATCGTCACACAAAAAAAAAATAGTTACAGAACTACAAAATTATGAAAGTTGAGCAGATAGTCCCAAAGTATTATTTATCTTGATGATCATACACTTAGGATGTCTCCATCGAGCTATCGGCACCCAAAAGTTTGTAAACGTCTAGTACATTATAATGGCAGTAACTTATATAGTATAGGCTCTCGCCTGTTTTCTAAAGGGTACTACTGGCCTACACATGCGCAATGGTTTATCTCTAGGGTCTGTTAAACAGTAAAAAAGTTATGATAAACTGATAGCGTGATCGGAATAGTTCTTCCACTTGTCACGTCTCACTTCCTACCGCCAAACAGAAACTATATATTCCAGTGCGCGAGTGAAAGCCAGCATTCTTGACTAGTGGCGTTTGTAATCCGTAGATAATATAGATCTATCTGTGTTTCGTACGTTCTATCTCTTTGATTTCATTGACATTCAATATTATTGACCAATCGGTCGAGTGGTTATGAGACCCTAACTGCAGAACCAAATGTGAAGGTGCTCGATTCCCGCCCTGAGCAAATATTCGTGTACGTGAACATGTCTATTTGTTCAGTGTCTGGGTGTAAAATATCTATATAATTATGTATCTACAGATTGAGCAAAACTTTATAGCGAACATGGCGTTGTGTAGCGTCGCAACAGCAAATTTCGGGTGTCAGCGCGTGTGAGTGGGGGGCACAGAATAGACGGGGATGCCACACCGCCGTAAATTGGCATTGGCATTGGCATCTCGTGCGCAGAGCTGACAAGTTCTCAAACACCCATAATACATGCTCGGCCTAATTGGGAACCAGATGATGATTATCATTATATCAGTCGTTCCATGCAAACTCGTCGGTTTCAGGAGCTTAAAATTTGGCCCTTCTATTACGATCCAATATATTCACTTGCATCTAAATAACTATAACATACACTAAACATTAAACCTGAAGTCCGTTATTTCATAGTAAAGTAATTATTTATTGATACATGGCAGGATATGTATTAAGCATTCATTAGGAAATCATTTCACGTATTAATATGTTACGGACACATGGTACTCGTACCTACTTAGTGCGCTATGAAACACGCAAGTGAGTACACTAGAATTCAAAGTCTATCGACCGCCTAGTGATGCCCCGATATAATATATCGGTAGAATAATTGATTGAATCAAGCGGTATGAAAGTTTCTTTGACTAGTTACCATCGACACTGTTACTGTTTTCTTTTTTTGTATTATTAATGTTTTTCATATACCCAAGCGCTAGCGAACGTTGGCAAAAAATTGCAGCGTGATGATACGTACCTTGTATTTTGAACCACATCATCATCATCACCAGCCCGTGTCCCTCCACTGCAGGATATAGGTCTCTCCCAAGGCTCGCCACTACGTATGGTGCTTCAGGTCGCTTCGCTTTCCGGTACGTGGCCTCCACTCGAGAACTCGTCTACCCCATCGATTATCAGTTCTACGGTAAATGTAACCGGCCCATTGCCACTTCAGCTCGCTGATCGCTTCGGCTATGTCGACAACTTTGGTTCTTTGACGGATTTCTATGTTTCTGATTTTATCCATCAAAGAAAAACCGAGCATAGCCTGTTCATGAAACACTTTTATGTATTTAAATTAGATGTCGTCAAAATCAACGAGTAGTTTTTGAATTATGGACATACAAAGAAACAAATAAAAAATTAATAATATTACTATTAATGATTCATCGGGGTACATACTCGTATATTCCAAAAATGTTCAATTCTTATAATGGTGAATTTTCATTTTCCAAAACGTTTAAATTACAAAATTGTAAATAAAATTAACAACAAGATTAACTACTGAAACGCAATATTTTAAGTTGTATTATGTTATGTGCTAAACGATTATCAATAAAATTTGAAAACGTTGCAATTTCTACAATAATGTCTCATTTGCAACAAATAACTGTTTTATTAAAGAAACGAAACTCATTTTACAAAAGAGTATGTAATGGGCATGCGGAGAAATGTCGGTTTAGTCTAGCCACTCATAGCGCACAAACTCTTTCAACTCGCGAATTTCCGATACCTCCGAGTCTTTTAAGTTAGTGACAAATCATGAAGAAAAATACTGAAAAAATTCTATCGTATCATTCTATCGTACATTTTTAAATGGAAATCGATAAATCATATCATTAACATAGATCATCACTAAAAACGTATTATTTTTAACCTGCCCGTATCTCACCGCGCGACTTTACTCATGTGGCGCGGCTTCGTTACGCGAGATATAAATATATCCGCGTAAATCACGTGTGCTGAAATTAGTTCTTACTAGAGATGTGTCATGTATCAATGACTCAAGTTTGTCAATCACACGGATCGACGAGTCGAAACAATTATTTGTGCTGACGACGAATTTGCCCTTATTTTATCTTAAGTCAATATGATTTAGTGCCTATAATACAGGGTATCCTAGTTTAGGCATCAGCGATCTGTCCAATTTGATTAAATGTTTATGCTTAACTATACATCTGAATTGTACATATTAGCTTAAGTTTTTTTTTTGGAAATAAATTATTATTATTATTAGTGTAGAGTGAACCAATGTTACAATCATTTTAATTAATTGCAACTAATAAGTATATCCGATATTGATAGATGTCTGGAAATAAATTCTTTGGAAGGTTCTGTATTTGATGACCTAAATTTTCGAAAGTTTTTCGATAATTTTACGTGAAATATTTACTATTGGTTCTATTGTGTAGGGCGGTCAACGTTTGCAATTATACCAAACCATTTCATTAATATTTTTATGTATTGGTAATATATATAAATATAATGTGATATCTATCTAAAAACAAAAAGTACATGTAAGCTCACTGATGTCCATACTAAGTAAGGAATAGAGACCGCAGAAAACGAATGACATGCGGTACCAGATTTATCATTTTTGAGTGGTGGGGAATAGGCAAACTGCATTTTCCCCTTCCTGTAGCACTGAGTATGTATAAAAATATCGAAACGTGACACCGAGATGATATAAACACATGAAAGGCAATTTCCGACTGTGCCAACTGGTTCGAGAAAAGTAAAAGTATATTTTGTTGGGCACCATGTCACGTTCGTGCGACCTCTAATTAGCAGGAGTAGCATAAACTCATCGCATAGATAGACCTCAACGATATTCCGTTCCCGAAGTTCTTTTTCTACAAATCGTACCGAAGGGAAATCCAAGAAAAAAAAGCGAGAGTTGGAACTTCTTAAATGCTGATTTAGTTCGTGCAAAGTGGTCTATTTTGCTGAATAAGTATTTGGCTAAAGTCTATTTCATAGAACTGGTGAACAAACATTTTAGTCAATATTTCTCCATGAGCTTTTACAATATTAGACACGTTTTACTCATAATTCATATGTTAATTAGCTTTTTCACTATCCTAAACTGCATTAATTCAATATGACTTTACAAACAAATAGTGTGCAGGTACGCTACTAAGTCTACAAAGCAAAGTGCATAATTACAGCATTCATTTTTACAATGTTTGCTGTATCGTCAGATTTCTGGTTTTTGTGATGTCATCGTTGAATTTTATACGTTAACTATCCATAGTTTCTATGATCTATCTCAGATCTATGATTTCTTTATTCATTCAATACACCTTTTCATTCCCTTTCAAATGATACCGATTTCTTGGCTGTAACACTATTATTAATAAAGTGTTTAACGATTTAATGTTCAGATTTACACACAATTTGTTGAAAAACATTGTCAGTTATGAGGAGTCATTACTTACAACCTCTTTGCGAAGCTTCTTTTCGCGATATGCTCAATTAGTATCGCTTTCGGATTAATCACGACTAAATAGGAAGCTCGAACGTGGTGTTAAAATTTCGTGCGCCGCTACACTGTTCCGCTCGTACCAGAGTAGTAAGACAGGGTACCCTGTCAAAGAATCAATAATCAATACAATCATCAATAAAGTTTTATGGTGCATCATTGCATACGTCACGTATTAGCATATGCTTGTAATACTTGGCGACGTCAAGCATCACAGACGGATCTCCGAGCAGCTGTTATTATCAATCATTGTTTGAAATATTTCGAAACTAGTGAAAAAAGTACAGCGTGCGTGCGTCTTCGTCGTAGGACAGGTGCCAATACCAGTTAATGTCAGTTCTCGTGTGGATATAATTTTTTTTTATTAATTATTTACAATCAAAACATTCGTGATAAATCATGTCTTTTTTTCAATAAATTATTAATTTTTTTCTTTGTCTAAAAAAATTCTGAGATTTAAAATTTTCACTTTGTCTTTAAGTGGCCTTTTTCACATAGTGATTTTTACTTTTAATTTTCACTGAGATCTGGGTTCAATTAGTTTGTGGTTTGTTTCTTTGTCCCTAAGTTAACCTTAAGTTGACTTGTTTATCACAGACAAAAGCAGCTAAAGTATTTTCATTTCATTAGTAGATATGATTTTATTGTAGGCCATAAGAATATTATTCATTAGCTTGTGGAAATAATTAGTTTTAGAAGTTTTTAAATCCTGTAATAATTGACACATTTCAAGATTTTCAATCTATATGTGTATGCTAAAACATTTCATTCGCTGATGTAATAAAATTGTTAAGATAAAACTGCTACTGTAACTGTAAGTCTTTTGTATTTTAAATAACTGTCAATTTGTTTGGAACTGTATTACTGTGTTCGGGTCGACGAGGGTTAAGCAAGGGTCCTTGCAACCTTGTCACGGATTTTATTAAATGCGAAATAGGATAATGGCATTTAATCGTTTTTAGATTTATTATAAGTCAATGTAGATTGTTATTACTCGATGTCTGTCTTCATTATAATGGTTTGTGTGAACAGTATACCAAATTAGAGTTTACTACTGTATTATTTATTATTTTTATGTTATTATACACTTAGATATAACTTCGAACTTCGGTCGCATCTATTTTACTTTCTCTTATTATAGACTATCCCCCGTTCCAATTACCGTGTTCGTTATTAACCCTCAAGCAGGCGCGCGGCGTCGAATCGACCGCACTCGATACATTTTCGTTTATAATATCGTTATTTCTTGTCGCATATATTTCCCATTCCTAGTAGCTTGTCATTGTTTCACTGTACTCGAAATAAACTATTTGTATCCCCTCCCCGCGCCCTCCGGAGTGCATAGATCGCATTTGTTTTACTCGCGGCGTAGGCGTCGAAAGCACGCCTCGCGCCTGTAGTCGAAAAGGTTACGCGCGACGCTCAATGCGAGATATTGTTCTTTTACAATATCAAAATAAGTGGTTTTTTTTTCAATAAAAATGTCTCGTAGAGCACTAACTGATGGTGAAATATTTGCCCAATCACAACACGAAGAAGAAGATATTCAATCAGAGTTCAGTGACCAAGGATCAGAAGTTTTCGACCACCTTCTAGTTCCAGAGGAAACTCAGTCTACTGAAAAACGACGATGTGTCTCTTTCATTTACAAGCACATGTTTTACCGGTCGTGATAAGGCAACAAAGTGACAAAAATCTAACGATTCCAGAGTGAGACGCCAAGTTCATAACATTCTCACGGAAGATTCGGGTACACGTAGAATAAATGCCATGGTAATATTGAGGGCAAATGGAGTGGTTACACAGAAAAGTTATTTATGTGAATTAGGCATTGAACTGGCAAAAGAGTATATGCAAAGAGAAGCTATGATGGTGAACCTTCCAAGAAAACTTAAAAGGAACATAAGAGAGTATTTGAATATTAGTGTTCAAGACGCTAGTAATAAATCAAGCAATAGTTCCAGCACATGTAGAGGAAGCCACAAAATATGTCCTGCAAAAAAAGGAGACAGTCGAAGACGCAATGCACTCATGTCTGAGAAATATTTGCAGGACCCACACAACATTCATTTGCAATGAATGTTATCTTGATGAAGAAACTGACTCTAATGAAAACAAGACCTAAGTTGATAATAAACAATTTTGATTTTAAATATTTATTTCATGAAGCCAAATGATTTTGTCATTTTAAATTTATTGTACTATAAAAAGCTAGTTAGAAATAGGTATGTAAGAAAGTTTATGATGCCAAATTACTTACTAATCCAAAGAAAATATATGTTGTATTATTTGATTTTATAATTTTGTTTTTATCTGAGTCTAAGTTTTTTTTTTTTCATCAAATTGTATTCTAACTTAATGATAATGTGTCTGAATATGAAAAAATAAATGATTATTGATTAATTAGTGTTTTAAATCCCTGAAATATACCATAGGTCTTTTAGATTACGCGCGACCGCTGCCGTTACAAATGACCGCGCGCCCGCTTGAAGGTTAATAATAATAATAATAATAATTTAATGTTTTACTGTTAGTTCGTTATTAAAACTTTTATATGATTGTTGTGTCTGTCTGTCTATTCGAGCTAATTCGAACCATTTATTCTTTTCATTCTTGAAATATTTAGGGTTCCTACGTAAACTTTCGTAATTGTAGAATCTGTAGAAATCATAAAAAACCGGTTAAGTGCAAGTCGGAGTCGCGCACCGAGGGTTCCGTACAAACCTGTAGGTATATAAGTGAAAGTAAGTTTGATTTTGTTACAGCTTAAAAGTATTATAGACTTGAATATTTGATATGAATTTCAATTTAGTACCTCTACGCGTTCATGAGGAAAGGGATAGTAAGTTCAAAATTATTAAAAATATTTTTATTATATGATGTAGCTAAACATTTACGCTTTTCGCAATTTTTCCTTTATCTGGCTTCGTACTAAATTTCAAGATTCTAAGTTTACGGGTAAGTACCCTGTAGGTTTTGATTCCCTTGCGAGTATAGAAAATTTACAGCATAAACGGCCGTATCCTTTGATTGCGTTGGCTTAGAAGTTTGATTTTTTCACAGCTCGAAGGGACAGTAAACCTGAGTATTTGATATGAATTTCAGCTCGATACCTCGCCTCGTTCCTGAGAAAAAGGGTCTTGACACACAGACGGACAACTAAGTGATTTGAGGTTCGGAACCCTAAAAACCATGCGAACGAATTCATGGGCGGTCACTAGTATAAGATATGGAAGATTTTTATAATTTTCTACCTGTTTGTCGGAAATTTCATCAGTGACAAAAAGTTTCCTGCGCCAGAAAATTACTGAAGACATAAATCTCATTGTTAATTATTATTGGATTGGTTATTTACATTCTAACGATCGTATTATTATTTTTAATACTATTCGTTTTAATAAAAGTCTATTCATTCTTTATGTTAATGCATATAGAACATTTTTTTCTATCGATCCATACAGCTTAGTGTCAACGAGATGTATATAATCAATATTCTCTAAATTTTTCACCCCTTAAACCCTAGCTGAGGGTGATGATTCATACACTGAGCCCTATGCGCAGTTTCGCTACTTCAGTAATCGATAATTTAATGCATATTTGATGAAATTCTCATTAATAATAATAATACATAGGACTTCCACACAGCGTCATCTAGTCTCAAAGTAAGCTAGTATTATGCTTGTGTTATGGGTTACTAGACAACTGATATACATACTTAGATATTCAATATAATATATATACATATATAAACATTTTTGCGAAGACACCACACACATATAACAACCAAGATCCGGTACCAGTGTCAATATTCATCATATTAATACTGACCCGACCTGGGATTCGAACCCGGGCGCTCCAGCTTCGTAGGCAGGGTCGCTACCCACTAGGCTAAGCGGTCGTCACTTACTCTTCGCTCGTGGTTAGGAACACTTACAGTGATTGAGTATGAATTGAAATGGAAAAAAGTATCAAATAGGACGTAGGTACATCTTCGTACCTATTATGGTCAGAAAACTTAGTATTGTATTATTAATCCATTGAAAAATCTGTTGTTTTTTTTCTTACAGACTCTTATAATGTCATTTACAATCACTTCCAATAATATCGTCTTTGTATTATCTCGTCGTTTATACGAGATCTTTGAAGTTAGTGAAAAGAAAAGAATCAATTAACCTTTTGATTACGTTCACATCTTTTTTATATTGGCGTTGCCTAGACTAAAGGGACAGCGAAATTTAAAATTTATGTATTCATTGAAATCAATAGCATGTACAAAAAATGTATATAAGCAAAAAAAACATTATACAAAAGATTATGCCAATTATAGATTTCCAATTAGAGACAGAATACATCAAAAAATCCTCAATATAATAATACTTTATGTCATACAAATATGGTCAAATATGATAAAAACGGAAATATTAATAATGATATTTTTACACTGTTTCATTTGAAGGATATTTATATTGGGCTAGTATAATTTTCACTAATTCTGACTTATACATTTGTTTTGAAGCAAAAAATATATCTACATTACAAAAGAAATTGTCAAACGTGCTGGGTTGGTGAGTGAAAACTGAATTTTCTCCATAAATAAATATCCATTCCTCGTTTGTTTGGAGTTTGGAGGTAATCTGTTACAAAACATTTTAACCTTTTTTTTCTGTTTACATGGCAACGACCTTTCTCCTGTCTGATCGTCGTCGCACAGAACAGAAGCTAATTGTCTCGTTCGCATCTACGAGAAATTCCCAATTCCCCGTCTCGCTCTGTGATTTGATTCGACGGCTTGTACGTGGCTTTCAAAATCGTTTCGTCTCGCCTCTTCCCTTTTGGTATATTATATTTACGTGATTGTCTCTATCCCGTTTTAGCTTGAATTTCGTATGCCATGTTGCCAGTCTTAATTATAATTTTTTTTTCTGTATAGTAAACATCGACGTCCTCTGGTATTATGCCACCGACCGATGCGAAGTGCAGCTTACAATGCGGTTGCTTTTGTCAAAGTAGTATGTTTGTAATATCAGGGTTGTTATTTTAGAGTGTTTCGACATTATGACGAAAATAAATCTATACTAATATTATAAAGCTGAAGAGTTTGTTTGTTTGTTTGTTTGTTTAAACGCGCAAATCTCAGGAACTACTGGTTCGAATTGAAAATTCATTTTTGTGTTGGATAGTCCATTTATCGAGGAAGGCTATAGGCTATACTACATCACGCTACGACCAATAGGAGTGGAGCATCAATGAAAAGTGTTGCAAAAACGGGAAAAATTATTCCTTTTGAGAGCTTCCGTCGCGCGCGCTGCGTAAACCGTTGATGTTAAGCAAAAATCATGTATTACGGAATTAGTCCCCTTTAAAAGTTCTAACCAAAAGTCCGCGACAGCATATGTGTATCTTTTAAGGTTAACTTACGCAATAGACTTTGATACGGTTTTCAGTAATATTTTATTTTCTTATTATCTTATAATATATTAATCTATATAATAGAAATACTTATTATAAAGCTGTAGAGTTTGTTTGTTTGTTTGAATGCGCTTATCTCTGAAACTACCAGTCGGATTTGAAAAATTCTTTTTGCCTTTGATAGCCTGAATCTAGCGGAGGGCTATAGGCTATATATATGAAAACGGACTGTCTGTCTATTCGAGCAAATAGGTTACGGCCAAAACAGCTTAACCGATTTTGATGAAACTTTACACATATGGAAAGGATGTAGTCAAAAGTGACATACATAACTTTTTGTATGTCTGTCTGTACGTCCATCTGTCTAAATCGATTTTAATGAAACATCACAAGTATGAAAAGAAGGTCGTCAAAACTAACAAATGTTACTTTTCGTCCGTCCGTCTGTCTGTCTGTACGTTTATGTGTCTATTCAATTCAATTTTATCTATTCAAGCTAATTTCCAATATGGCTGAACAGATTTTAATGAAACTTTGCAGACGTGAAAGAAGATTGTCAAGAGTGTCATAAGCTACTTTTTGTGTTTGTTTGTCTGTCTATCTGTCTGTCGTTTGTCCACACTGATCTATCAACGTACAGCCGAAACTACTAAGTCTAGGAAGCTTAAATTTGGAACATAGGTTTATTTTATAACGTGAGCATTAAGTTAAGAAAGGCTTCTTTAGAAATTTCAAATTTAAGGATGGGAATGGAGGGACTTAAATAATGACGTGTTTCAGGGTTTTTAGTTTTCCACATTTTAAGAGTGAGAAACGGGAGATGAAAAATTGTTTCGGTTTTTTAAAGGGTGGAAGGTGAATGAAGATTAAAAGTTTGAATGGGTGTAACCAAAATTGGTTCCAGCAAAAAGTACGTATAAACCATCTCGAACGTTAATAGTACCTATAACAGGAATTTGTAGTCTACGCAAGCGAAGCTGCGGACGGTCGCTAGTATTACATAAAACTCTTTAACAAAAAATTAAACCGACGAGAAAAGGTACTGAAAAGCGAACCTTTTTAGTTTTTAAAACCAAACTTTTAAACAAATTTAAATATATAATAAAAATACTAACAGTCAACGAAGATCATTAACGGCCAGTTTCTCAAAGGCCTGTCAAATTCCTAGTCAGGTAATCGGTATTTAACTTTGATCAATGATCAAATTTCAAACGAGTTGCATAAACGATTGTCAAGCAATAATTAGCTGATGAGATGTCAATGTCAACTAATTACAGTTTTTTTTTTTTTGTATATGGCCACACGTAACTCATTCGTTCATGTTTGGTTTTGTTTTTCGCTCTTTCGTATAGCGTTGTTTCGTTTCTTACCAACTTCTGTGCCTCGACCCATGTAGTGAGTGGTCTGTACTTGATTCACTTTATCATTATTTCATATTATATTTATATATCTCATAGCAACGATATCGGTCTTGAAAAATGTATCCATAGTTACATAACAACCACAAAAATACCCTCAAAATGTCGAAAATAGCTTAGAAAAATACCCACCGTCTTAAAATACCCTATACAAAACCACCAACTCTGAATGCAATCCTCTCGGTTTCTGTAAATCAGTAAATAAGCAATATATTGAGTTAATATAAATGAAATTGAAGTGTCCGTCTGTGATTTCGTATCTATGTGTATAGTTCCAATCAACCTTTATGGCGGATGTGAACATAGGCACAAGTCGCCTCGCAGTAACCAGTTTTAGGTGTAGCGGGACGCAGTGGAGCGAGGGGCATATGACTGAACCTGCGCAAGCATGCATAAAGCGTTGTTTGATTGGAACTATACCTACATGTATTTATACGATATCTGAACGATGTTTGATCAAGAACATAACTGTTTTCGTCTGTCTGTCTGGACGTATGTCCAGGTTAGGCTCCAAAACAGCAAATTGAAAATCCATTTTTAATTTCAGTGATTATGTGCCTGTTCGCGTTTAGTTAAAATTAGGTTTTTTTATCATAATGGTTACCTACTTCTCGTGAAAAGTTGCAGTACCAAAATAAAACAACACGTACTTTTACAAGTTTTTTATGTAGTTTCTTTATGTAGGTGATCTTGTCCGAGCAGAGCAAGCAATTCGCTAACGACGGTTTTTGACAAGCGATACCTATCGTGGAACTCCTTGTCATTGTAGAAAGTAAAAGGATCCACTATATTCTAGTCCTCTGGGTTCTATGTATTTCCTCGTTATTCGTTAGAACTGGACAATGAACATAATGATAAATCCGAAAATGATGACATCTTGGAACACAAACGATTTACGGAATAACCTGAAATGTTGCCTAAAATATGTATAAACAATGTTGGAAAGTAGAAAACTGATAAAACTTTATTTACTCACGTTTTAACCTTATATTTTTACTATATTATTAGAAATTATTACAATATTATGACTTGATCATAGGTTAATCGACCGCCTTCGACTGATTACATGACGGTTGATTTAACATGAGGTTGACAAGAGATTACAAACTAACTATCTTTTGAGAAACGGAATTTACGTTTGACATATGTTTAATTAGCCATTTGACACAATGTCAGTCAGCTAACGAAACGTCAATGTTACCGAACCAAAATCGAAGTTGTGCAACCCAAATCTATGGTTAACTTGTGATTAGATAATTTTGATTTTGATCATCGTTTGAGAAACTGGCTGTAAATCGCGCATGCTTTTGTAATCATTGTAGGTATATTTACGTAATTAATTTGGTTGTTTGTTTGTTTTTTTGGCGCCGACTCAAACTTAGGTAGGTACATTAGTTTAAGAGTTTAATATTAAGACTAAAAAAGTTTATTTTTAGCTTTTCAGTTTCTTTTTCGTCGGGTACATCGTTCATTGACTTCAAGGTTATCATATATAGGAGAGGGTATCTCCAATAAAAAGAGAATCATCCAAACCGGTTTATTCTGTAAAAAGTTCCTTGATTTCCTAGCATTAAGGATGGCTTTTTTTCAAATTTGAATTAGACCAACTTATGGGTATATTCTATCAAAAAAAAAATATCCAAATACGTCTACATTATAAAAAGTTGTCCTATTTTTCTAACCTCATGGATGGACTTTTTCAAAATTTAAATGGGACCAACTTTAGGTAGGTATATTCTATCCAAAAAAAGAATCATCCAAATCCGACTACACTGTGAAAAGTTATCTAATTTTTCTACCTTTAGGTATGGACTTTTTTTAAAATTTAAATGAATCAATTTCGAGGATACCCTGTCCAATAAAAAAAAGTCATTGAATTCGGAGCATTTCGTAAAAAGTTATACGTGTTCATACTTAAAAAATAATAACCGTCCACTTGTGAACGTCCTCCTTTTTTTCGTAGGTTAACAAATACGAAATTAGTTCGATGGCTCTTAGATCCTTCTACAATCTACACATATTTTCAAATTTAAATATTGAAGTTTCTAAATAAATGTGCAGTGATGACCCTAGGCAAGTGCTTTTAATAATGTATTTCATAACGGACAGTAGTGATCTGTCCAAGAGAGCTTGTGGGTATTAAGAATGGCACAGTTATTGCTTTTCTCGACATAATTTTTACGACTTGAACCCGAGAACTGAAGACTGTATACCGAGACGTTATTACATGTTTTATGCATCGAAGCATCTGTTTAATTTATTTATACAGAGTTATACAGGGTATCTTCTTATAAAGGCCCGTTGTCTGTGTCATTATGTTGAAGTTAGCCATCCATGTCACGATTCACGAGTAAGCCACTTCAAAATTAAATTCATATTGGCGAGACCGAATGGGCTTTGTTATGTTGGTAGATAGAGTTATATTAGGGACTATCGTCTGCCCGCGACTTCCCTCGCGCTTGGATTACACGTGTGTACATGGACTACTTTAGCATTTATTAAGGGCCGATTTACAAAAATACTGAAACATGTTATTTTTAGTTTCCGAGAAAAAGGTTAAATTTCCATTTAAACTATTTTAAAATTGGTATTTAACGCCAGAAGCGTTATTTTTATAATTGTTAAAACCATCTTTCTCAGTGTCTAACCTAAAACCTAAATTATAAATTTTATAATTATGGTATTTTATAATTTTATAAATTTTCATCCCCTATTTTGCTCCCTTAAGGGTTAAATTTCCAAAGTTCCTTCCTTGTTCCTTCCTTTCAAAGTTTCTTGAGTCACGACGTATTTACTGTCTGATCCAAAAGGTCCAATACCAATTTTTATGCATTTACCTTCAAACTTGCATCCCCTATTTTATCGTCTTAGGAGTCGTATTTTGAAAAGTCTTTTCTTAGGAAATGCTTACGTTACAAAAGAAATGTATGTCTGAACGTCATGTGATTCGCTTCAGCGGTTTCGGCTCAGCGTTTATGAATGAGTGAGTGGTATCCATAGAGATAACATAACTAGAGTAGGCAAACTCCATAAAGGCCTGATGCATCGGTTGGGATGCGGTTGGGCATGGGACAAAAAAAGGATGGAAAATAACTGTACCTAGTTGTATGCTTGTTTCACTTTTAAGCCGCAATGCTTAGGACACTCATTTGATAGTCAAAGCGGTCACAGCTGTCAACCATAGAGCTGTTAACTGCGGATGCTCAAATTGAAAATAGATAGACTTAGTATATTTTTGTATAAATCAAGGTATTCTTATTCTCTGTTCCTTTCTGTTCAAGCCCGCATTTCGGAATGGCTTGCGTACTCTATCTATTATCTCTATGGTGGTATTTCGATTTTGTATATGTAGACTAGCGAATGCTTGCGACTTCGTTCGCGTGGTTTTCATATTTTATACAATTTTTCAACTTTATGCAAGACTCTAGGAACCCTAAATATTTCAAAAATAAAAAGTAGTCTATAACATTCTCTAATAAATTCTCGACTACTCGACTAATAAGCAGTCGCCCTAGAAGTCCCATCAATTGGTTCAACCAGGTTCTACTATTTCGGAGATGAGCCCGGACAAACAAAACAGACAGTAAAATTTTTATTAACGCGTGTTTGTTTGATTGAACTTAGGTTACGTATAAATAAACATTCGAACATAAGAAAGAGTATTTATTTAGAAATCACAGACAGACCTATTAATTTCATTTATTTGCATACGTAAGACGATTTGGTCTTTAACGGACAGAAGATCTTTTGGCAAGGTTGGCCTAGTGGAAACCAGTCCAGGATTTACTTAACTTCTTACAAGTAAAGGTCTACTGCATAATGTTGGTTCTGCGGTACGCAGTGCGTGAGGGGTGATTCGGCGCGTTCTATTGTTGCAGTAGATATAGCATGCTTACAAGCGCGTTCAATTAAACACCAAACCACAGATTACCTAATAGCTACATATGGTATTTACGAACACCATATTCTGTATTTAATAGTTCTCTGTGACTGCCAACTGCACAAAGTAACATCTTCATAAGGAAGGTTGTATGTATACGCTTATGGCATTGAATGCATTTAATTTTCATTTCCATTTTATAAATTCGCAAGGCACCTCCATATCCGTGGTGTGGCGCCGATTGGTTTCCTAATTAATATCGCTTTCCACGGCTAGGTAGACGCCCTACACGGGGGCTGGCTATCTAACATCTAATTCAGTTTACTGGAGCGCATCGTCGCGTGAATCGGACTTCCGTTTAGTTGCCTATGTTCTATTATACGCGATGGCATCGCGTAATTGGTCCGGTGAAAGTTTCTGATTACAAAAATATGCTTGCTGTATAAATACGTTATTTAATGCAGGAATTTTAATGGCGTTTGCGAAAAAAACTTTTTGCTTCTGAACAATTTATTTAATTTATCCATTTTTCTCCTGTTACCAATTTAATTTATTAAACATTCCCGTGGTGTAATGGCCAAACATTATGCTTATATTTATGTTTATTGGAAATTAAAAATTCGAAAACTTTCAGTAAGTCGTTATTAGCCTCAAAACTTGGCTAATTTCAACTAATTTTGTGCTCAAGTTCGTGGAAGGCCACACCACGTTTTTTCCTCATTGATCTTTTCCGCGCCGATGACTGAATCCTCTGTGTGCTCTCATGAAAATGTATCTAAGGACTGCATTTTAGATTATCTTCATTTGATAAAATTTAGTGTGGAAAGCCACTTTAATCGGAAATCATTAGTAAAACTATTTATATTAAGTACTGTGATGAGCTCCGATTAAAGTAGCTATCCACACAAATTTAATTTTTTATATTTTTACTTGTAATTTTCATTAAATTGTAACGCGTAGACGACGATTTTGCGCACGACTTTTTTGCGTTCATTCGGCATGGAACACATTTGTTTACAGTACTAATTAAATAAATTTTAAGACAATTTGTCATACACTTACTAGTATATTAATACTATATGCCCCGAACGTCAGATTTTTCTGTAATTGGTATTCGCTACCAGTTCGGCTAAAGAAAACCCTGAAAAATCTAATGTTTCGTACTGACCCAAAAACGTACGTTTGAATTTATTTTTTACTTATATTATGTTGTTGAAATCAATATGTTGAGTCGAAACTCAACATTTGAATAAGTTAATATGATTCTTAATTTCCTTGGGAAATCAATATTTTGAGTCTTTTTTTTGCAATTTTAACCGACGCGAGCTTCACCTGGCGGGTCGCATGAGATAATGATAGTAGACGTTAAAAAGAAACTTCGTACAAAAAGGTATATTGAAAGAAAACTGCTCCTCTGACTTCGTCAGACCTCAGTTTATAAAAATTCATATATTGATATAATAAAGCCATTCTGTTTTCATATTTTGCTTGGGAGTTAGGTATATTATAGTAGATATTTATTAGATGTTTAGTTAGCCTTTTGCGAGCAAATTTTTCTCAGTATTAAAAATGCTTGCCAACTTGTCAACAACAATGAGTTGAAAATTTAATCTTGACACTTTTGGCGAAGGAAACAGTTTTCCTCCCGAGCAATTTCAACAAGTATTTTATAGGTATTTTAAGTGATTTATTTTTGTCATCTCTGTCACTCACGAACGAGTCGGTAAAGAATAAGAGTGAAACAAGAAACATATTTGAAGAAAAATATTTTGTCAAAGAATGTGATGTTTTGTCTAATAAAAATTGTTAAAATAACGTCATATTTTGACAGTAGTGTTATAAAATGTATTAAGTTATATCTAACGCTCGTTTACTTGCGCTGTGAGACTTTGCTTCTTGCCAAATTTCATGATTCTAGATCAAGGGGAAGCACCCTAAAGGTTTTGATTTATTTACGAGTGTCAAAATATGCGGCATTAATGACCGCGCTCATTAATTGTGTTGATTTAGAAGCTTCATTTTATTAGATTTATGTATTTGATATCAGTTTCAAATCGATACCTCCACGCATTCCTAAGAGAAAGGGTCTTGACAGACAGACAGACAGACAGACGGACAACGAAATGATCTCGTAACGGACCTTTTTTTTTCTTTCGAGGTACGGAATCTAAAAAAGAGACTAGCCCCACAAAGACAGATCAAACTTCTCGGAAATCTGCAAATAGTATTTTCGTTATCTATATATATAAAAATCAATTGCTGTTCGTTAGTCTCGCTAAAACTCAAAAACGGCTGGACCGGTTTGGCTGATTTTGGTTTTGAAATGTTTCTGGACCCTGGGCACCAGGGGACCCTGCAGTAAATGTGTATCTTCGGAGCGACTGATTTTGATACAGTTTTTTTGATGAGTAGCACCTGGGAATAGATAATTAAATAAGTTGTGTGGTTATGAGCCACCAGGAGGCGTTGCAATAGACGTGTATCTTTAAAACGGCTGAGGGGATCATGACGTGATTTTTTGTGTTAAGGTCAGTCCAGGGAAGAGCGTCTATGTGGGAAGAGCGTCTACAGCCCATAATTTATGAAATATTAAAGATTTTTTACAACGACATCTATGAAACAATTCGTATTAACATGATTATGAAAACTAATAACTGAGGGCGCCGTGTAGTTAATGTTTGTCTATGACAAATGTGAATCAAAAATTTTCATAGTTCTACAAGTTACACTGTCAACCGCCAAGCGAAAAAAATCAAGTTTTTAACACATTTAAAACGTGATATTACAGCATTGTTTCATGTAAGTAGTGTTTATTAGAAGATATTCTTTTGAAATACAATATTTCTAAGCCCCTTAATGCAATATTTATAGGATCACAATGGATTATAAATTCTAACTTTAATTCTGTTAAAATCTGGTAAGAGCGGCATATACAATAAGGGAAGAGCGGCATATGACGTTCTTACCACATTGTCAGAGGTTACAAACATGTATTGCTCTAGTGTTAATTTTATTTGTTTTATGAAATTACTTGCCAATGTTTGTAGATGTTTTAAATTGAGTATAACAAATGATTAATAATTACTTATGATTCCTAATAAGATATTTCTTTAAAAAATTCAATTGTCATGTTAAGAACATTGAACGCTGGGGCAAACTACTTATTACTGCAGTTTTATGGATGTAGATATATTACTATACACGGTGGGCCAGGACTACTTTACAGGACGAAAGGGGGTGTAACTACTCATAAATATGAACAACTTTTGCTGTGGGACCAATGTTGAAATCGCGAAAAGATGTGCTGTTCCATAGAAACTTCAACATGATGTGACTATTATAATTTTGTAGGATTATTGATGGAACACCAGTCCATCTGTCAATAACAAGTGATTCGGGCCATTTGAGTAGCCTTGTAGTACCTATTGCTTTGTATTTATTAAACGGTGATAGATTTTTATACATAAGTACCTACCTAAGTATTTGTATTTCCTTAATATTAGTTGAATAAGTACTTTGTGTTCTTTAAGATTTTTAAATTGAATTTAAAAATATTAAAATAAGAGACTGAAACATGTTATTTCATTTATAAATAATTATGTATGAGCTATGGTTGCTCACACCTGGCCGTAATTTATATGCCGCTCTTACACGCAATTAAAAATAATAATATTACACTCAAATCTGAACTTTATTCTTGACTTCTCAAAGCTCATTTTGCAGTTTGCCAAATAGTAATTTATTTAAAAAATACCAGAATATACCTTTCTTGTTGGACGCCCCAAAAAGCAAAATATGACGCTCTTACCTGACAGGCGGGTAAGAACGTCTATGCGGACATTTTGCATTAACTTCTCATTTTTGCGAATAAATAATAGGTTTGTGTCATGTTGTATACTATATTTACAATAGTTGTTAAGTTACATTACATTCTGCATGAATTTTATTTAAAAATACAATGTAGTTTACATGTCAACTGAATTTGTTTGCAAATGTAAGAAAACTATGCCGCTCTTCCCTGGATTGACCTTACACTGATATCACCCAAGAGCAGGTTCTTTGATAAAGACTGCGGCTGTGAGCCACTAGGGGGGCGCTGCAATGAATATATTTGTCTAAAACGGCTGGGAGGGTCTCTACGCAGTTTTTTGCGTTATAAACATGTGAGACAAGAGTATGATCTTAGATAAAAGTTTGCGGTCATGAGTCACCAGGGGGAATTGCGACTAGAATGCGATTAGAATGCATGTACGTCTTAAACTGTTCCGAGTTCTGAAGGGGGAAAACGGAAATGAGTTACATCTGACAGAAATTGAGACGATAGAGCATTTGTGTCGCGGGAACGAAAAAGTTAAGACTGAAATATAAAAAAGTTATTCTTGATGAGAATGAAAACGAAACGACACCAGGGCCAAGAACGCAAACAATAAATTATTTTTGCGATGCGAACGAAAACGGTAAAGGAAGAACGGGAATAAGATAAGACAGATAAAAAAGTTATTCTCATAAGAAACGAATACTACCGAAGCCGGGACGGGCCGCTAGTATGTTTCTATAATTATACACTCTTTTCAAAAACTAGGAAACTTAATTTACAACTTCTTAACATAACTTGTCTGTTTTCGTCTGTTAATTGTAGTATTATTTTCATTAACAATATTATTTATTTATTGTTCTCATAATAAATAATATAGATATTTGCATCGTTTTCAAATTTTATTTATACGCGTTTATCACAGTAAACAGTAGATACAGCCGAAGATAACGCGTTTTATTTGTTAAAAATGTCAAACTTTCTATGGCTGTCATTTTGGTTTGATTCTGATTTTCAAAAAAGTGGCCTGAGATTCCATATACGGTATATTCATTTTTAAATCAATTCAGACAAAATCAGATGAATCCGCCGTTACGAAAATGATAAAATCTTTGCTTTACTAGAAAACG
This sequence comes from Luffia ferchaultella, assembly GCA_949709985.1. Lineage (NCBI taxonomy): Eukaryota > Metazoa > Arthropoda > Insecta > Lepidoptera > Psychidae > Luffia > Luffia ferchaultella. The sequence continues at coordinate 4,437,161 of OX453266.1, read as the reverse complement.
TCTCTCTGATTTTTTGGTCGTGTCGCACGTGTAACTACAAGGTTCATTTTGATATCTTATTTTAAAAAGTTTTTTTTTAAATAAGGATGTTATTGTACGTTAAGAAAATATATTAACTTGTTTGCCGATTAGGTCCCTAAGGTCAATAATTATCTTTTATCTTTTTATTACAAACGGTCGCGTGAGTTTGTCGAACGCCTTATCTATGTGTCGACGCTTAATTGTTATACTTCTTATCTACTAAGTTCTCGAACTGTAGATGAAAAAGTACTTATGAACTTAAATTTTACGCAAGTAGCCGTCCTTAAAATACGTACGCACTAATAGGGACAGAAGTATATTTAGGGTCCAGCGCGACGATGTGTGACGAGGAATACTTGGGGTTCATAGCAAATGATTGTTGAAAATCGTGATTAAAGGGGTCGACCTAGCGTGATGTCACTATTATGGTCGACGAAAACGCGACAAAGTGTTACGAAGAGGTAAGAGGATCTGAAAATCCCCCTACCTCTTCGAAAAAGGGGTATATAGATTTTTAGAAGCTCAAAATAAAGAGTTTTTTAGCAAAGGAATTTTAAGTCCAGAAACAGGATACATCAAGTGTATTAAGGTTATAACATACCCTAGAAATAAATCGGTTTTGGGCGTGGTTAGTCAGTTTGCGGGGAGCTTCGCGGGGTCGCGGGGTACATCTTCTAATACAATAATGGCTTATTTACGAAGCGATTTTCTAGTACAATAATGGCTTATTTACGAAGCGATTTTAAGCAATAGAGCATTAATCCTTATCCAATTAAGTACCTTAAATACAATCTCTCTGCTATGCGAAGCCGGGGTGAGTCGTATTATTATCTAAATAGAACCTAAAGAGCGTTGACATAGTAACCGTGCTACTTTATAGATTTCGGTTCGATCTTTATTTATTACATAGGTATTACTGTGAATGAATGATAGGAAAGTAATATCACAATTAATACCTAATACTTTGACGTAATAAGTATCGATACTAGTACCTAATACTATCGTTATGAGAATATATATAGATGCGCTTTATTATGAACTACTGACACAGAGTAACCGCATCAAATGATTAGACATCTGAACTCTTACAATAATCGTCCCTTGATTCGACGTCCAGACAACAAAGGGCTATTGCAAGACGTACGAATATAACGTAACCGAATCTAGAAGTCTATTGTTACAATATCACGTTACTCTAACAATATAACCACGTTATATGGGTCACGTAACATCTTTCTATACGACAAAGGGTTGTTATGTATGTGGCCTTGTGGAGTCAATTTATTTTTGCGTTCAAGCTTTAACGTAATATGGCTGATTAAAAATTAATTGTGAAAATATATTATGCGGTAAGGTACTGGACACAGTGTAATGTGGAATAAAAAAAAGGTCCTAAAACTCACGTCAGTAGAGTTTTAGGTACGTGTGGAATTAATTTTAAATTTTAAAATGGTACCTTGTAAAGCGCTACAACTAAACTATATTAACAAAGTTTCAAACACTGACGGATTGGTCGTGTGGTTAAAGAGCCTAACTGCAGAACATAGGTAGTGGATTCTAACACCGCCCTAGACAAAATTTGTGTGCATGAACCATAGACATAAATTTGTCTATTTGTTCTGTATCTGGATATAAAATATCTATTTTTATGTAAAATATCTACAAAAGTACCTAAAGTAAAGTGTAAAAATTTGATTGAATAAATACTTATTATTATTAGTATATTATAAAAACAAGTTATTTAGTACGAATATTACAAGCTCTGCTGAGTGTGTGACTATCACAGACAAGACAACCTTTAGACCACGCTTTAACAGGGAGTAGCATTCGCCAAGGCTATGTAGTGACACTACATAACTACGTCACTAGTGAGCCGTCAGTTGGAAGCACGTCGGAAGCCATTAAATTGTCAATTTTGAACGAGCCAATGAAAACTAGCCGACCTCTCCCCGCAACCCGCCACTTTTTGGCGATTTCGTTTTCGTACTGACTTTTATTAAAGCGTGGTCTAAAGGTTGACTTGTCTGTGGTGACTATAGGTAGATGACAAATGCAAAAGTGGGTTTTTTCTCCTTTTTCGTGACAAAACAATCAAATATGACGTGATTTTTCACGTGGAGATGAGTAAAGGGACAGAGACAAAGAGCAACATAGAGTACTGTTTGTCCTGTCAAAGATTCCAATGGAATACAAAATTGATTACGATCCTAAAAGTCCTCTGTCTACTTATGAAAGTCCTATCAAAATCGGTTCAGCCGTTCCGGAGATTAGCCTACACAAACGAAAGACAGATAAATGCGATTATATATAGCCTATGTCTATCCTGAAGGTCCATTCTAAATATAGGTGAGAGAATTTACGAAATCGGTTGAGTACCTACCTACCTAGTTTTGGAGTTTATCTTGTACATCCAAACAATCTTACAAACTTTAACTTATTTATATTATTAGTGTAGATAACTGCAACAGAAAGTTAACATTTTCGATAATTTACTCCCTAAGAATAATATCAACGATGTATAATTTATATATGCAGTGTACTTTTTAAATTTAAAAACAGTGAATTGGGAAATCCGTAGGTATAATACAAAAGGTTTCACCATGGACGAATATATAAGTGCCGAATACGTAATTCGAAACTTGACCCTTCTGGCCTTACCAATTACGTTATGGTCACGAGAACCTTCCGTGTCAGAATCAATTCAATCATATGGCAGTAATGTTTCTAGAATTGACGTAATAAATACAGCGCGTTGCATTTTGTCCCTGACAAAGAAGAAAAAGAGGTGGATGGATCGCGTGAAAGATTATATAAATAGAAGAAAAGTCGATGCCGAGATTGTAAGTATGTAAGTATTTATTAACAACAACAACAACACAACATTGTAGAAGGAATGATTATCGACCTCAAACAATTAAGAACAGGATCCATCCGACGAAGTTTAATATGAAAGCATGTCCTGCTTCGACAGCATGATTTTCACTATTTACGTTATTTAGTTATCAATTGGTATAGATATTGCATATTTCTTGTATCTTGAACAAACTGTTCATCTGATATGTTTTGTTATACACCGCTCAATATTACTTTTCCTCTTGCTATGCTCCTAAGAATAACAGTGTGATTAATACACACCCTATTATCTTATAGTAGCCAGCTTTCCAACGACGGACCTTGTCGCACGATTGTCGCATGTCGCACAATGGCAAGTAATCGACAAATCGTCTTTCTACCATTATTGCGATACGTATTCGTTCTTGACCTTTAGCCATTGACTGGTGCCGAGTCGACCGCGGTGAAATCGTCCACGGTCGTAACGAGTGTGAAATGGCCGAATCGGGTCGAACTCTGTCGCATTATACCAAAACTGTTTGGTCAACTTGAACTTTGTGAATAGAGAGTTCGTTCGACGCACACCAATTTTAACTGGTTTCGTAATTTATACTGGATAGGTTGATAGAGATTAGATTTTGACGGCCGCTCAGAAGTTCAGAACTTCACCTACGACATTTCTAATACACTTTAATGTCTGAATGTATTTATGAACAAATATATTCAAAATATTCCACACGAATACGCAACGGGAAGTTTAGTCAAACCAAGTAAGTAATCTTAGTCAAGTCTAATTGAGTGTTGTATTGTGATTATTTGTGGTGCTATCTTACAATACAACAATCTGTCCTCTCTATATTTAATATTTAGAGTGGACAGACTACGCAAGTTTGTCAAATCAAAATCGTATCAAATCAAAATTATCAAATTTTTCGAATAAATTACAGGTATTTTTATGCCTTATAATACATTTTATAATATATAATTTTTCGAATAAATTACAGGTATTTTTATACCAATGAAACTTTACATCTCTATTCACGTAGGCAAGTACTTTTGAACAGTTTTTTTTTACAGTGGACTATTATATACATATATATATATACAGTTTTTTTTTACAGCGGACTAATATATATATATATAATAGCCCACTGTAAAAAAAAAACTGTTCAAAAGTACTTGCCTACGTGAGTAGAGATGTTAAGTTTCATTGGTATAAAAATACCTGTAATTTATTCGAAAAATTATATATTATAAAATGTATTATAAGGCATAAAAATATATTATAAAATGTATTCATAAGGTCTTTTTTTTTTATTTGCCATTGAGTTCTTTGCCGAAAACGGTTGTAATATATTGGAGCCCAATTAAATAGTACATTATCTATTATATTTAATTCTGTAGTTAGGGAATTCGGAACGCCTTTATTCTGAAACATTAAGGATACATGACAATCCGAAAACGGAAGTTGGAGCCCAATGGAGCAGGCAAGTAAATTCATTAATTTTAATACTCGCTTACCTGCGGAATTCTAGTTTTAAATCAAAACTTGTGTTAACTACACTGGAACAGGAATGATTTATATTTTTGTATGTTTGTTACGAATAAACTTAAATACTACTAGACCGATTTCAGTTATTCTTTTACTTATAGAAAGCTACATTATCAGCGAGTAACATAGGCTAAATTTTATTTTCAAAATAGCTTTCTGCCTACGGCTTTGCTCACGTGGACTGCACACTGATTTTAAAAATTCTTTCACCTAAGTATAGAAAGTTACATCAGCAGCGATTAACATATGGGCTGTATTTTATTTTCAAAGTAGCTTTCCGCCCGCGGATCCGCTCGCGTGGACTAGACAGCTGTACGGGGACCGCTATAATTTTTTGCATAGATATAGTTTATAAGCTCAAGAGCGAAAGCTACTTTTTATCCCGGAACAAAGGGTTCCGCGCGAGCCAAGCCGCGGGGGGAAAGCTAGTATATTATATCACCGTGAATGTTCAAATGCTGCTTAATTTAAGATACACTAGTGTATATTGTCATCTACCAAGCCTGTTGGTAAAAGTCCGTTTCTTTTTTTTAACCCTATTCCGTCTTACACCAAGGAATATCAAGATACAACACGACGGCAAGTCAATCTTTAAAAAAACAATCATTTTTTGTAAATTGATAGGTTAGGTTTCTTTATGTATGCAAGGAACGAAGCAGAGCGGAGTGATGAGCCACCCAGAAACCCTTTGAATAAATATGAAATTCGGCCAATATAGCATGATAGTCCATCATTTCTAAAGTAGGTTAAATTAGGTTAATTTTGTTTATTTCGATGTGAAGAGCGAAACAACTAGCGAACCTGAAGCCTTTTGATAAATTTGAAATGAATCAATTGGTTTTAATTAATAAAGTAATTGAATGATAACCTTATAATTTATTACGCTTTCCGGACAAACACTAGAGATTTTAACATTTCCACGATTACTGAAATGATGTTTATTTCTATTAACATGCACCGGTCCATGTCCGAACATAAGAATAATTATTGAAAAAAACTTGCTTTACCAACGAAATCGATGATTGTCAACACACCCCGGTGCACCTTAACATTAATAGTAGCTCTGATTATGATTTTGGTTCCAATAAATATAATGAAATTATATGTTCTTATAAATTCTTTAATTCTTTAAATTAATTTTAGTACGACTAGAAGTGACTATGTCTCACAACACGGAATCCTAGTGTGAGAGATACGGCACCTAATAATTTATTGTTAGTGTTGCATGCAATGCTTTCTCTTTTTTACGGTAAATAAATAAATTTCATTTCATATTTTCGATTTTTATTCCATTAATTTTTTATATTGATATCAGCATCGAAACAAATTAATATATGAGTTACTTAAAATGAACTAAGAACATATCGCGTCTCATCACTTAGGAGTCAACATATATCATTATCACTCACGGTATATAATATTTGATATAGTTAAAACTACAGTTGAAACCCGGATTTTCCATTATCGAGGATATCGCATTTGGCACTCTCACTCGTGTCGTTACCTACTCGTTACAGCCGAACGCTTTTGGGAACCGATCGGGAACAATGGCTTGCTTGTATGAGTTAAACGCCCTACGGAACCCTCCGTACGCCGATATAGGGTATGCGGTGACGCCCTGGCCATACCTGCAGCGGTGACGAAGACATAAGCATATGTTATCGATTCCCAGGTTCAGACTCTCAAAGGTTAATGATTCTTTCATGGGAAATTGTATTCGTTTTTATAATAAAATTCCTAAAGAAATGTTGAACTTAAATTCAAATCAATTTACAAAGCAAGTTAAAGTCCAACTCGTGAAAAAAGCTTACTATTGTGTTAACGAGTATTTAAATGATAAGTACGCATGGCCATCATTGTAATAGTTGTAAGCATATTTAAAAAAAAAATTAACTAACTAAGAAAAACATATATTTAAATAAAATAAACAGGGAGGAGTTTCTTGCCGGTTCTTCTCCTTTTAGTTTTAGAACCGGTACCATACCGGTACCTAATCACCTAATCAATTCATTTCCACGTTCAATAAGTGTGTGTAAAAATCTTATATTGAATAAAAACTTTTTGATTTTGACGACACGAAATTTCACAAAAACAATCGTGCGCCTTTAGAAAGGATAGTCTGGTATTCTTAACACCTTGAGTGTAATGAAAAAGTTATGTCTTCAGTTCCTATACACCAAAGTCATTCAACAGTGCGTATGAGCAAGCTGAAGTGGTGACCGTCAACCAGATGTTGTATGGTGGGATGTGGTCCCACTAGGTTCACAGCCGACCTGGCAAAGTTACGGTCCGCCGTTGGTCCAAATCTAGCGGTGGACGTCTAGTAACTGACACAACGACAACGTTTTAGTGATCGAGCAGATGTCGTAATCTTTAAATACTCTTCTACTGCCCGATAATCGCGCCGCTACGCTCTAGAGGTATAGCTACGTTATCGAGCGCTGCGAGGGCGCGATAATGAATCCACCCTCAAAGTGCACAAACACGGTTCGAACAAAACAACTCATACGTACCCGGTTAGTGAAGTTTGTTCGTATTTAACTAGATTTTTCGATATGATTGTTTATAACTACTAGTACGAATGTTGGTTAGAATTTACTTTGTGAATTGTATTGGTGGTATACGATTGCAGAGTTAATTTATTTTCTTGATTTCAGCAAGTTACTAATGTTACTTTAAGATTTAACAGAGACATAATCGTAAAAATGAATTTTAAGGGGCGAGTGTTTTTTTTTTTTGTTGAGTAAATATAGATAAACGTGTTGAAAATTAAAAAAAAAAGTTTTAACAAAAGCGTATATTTTTTTCGTGTCAGTAAATTATATGGATTGGGTTTTTTTTTAAGAACAGCTAAATTTACAGTTATCAAACGTCGTGTTAAAAGCTTGTTCGTATGTGGGGCAGCGCATATATACAATTTAGATTAAAATAACTACTAAAAATTGTCCAAGTTTCTGTTTTTATGTACTTCTGTAGATAACATTTCTTGAATTGTACTTCCATATTAGTTTTCTGGTCTGTGTTTTCGATTAAGTTGTCTTTTATGTTAACGGTAATTCATTTGCGCTTTTGGTAATATATTTATTGTGGAACGCTAATAGTTGTTGTTAGATTTAAGTTTGTAGGTTAGATTTACACAGTAGCAAGTTTCTTTTCATTTGCCTTCCTGGTTTTATGGTTAAACGAAAAGTGTTTATTATCAATCGAGCAATGGATGACCTCCATAATAAAAAAAGAGGAAAAAGTATGCGTCAGCAGAAATTATGATTCTTGTTACGTAATTATGGATGACGCGTAGTTTTTCTTCCTCGGTTTCTTCGTATTTCTGTTAATCATCATCGTTTACTCTATTGATAGTGAAACCATTATAATAAAATCTGAATTCACAATAGTATTTCTCTCAGTGCGACAATAAAATGATTGTCATTGTACGTAGCTCATGTAGGTATTATAAGTGCATATCTGACCTTTTCATGTACCGGCAGTACCTTACAGTGACTTACCTTACTGGTCAGCGTAGTTATTTTAATTATTTTCTTTTTTGTTCTCTACTAGTTTTAGTATATGCAACTGCAGATTGTAAATTCCATAAGTGCCTATATTTTGTAGGAGCGCCCTTAACTGATGGTACCATAGCAAATTACAGATTCCACTAAATAGCTGTACATAGGTATAGGAACGAGTAGGTATACCTTTAATAAAAAAAAAAGCTTTCGAGCAAAACTTACAATTTGTTACAAACATCTAGGTGAGTAGGTATCTCAGCTAAATCTGTCGTAGATTTTTCACTTTTGCTATTAGATTTACATATATATTTCAGAGGCTGCTACCGCATGCAGTATCTTCATGAAATGACCACTTATTCAATAATGTCAGATCTTCTTGAATTCTGGTTTGTACTACTGCAATATTCCGATCAGCAATCAGACAAGTATCATCTGCTAACTGATAGCTACAGTACAGCATGATTAATATTTAGGTTGTTGACATAGGACATAGGTAAAGTAGTATAGAGGTCCTAAAACAGAACCTTGTGCAGTTCCTTCGGTTATACACATTTTGTCACTTTCTACTTTAACACCATAAGAGCAATTCGTCAACTAATCTTTGCTCTTTGCAATAGCGGCCTTCTGATTCAAGTTGCTTCTGTTTGTCCAATAGTTGTTTTATGATTATAATTATCAAAAGCCTTACTATAATCAGGAAATACAATAAGAACTTTTTTTCCCATTTAGATAAGGACTAATTTCATCAGTTAAATTGCATAATATTAGAGTAGTGGAAGTTTAGCTGGAAATGTGAATTGGTTTAGGGACAATAAATACTGCATTTTTGTTACAAAAGCTATAAATTTGTTCGCATATTCTTGTCAAGTGTAGATAGTATAGGAATAGTCTGTAATTTCATTTCAAATACCTTGTTTATGAGATGACGAGTCTGATATGAAACTAAATGTGGACATGTAATACTACCTGAACCTGAAAGTATAAAAGTACGAGTTGATTGAGAAGCCCTCTTCTGCGTTTACCGTCTAACCACTCATACTCTAGCAAGCTCGTGTAAGACGGCTAATTTCACTCAGAGTTTCAGTGCGTGAGATCCCCGCACGCCAGTCTTCACCCCGTGAAATTACCGCGCGCCGATGTTCAACCCCGCAGAATTGCGTGATGTCACTTCGATACTGTGAAGTGACATTTATGACTCTATTAAAACCAAACGCTGCTGTCAAATTATTTTACTGTATGCCTGAAAGTAATTACTGATTAAACAAACTTACAGGCCTCACAATGCTTATTTTTAACTACTCTAGATATTTATGCACACATGTGTATGCTTAAGTTAATCAATTTTACTATATCCATTTCTACAAGGGAGTCCATTTCTACACAGGGAGGTAGTGCTTTGGAGGTAGAGCTACTATAAATCTCCTTCAAGCGTTGAAGTAGATATAATAAATATAAGCGGTCCCAGTCGTCTTCGGTCCACCCGTATTGTGGATACTATAACATTTGGGAACATGTGGTTTCCCTCAAGCTACGAGTTGGCCACAGAGCCAGTCGCTATTCAGCACGAGGCGCACTATGCACTCGTCGCAGTCCGATTCGCTCCTAGCAGTGTCATATCATAATACAGTCAACGCCAGAAGCTTTATTTCTGTTAATAGTTATTTTAAAAATTAACGCTTAGGTGTGCCCCCTATGGCATCAACTAACACTATTCATGATTATATTCAATCACTTAAAAAGTATGTGTGACGTTAAATGCTTTTAATACAAAACCGGGGGAGACATATATAAATCATAGTACCCCTATCGGCCTCAGTCCCGTGGGAACACGCGCCTACCCACCCGCGCCATCATTTTCGCTACCACTTACCCGATATTGCTCATATTTCTTCCCCAATTTTTATTGACTGTCCCCCTTTTTTCAGATATCATTATCTCGGGCGGGAAACGTTTCTACTGACACGTTTCGATATTTTTCAATTTATGTATTTCTTTTCGACCGACAATTTGTATGATGTAATTATAATTGGATTGAACGATTTCGATTCATTAAGTTGCGAAAAGATTACGATCTACCTATGACGAACAACAATACATACATGAAATACAGTTGGATGTAGTTCGAGATAAAGAACTTGAAGTGTCAAGGTTATCTGCGACGAACTTTATATTTGAGATTGTTTGGCGTATGAAGCGGAGCGGGACGAGCCGACAAACTTTCGAATTTTCTGATGGACCATTGGACTAGCTTGCCAGTCATGCGCGTTTTATTCATATACCACAACCGATCAGACTTCAAGTTCTGTGTTGCGAACTTTAGATTGTTTTAAACTTTTTCTATTTTCAGCGATATAGGTAGGTTAGGTACACTCTACACTCCCTGTCACTGAACAACCAATGAAGCACTGCAATGACGCCCGTGTAGGTATGTGTGAGTGGAACTTCACAGAGTATGTGTTCAAGTTGATGCGTGCATAAATAGCAAGCTGACATTAGAGGCTATGGTCAGATATTACTAGGTTCGTGGGTAGGTATAGTATATTGAGGCATTATATATCTGCTACGTAAAAGTTGCTTTTACCCTTGGCTTCGTCTACATGAAGTATACTAGGATGTTCTAAAATTAATGTTTAATGTTATTGGCGCATGTAACCAGTGCACGTGCAGGCAAATTTAATCTGTTTCGAAATATGCCATATCGATTTTTGTATTAGTATAGAGATTTATATTTTTAATTAAATTTATCATTTTTGACAAAATATCTTGTTTCCGTAGTATACCGTAAAGCATACTTACGTCAAAACAAAAAGCATTGGCCATATCTGCATCCAAAATGTGCATGTTTAGTTTGGATGATCGTGGGAAATCATTGTTTAAGTCTAATTAAAACTTTTTGTTAGTGAAAACAAATAGATTTAGAATGGACCATATTTTTTTATGTGACTATTGTGTTTACGGAATTTACCGTTTTGTCTAAAACTGGACCGCAATAGAAGCTAATTCTGTGACATTAAAAAAATCACATGGATTAATAAATTTTTTGTTTTTCAAAAGGATTCCTGGTCATCAATTCTAATTAGACGTTTAATAACCAAACAATAATATTCCTAAGGATAAAATCGAAAATTTGTCTGTTTATGTGTTTGTCGTTTTTGTCTCGTTTCATGTGTTGAACTTTCAATACAATTTTGTATAATATGCTATACCTATACTTGTATATTTTGTATGTATCTTATGGCCCAAGTAATTAATCCGACATTCTGTATGATGCCAGGACGATATATGAAAAATGTCCAAATTGAGTGGGTAAAATAATAAATACATATTGTTGAAAAAATCACTTCGCCCGGGCGTTTACGCATAACGCTTTTTGTGTTGTGGACATTACGATTACGTATAAAACTCCTCTAATGACACATCTTTAATCAAACAAATATTTTTCATATCAACATAAAAACAAAGAAACCTAACCTAGCTACCAATATCGATATAGCATCATTAACTTGACCAAATTTGAGATTTAGGAATGGATTTAATTAACTAATTAGTATAACGCAGTTGGTATTTATAAAACTACTTAAGATGCAAATTTCCTGTGAATTAATGATCCAAGAAAAGTGCGTGTCACTAGGAATGGAATAAGACCAACATATAAAGTCATTATTATGTCTCATCGTTTACCAATTATTTATCACTATGCAACAGGAAGAACTAAATATGGGTGACGTTATCCTCGTAGTGAATAATAACAAAGAATCGTTGTTTCTTATGCTCCCAAATAACGACTAAAGGTTTCATTTCATTTTTTTTTTTGGGTACCCAAAGTTCATTGGACTGAATCAAAGGGTGGCATAATACTATATTGCTTTATTTATGTTATGCTGGTGTTTGCATAAATGTCCGAATTTTAAATGTTATTGACACGTACAGTACCTACACCCTCGACGTCAATTATCCTGTCCATCGGCAAGTTATCCGTTGTTGTTGACGATTGTTGAAAAAAACAGTAATTAAAAAAATAAAAAACCTACGGCTTAACAAATAATTAACTACAAAAAAAAACTCGATCTCAATAATCTATAGAATTTTATTGTCAATAAAATAAAATTAAAATTCTAAATAAATTAATCGTATAAACTAATGTTTTTACCACGTTTTTACAGTTTGTACAAAGTAGTAGCAAAAATGTGTTATTATAATATAGGTATGTAAAATGTATATATATTTGAATTTGTTGTTCAGTAACGTTTATATGTTATTCATGTTGTCATAATAACAAAATGTATTTATTTCCTCCTCTTTTTTGTATTCCAAAGAAAGAGACACACAAAGTATGTACAAACATACTTGTGTGCATGAACATGTTTATTTGTTCCGTGTGTGGGTGTAATATATCTACATGTATATATTATATATATAAAAAAAAAACAATATTTAAGTAAGTATACAAATTGTCTGGTACCCATAATACGAGCTTTCCTTAGTTCGGGACTAGATGGCGCTGTGTGGATGACCCAGGTTTTATTGTTATTATACATACACTCGAATAAGATCCTTCACAGTAGAGTAAAAACTGAAAAGTTATCGATCGTTAATAGTGATTTTGGCATCTTTTATTTTCATATCGATTGTAGTTTGTTGCATTATTTATCGATCGATAACGTAGTCTAGATCGTCCAAATCGACCCAAAGTGACGTCACCCTGCATATTTCTATATTCGGTCGCGGTCTCGCATAGATAATGATGGTCCTTCCAAGAACTTGCCCATAGAGGCGATGTAGGACCAACTAAAATTCTAAACAAAATGGTCGTCAGTTGCATGGACATCGTATCCGGTAGATATTCCTGGACGCATAAGTTACGTTACTTGTCCCAGGCTACAATACGTGCTTCTAATATAATTATTGTGAATGTACTCGTATTATATAAGAAAAATTATATAATGTGAAATATCTATATATGTATGTATTATAAAGAATATTTGGTATACTCATGATACAAGCTTTGCTTAGTTTTGGACTAAATGGCGTTGTGTGGCATTTCTGAGATATTATTATTATTAGGTGGGATCAATAAAGAACCAAGTTCAATATTGACCCACACTATTGATTTATTTGTTTAAAAATAAAAAGACTCTGTCCCTAGAGCCGTCTTGAACAAACGGTAATTATTGAATTTTTAACAAAAAATATAAGATTTCAAACACCTAATATGTATTATTTCGGATTTGCGCAAATATATATAATTTGGTTGACAATCAATAATTACGATGTCATCGAGCTGATCTGATGATGAATCTGGAAGGTGTATAATAGAACCCGTCAATGGCTATTAATAAACCCACCGAGTATGGGTTTATTAGATTTGTTTCACTATCATTTTTCATGGTGAGGTTGTGATGATGGCGCTTGAAGGTGTATAAAAGAACCATCAATGGCTTATAGTAATCCCATCGATTTTGGGCTCATTCGATTTTTACTGCTCTGCTCCTAAAAACAGCAGCGCGATGATACATAATTATATGTTCAATCGTGATATCTATTTGAATGCAAAAGTTTCTTCGCAACCGCTTTAGTGGTTCTTGGACTACAAACGTTCCCACAAACAAAAAATACATTATACAGACAAAAAATATAATAGAATTTGTATATCCTTATATTACAATTATTCTAGTATATCATACTCCGATATAGTTGGCTTAAGACATGTGTAGTAAGCTTCTACTTATGAAAGTGTCTACTTTCTCTTTGCAAACATATATGTTGTTATTACTGTAATGAAACAATAGGATTATTTACTTAATTTCCTATTACACATCTCCATGACGCATATAATAATACGTATCTAATAGCCTTTGTTTGCTTACATACATGACACGCGCGACGGTCCAAGAGACACGAACAAAGGGGGTTGGCTTCCAGCCAGGACGGACCCACTCGAGTCTCGAAGTGCTACGTCATTATGAGGGGTGTAATACGTCATTATTTTAACACGTTGAATGCCATGACGCTCACCGGTGTCTGACACTTGGACACTCCAGTGGCGCCATTACGTTCAACCGTGTCCCACAATAGGAGACTCGAATGGCACCGTGACAGTAATCCGTTAACGTCAGGTAGTGATTGTCTACTATAATATCTTTCCTGGGTACATATATTGTTTGATCAAAATTATGGCCAGAATGTGTATTTTTAAAATTGTAACTGAGCTTGGCTTACAAAAATATACGTTTTACCGGATGCTAGGGTCAAGCAAGATTAACCTTTAACAAACTCTAGATAGGTTCTAGGTGCTGTGTAATTTTCTATTCCGCTTAATTGACACTGCTTCTGTGAAAGTTACCATAAAATTTTTAGATATGAAAAACCGTTGCCAGTCGTACTTTTGATTAATTAGTGAAAATTTTAAAAAAATATTCGCTTATTTTAACTGACTTAAGACGATAATTTGTGTAAATAAACCGCAAATCGCGTTTACGTCAATTAACTAATGTCATAAGTATTTAAACCTTTATGTACACGTGTGTTTTTTTTTTCTTGACGTGGAGTAGTGCAGCTCGTAATTAATTTCTTTACCTAACTTCAGGCTTTTTTCAGGTTTCATTCATCCTCGACATATAGGTAAACGTCCGTTATTTAGTATTTTAGATGAAATACGAGGAATCTATACTAATATTATAAAGCTGAAGAGTTTGTTTGTTTGTTTGTTTGTTTGTTTGTTTGTTTGAACGCGCAAATCTCAGGAACTACTGGTTCAAATTAAAAAATTATGGTTGTGTTGGATAGTCCATTTATCGAGGAAGGCTATAGGCTATATTACATCACGCTACGACCAATAGGCGTGGAGCATCAATGAAAAATGTTGCAAAAACGGGAAAAATTATTCCTTTTGAGAGCTTCCGTCGCGCGCGCTGCGTAAACGGTTGATGTTAACCAAAAATCATGTATTACGGAATTGTTCCCCTTTAAAAGTTCTAACCAAAAGTCCGTGACAGCATATGTGTATCTTTTAAGGTTAACTTACTATAACCTTTTTTATGACAAACAAATTTGTTCTAACATTATGTACTATTTGCGAAGATGTTTTTTAAATGTAATATTAATCCTTATCAAATTAAATACGTTAGTTGTCTTAAGCATTTCATGCATATTATAATTGCCCTTTACACCACACAATTTAAATTAATATCTTAGAAGTTTTTATCGAAATATGAAAACTATAGCGGGAGAAAATAAATTCGCTGTCTGCCACTGTTCGTTAACTTTTTACTTCCAAACCACGCAATAGACTTTGATACGGTTTTCAGTATTATCTTATTTTCTTATTATCTTATAATCTATTAATCTATATAATAGAAATACTTATTATAAAGCTGAAGAGTTTGTTTGTTTGTTTGAATGCGCTAATCTCTGAAACTACCAGTCGGATTTGAAATTTCTTTTTTTGCCTTTGATAGCCTGAATCTAGCGGAGGGTTATAGGCTATATATATATGAAAACGAACTGTCTGTCTATTCGAGCAAATAGGTTTCGGCCAAAACAGCTTAATCGATTTTGATGAAACTTTACACATATGGAAAGGATGTAGTCAAAAGTGACATACAGAACTTTTTGTATGTCTGTCTGTACGTCCATCTGTCTAAACCAATTTTAATGAAACATCACAAGTATGAAAAGAAGGTCGTCAAAACTAACAAATGTTACTTTTTTTGTCCGTCTGTCTGTCTGTACGTGTATCTGTCTATTTGAGCTAATCTCCAAAACGGCTAAACAGATTTTAAGGAAACTTTGCAGACGGGAAAGAAGGTTGTCAAGAGATTTGACATTAGCTACTTTTTGTCCGTCTGTTTGTCTGTTCGTCTATGTGTCTATTCAATTCAATTTTATCTATTCGAGCTAATTTCCAATACGACTGAACATATTTCAATGAAACTTTGCAGACGTGAAAGAAGGTTGTCATGAGTGTCATAAGCTACTTTTTGTGTTTGTTTGTCTGTCTGTCTGTCGTTTGTCCACACTGATCTATCAACGTCCAGCCAAAACTACTAAGTCTAGGAAGCTTAAATTTGGGACATAGGTTTATTTTATAACGTGAACATGAAGAAAGGCTTTTTTAGAAATTTCAAACTTAAGGATGGGAATGGAGGGACTTAAATAATGACGTGTTTCAGGGTTTTTAGATTTCCACCTTATAAGGGTGGGAAACGGGAGAAGAAAAATTGTATCGGTTTTTTAAAGGGTGGAAGGAGAATGAAGATTGAAAGTTTGAATGGGTGTAACCAAAATTGGTTCCAGCAAAAAGTACGTATAAACCATCTCGAACGTTAATAGTACCTATAACAGGAATTCGTAGTCTACGCAAGCGAAGCTGCGGGCGGTCGCTAGTGTTAAAAATATAAGAAGAGGTATTTACTCCTTTGAAACAAAACAAATCAATACTAGCAGGTTGTAGCTAACTGATCTATAAACTTTTTTAATAAAAAGAAAAACTGATTCTGTTTTGTATTAAAAACTTTAACATAATGTCGAGCATAATATACTTTATGGAGTCGGTATCAAGTCATTCACTTTATATTGTGTTCTATATTTGTAACCGTAATTTGTTAGAGTTGCTAATTTTTTTAAATTTCTGTTTGTCAGTCCGTCTGTCACAGTCTATTTTCTCCGAAAGTAAAACGTTTATAATTAAATTTAAAAGAAACCCCGACACAAACATTTTAGGGGTTCGAATTTTTTCATCTAGTAAAACATGTTTTGGAATTGGCCAAGTAACAAATACGATCAATAATCGTATACATCTTTTTTACGTCGCGTCGATAAGTTATATGGATTTTATAATTTTTTAATTGAAAACATTAATCACCCTCAGCAGCCGGGTAAAAAGAGTTCAAATTACAGTTGTCACCGTCTGAATCTGTACTATTTTACGTTTCAAGCGTAAATTTTTTGATATAGGATTTATTTTATAAATATTGAGCACTCTTGTAAAAAATCTAAAATGATTCTATATCCAAATTATTAAAAAATATTACCGGTCGATTGGCATTTCAAAAATTTTATTTTAATTTATGTGGACGATTTTTTTTTAAGTTTTATAGTATATTGGAATATGACTAACGTAATTGGAGCTGAATTTTGTTGCTAGCCTGCATTTTATTAACGGAATTTTGTCAATAAATTATGGAATCATTCAACCGCGATCAATTCGGGAAAAAAAATTGAGATTAAATAATAATTATTATACTGACGCACATAAAAATAAACAAAATTGTTATTTTATTTATTGATTCCATCTATGTAGGTATTCTTTAATGATATTCTTATAAATTATTCATGAACTAAGTAAATGAAGAAAAGTTCAACGTGCACGCACACAAGTAGGTACAATTCAAACGTCACAGTCTGGGTCATAGCTCGATAGGGCTCCAGAGAGTCGCGACGTCCGTCTCGACGTCGAAACGTCTTTTGTGAGGACGTCTCGATTACAAGCTCCAAAGCTTTTATAATTTCCTATACAAGCAGAGTGTTTTGTTAGCGACCTATTGATAGTTGTGTTCAATATTATTCAAGACAAACTGCATACTATTTGCGAATCGGAAAATTGATAAATTGATCTTAGCTGACGAATAATAATAATACATGGGACTTCCCACACAGCGCCACCTAGTCCCAAAGTAAGCAAGTATTATGCTTGTGTTATGGGTTACTAGACAACTGATATATATACTTAAATACTTTTTTTTTAATAATATATACATAGATAAATATTATACACCTAGACACGGAACGAAATAAATATGTTCATGCACACAAATATTTGTCCCGGGCGGGAATCGAACCCGCGACCGTTGGCTCCGCAGTTAGGGTCTCTAACCACTCGGCCATTCAGTCGTCACTCGAATAGGTATATATACTATTTATTTCTTTTATTTTTTGCTGCATCTTTATTTTATTTTAATGTAACTTTACATAACAGCGATCCATTTATTATTCGTCTACGTCTTGGTAGTATTAATCACTACTTAGTATAATTTTCATCTTTCCTCACTGAGCCCATTCTAGTATAATGCAGTATTCTAAAATAACTACTTGCCAGAACGTATTCTGAAGCAATACAAGTCGTAAGCTGGGCCATAAGTCTTAGCAGAGGTATACAAACTGAACAGTCTAGACGCCCACAGAAAGTGTGTGTAGCAGCAGAGGCGATATGTGGGAGCGGTCGGTTTAGGTCTAGACCGTGCTGACTCTAGCCTTGTGGGGGCGACGCGAGGTCAAGGCAAACTTTTACTTAACCAAGCCGAGTGTCTCGAATAAAACGCAATGACAATAGCCCATAGAAGATTTCGAGGTATACTATATGAAACCTTCAATAGTCTTTGAGTAGTTTTAATGTGTATGCGCATTTGAAAATATGAAAGAAACCAGTCGAGTAATATTGCTAACAAAGTATACTTACGTAAAATTTTTGATAATAAGAAATAATCCCAATATAAGAGTAAAAAAAAACAAAAAAGCTTCTGAGAGCAATTTAGTATCGAAAAACATAATCTCTTCGTCATTTAACATAATAAATGAAATAAGGAGAAACATACCACGAGGTACAACTAAACGTTGTATGGGTTCTAAACGTAGCCGATTTACAAACTCGCATTCCTTGTCATCATCATCATCATCATCAGCCCGTGTCTCTCCACTGCAGGATATAGGCCTATCCCAAGGCCCGCTACCGCACACGTTCCACCGCCTTCCGCATCCAATTACTCCCGGTATGGTGCTTTAGGTCATCAGTCCAGTCCTGGCTAAGGCATTTCTTGTCCCATATTATTATTATATTAATATATTATTACTTCAATGACATTTTGTAAATGTTTATGGTTAGTTCCAGCTTGAAAGAGAGGATAGTTTTGGACTCTATAGGTGGCGCCGTTGGAAAAGGTATTGAAACTGTTTTATTTTTGCCTATTTATATATATATATATTTATATATATATCATAATGAAACTGAATTATACAAAAACGAAATGTTCATCGAACAGAATAACTTATAAAATAAATATATAAGTTATTAATTAAAATAATAATGAATTTATACTAATAATAATAATATTTATTTATTGAATAAAAGCAATATACAAAATTTTTGGTCTGTAATTTCTAATCTAGGCGAAGCCTGTATTTTAGAAACCAGTGTCCTCCCAAGTATACAATTTCAGCAATAAATTATCAATAAAGACATGAAAGACAATCTGTAGGTAGATACAAAATATAAAGTGACAATCATGTATACTAGGAATACATGTATATCTAACAGAGTAATTTAACAAATAAATCATAATAATTTATTAATTTATACCGTATAATATTATATTCATCAGAGTAATTTAATAAATGAATGTATAAATAAATTGTTAAAATTAATTTAATTAATACTGATTTTTATACTAGGAGTACATGTTACAAACTACGAGAGGCAGGCAAGCTTTACAATTTTTACAAAGCATGTTACTTCTTTTTTTTTTAATGTAATCAACGTAGCTGTTTTTCGAGTACTATGGGTAGGATATAAAACAGATCTAGCGGAGTCCAAAAAAATTTAGTGAACTATAAATAAATAAAATTCTTTGAATTTCTATATGTATAAATATATAAATAATGCAACCATTGATGGTCACCCTGACCATGGTGGCCATATTTCCTACTCTTCGGTGATAAAGTGGTTTACGTAAATATAATTTCATTTTATCTATTCAAACAGGAACACTATTCAAATGGAACGAACGCTTCCACGTGGCGCCATAAATTCGCCCCTAAATATGTAAAACGATATTACGTGGACTGCAATAACAATAAAAGCTAATATGTTGTTTTAATTTTATGTTCCCATATAAAATGAAACTAAACCGAGATACTAACTGGATAAACGCCTTCGCTTACGCACAGTCGCTTAAGTATAAAAGGACCTTTATTTTATAGCTATCGAATAATACTTCTGTGTTATTATGCCTTTAAAGAAACCTAAAGTGAATCGAGGTAAATTATTTATAAACCTGTCGACACGCAGAACTTTGGAAGTCACAATATTCATAGTGACGAAGGACTGACTCCACCTTTTGCAGGTACCTAAGTAAAAGAAAGTCACACAATCTTAACGGCGTTAACGGTTACACCCCGTTAAACCTTAGCCGATTAAAAAAATGATATTCAGATCAGCTAAAACTAGGTTTATACGTTTTTAATTTTTTAAATATTTTGGTACTTACATCGCAAGAAAAAAATGCAATGAGCAAGTTTTTTTTTCTTGAAATTATTTCATTTTTACATGTTCAACATGAAGCTTAGTTCATGCACAACACAATCCTCATAACGTATTAACTTGTCATCGATCATTATCAATCAATTGTCTCTGTCAATTAAATGACTCGCGTCTTTCAATCTGACCCTATTGGGTTAATGTGTAGGGCCTAGGTTAATTTGTCTATTTCAAGAGAATAAGTATTTAAAAGCCAGACATAACCATCCGAGTATACCAAGCTGAAGCTGACTAAACCATCGTAAAGGCTTCATGGGTTTTGATATTAACATTTTATGATCGAATGCACACTGTTATTCGCAGTTATCGATTTTATGGTCATAATAACGGAAGCGTTTTGTAGTATTTACTACTTACTACAAATTAACCTCATATGTTATTATTTAGTCTAGATATCGTATTTGAATTTTGTCTATAACTTTAAAATTTACTAGATAAGTTTTTAGAAATATAATGGCGGATATTTGTAACTCATAAACTGGATTTTATTTTTGTCCATTTCAAATAGGTTTGCTCAAGTTAAGTTAGTATGGACGCGTGGCGCCTTTTTTTTTCAGCGGCCACAATTTTTTTTGGCATTATTTCGAAATGCTATAACTGTTTACAAAATAAGAAGTAAACATTTCTTCAAGTGATACCGAGGCTGTGATCTGTGATATTTAAATTTGAAATATGATATTATTTCTTCGTTTATGTGAACTAGGTTAGCGATTGACCGCTGTGTCACGTAGGTACTAATTTAATTTTGTATATAAAATTGACTCGTAAACAAAGCATTTGTGGCAAATCACTTAGGAGGGCTGCAAACGCTTCTGTGTATGGAATTAAACATGGTGCAATGATTGTAATTTTTTAGTATTTAAAACATTTTCAACTAGAGATATTTCATACTGTGGCTTATTACGTAGATAACTATTTTCAGTTAATAATGAGAAGTTATTCCAGTGTAAAGATACTTTGCTGACGTGACTATATATCTACAGTCACATTTAAACCCGTTCCGTAATCAAGCCGGTTGCAACCTCTTTAATAATAAAAAGACATTTTAAGCTTTAATAATGAAAGCGTTTTTTTTTTCATCTTTTGCAGCCACTTATTAACACATATATTGAAAGAATAGACCAACACTAATGAAACTTGTTTATTTTATTATTATATGTACAATTCCTTGTAATATTATTACAATGAATTGAATAACTCGTCTTTGATGTATTTTGAAGTAATGTCTTCATAACAATTTTTATATGGTCTAGTCTTTCAATATAAGTATTCATAAGTGGCTGCAAAAGATTAAAAAAAAAACGATGACATTGACCAAACCCCTTTCTACTTTAAACAGACGGATTTACGAAAGATCCCACAAAAGTTCCGTTTATCCTTTTAAAAATGACAAAATCCTTTTATTTTTTTGTACAACATTTTACACAAAATATCTACGTCAGTCACAAATACTTGCATGCATACTCTAAAGTTAACAGTCGACCACAACTTCTAAGAGAGTTTGTCGTGCCTTTCAGATGTACTTTAGTTTTACAGTAATTAAGGGTTACATAACATTCTTAACTGAAATTATGTTTCTTCTTTGTTTCGGGTTTTAATACGGTTAGTATGACACAAATAAGTGAAAGGCCCTCGGGCGGCGAGAATAACTTGCGTGTCTCTGAACTTATCAACATGCCTTACGATAACAACGACGACGGGTTGAACTTTTGATTATTTTATAATTCAACATTTATAATAACCACTTAACTCGAATAAAATATGGTTAAATAATGTGATAATTGAACACATATCGTATTTTAGTAGAAGAGCCGACTGCACGAAATCCTATCTGACACGATGAAAAAATATTTTTCGGAATATATATAATTTTTATTTAGGAACGGGGAACCTACAGCATACGGACAGTAAAGTGCTGATAGAATATTAAGAAAAAGCTTGCTGTATTGTGCTGCTGTTTCTGTAACTTAGGGTGACTACACATAGTCGTAGATTTGATTCATCAGGCGAGCAGCATCGTATATTATTTTGTTCTTGTCGCCCACATAGATTGTCTGGGCCGGCTTTGTCGTGCCATTCGACATGGTTCGCCTTTAATGCAGTTTTCGCTTGAACCTGTTAAAACTCGTCATTCTCGTATAGGATATTGGATAATAAATAATATAATTGTAAATGCATTGAATTGTAAAATTTTCAATGCATTTTCTATCAGACAAATGCATATCCAAGTAGGCCGGACGCTACGTGTAGGTATTCTATCTTAGCCGTCCGGTATTTCCACCGCCCGTGCCGAGTCGTACAAACGTGTAGTCACTCAATCGCTCTACTGTCCATTCACTGGTATGCTGCTATCCTGAGCCGCAAAAAATAAACATGCGGGTAGGCCGGGGACGTCTTTTCATACACACTCGTTCGATTGTAGCCTATCGTGCGTGCTGCATGATTGTGCCGAGTCGAACGTGTTTAGTCACCCTTAGACCTGTTACAAAATTTAAAGTTTTTTTTTTTTTAAATAGCTAAAAATTCTCATACCTACTGATAGAACAATAGTGCCATCGCTTAGATTGACTATAAATATTTGTATTCGTACCATCGCAAACTTAAGCACCTCGCTGCTATTTTCAACCTAAAAAATACTGTCTATTAAAAAAATATCTTTTGTTCTACATAAGGCAGCCGGCTCTTGGACTATTTATTCAAAGGAAGTAACCAATTTATCTTTGTTTTTAAATTCTCACTAACAGGTTAATTACGCCTTCCTGTCGTTAATTGGTACAGGAGAATGTCTCTGAGTACATTTTATTTGCGACATGTGGTCTTTAGTATCTTCTTAAACGTCGGTCAATTCTCCAAAGTGTTGGCGGTTAATATTGCTAAATACGTTATATCCTTAATATTAATTTATAATAATTAATTAAATATTTTCTTTGTTGTTGACATTAGGTACCTAGTTTTATATACTTAGTAATACATAAGTCGTTCTTTTGTAACTACAATTATCACATTTATATAAATTGCAGGTACTAATTAAAATCCAATCATAAGAAACACGAAATAATTGTTCCCTTCTTTGTTCGCAGGTAAATTCGTGCGACGCAATATGCTGAGTTTTGGGCGTTACGGTATAGTCGAATAAATTAATAATATATTCGGAATTTATTTGATATTTATAATTGGTAAACGTTTTCAAGGTAGTAATTATATGTTAAATGAAACGGAAAAAAATTTAGGGGTGAATTGTGATTTTTATTATTGAAATATAACAGCGTGTATAAATTAGAACACTGTCAGAGAAACAAGACAAAATCTCATGTTCACGTATAATTTGAAATCGTTTGAAATGAATGAATGAATGAAACGAGTGACGACCGCTTGGCCTAGTGGGTAGCGACCCGTTCGGTGATTACAGGTGACCCAAGACTGTACGTTGTGGAGATCTAGGAAGGAGGCCTTATGGTTTTACAACTTTCTACGAATATATAGTTAGTTAACTTAATGACGACCGCTTAGCCTAGTGAGTAGCGACCCTGCCTACAAAGCTGGAGGTCCCGGGTTCGAATCCCAGGTCGGGTCAGTATTTATATGACGAATATTGATACTGGTACCGGGTCTTGGTTGTTAGATATATAATAATAATAATATTTATTCATTAGCAAGGAAATTTGTAACAAAAATATAACATAAGTGTTTACAAAGCACATGTATACACCAATATTAAACACTGACAATTTTCTATAATTACGAGTAGGTATGTGATGTCTTCGGTTGGCACCCTAAATACAAGCTAATGCTTAGTTTGGGGCCTAGACGTTGTTGTGATGTGTACGTTATTATTTATTTACCACCTAATGATTGACATGTGGCAATGCAATAAATAAATAAATAAATATGTGATATCTGACAGAGAAACATTGCATATGCATGTAAGTTATTCTTAAGTGTCAAGTGTTTCTTACCTATTAAAGGGACATCTATTATCCCACGTCACACGTTTTTAATATTTGTTTCGCTCTTTTGCCCCTGGTAAGATTTGATGAGATTCAAACGGACTTCTCCTCCCTTACCGAATGAGATTTATGAGAACGCGAGGTAATAACGGTTGTAACGATCTGAAAAGTTGACGTGAGATGATCACAAACCTTTCCCTCCCTTGATGAGATTTGGTCGGAACCTCCAACCCCTATTTTTGTTCTGAGATTATTTACTGTGTATTCCAAAAATATAGAATGGGGGTGCAATCCGAAATACTTTGAATCCAATATTTCGGATTCGAGAGTTTTTTTAAAGAATGGTCAATGACAACCCAGTTCATTTGAGAAAACTTAACCCAAATATAAAGCCCTAATATATAACCCAAATATATAACCCAAAAATAAGGAGCACAAAAAATAAAATCTTAGCTTTTTGTTAGTGAGGATTTCATTTAGAAAATCTTACTTAGTATTTGGAGGTCTCTTATTTATTTATATATTTATTCATTCTATTATATACGTAACATAGTGCCACAGTTGCCCATTTACTATGTAGGAAAATATGAAACAATAAATCTAAATTTTGCCACTTATAATTATGACATTAATCATCTTCACAAAATAGTACGCTCTTCTTACACATGTCATTTTCTATCAGCAAACACATCCTGCTGATAGTTCCCATCGAGGAGCTTTTGGAGCAATCGAAGTTCACGGTAGAAATTAGATTGGCAGCGGACTAGCGCAGCGTGCACACATATTATCGAGAGCGTACAGTCGACACACACTGTATTCTGGATATCAAAGTAGGAATATTACACGCCACGAATTACGCGAATCACAAAGAGCATTAATTAGTAGTTTAATTTCATCCGTAATGAATTGCACTCCAACATACCTGAATCTACATACAAAAGCTTTGGTTGAACTAAAGATGTATAGAAACTGTGAAGCCGTCCCAGACGGTCATCACATAATCGTATCAGCTTCTTTACCTAATGTATCCTATATTCAGTGAACCACTATCGAATCTGGGTCTATTCTGCTCCTGGGTGTCGAGTACAGATTATTTCAACATATCCACTCAATATAAAAAACTTTATTGACGGACTGGTTTAACAACATCGATCAACTATCGTTAATTTCGATACAGATTAACTTGAAGTTTTATCGAAGAGAAAAAGCACCACCACGGTAGGATGCTTCTTAGTCGATTCAATCGGTTATGTTTTTGTATGGAGTCGATAAAATATATCGAAAGGATCTGTGCTCGATCCTATGTCCATTTCAAGTTCTAGGATGTAATAGATTAGGGGGAACGTAAAAGCTTAAAAATCATTGTCAATCGTCTCATGGTTCAGTTTTCCACCATAATCGCATCTTGATATTAGTTGAGTAGTCACGAAGGTGGGCGTCAAGTGATTCGTCAAATTAAAGTGCGTTCAAGGGCGGATGAGGTGAATTATTATGGTTTGACGCGACCTCGAATCAAACAGTCAATTATAGCAACCTGTCATATGTCAGAATTTGACAGATTTTCGTTATTTAGGTAAGAGACTTGGGTAAATTGCGAAAGTGAGTTCGCCTGTTTTGTACATTTTCATGGCTGGACTACTGAAATTATTTTAATCAAATTCAGCTGAAAGTTACTTCAAACTCAGAAAAGAATTCAGGGTATGGGACGTGATCATAAATTTAATAATCTTTTTTTGGGGTGCATCGCCCTGGAGTTCGAATTTTTTGTTCCCACAGAAATAATATAAACAGATTTATGTCCATTTTCAGGGTTTATCAAACCAAGGGCCTGCAGAAGGGGGACTACAATTTTACCTAAATTATATTTTATTATTACGAATATAATAGTATATACACCGATTATATATCTCTTCTGCAGGCTCGTAGTTAAATAATTATTTAGTTAATGAATAAACTCTGAAATGTCACTTTGACAGTGACATGACTTTGTTTATCTTGTTTATGTGGGATTATAAATTCGAGATTATTTTAGTATCAAATGAGAGTTTGATGAGCATACTTGATGGGCATACAGGTATCTTCACGGCTAAAACTATTAAGTAAAACATGGCCGACAATTTCCCTTCGATGGATAGAACGTGACAAAATTACAAAACATAGTGAATGGTTCTACAACCGGGCGCAAGTGTATAGATGCTAAGAATTTTGTATACAGACTATTTTAGGTAGTCTCACAAAGTATCAGTGTAGCATTCCTTTGTGTGAAAATAATCTACATATTTCGTATTATCCGGAATCAAATTAAATTGAGAAATACCTTCCTTCAACGGCCTAGGACGTAGAAAGGATTCAATACAAGACAATATTGACTTCTGATTTCGAAATGTGTGCGCTGCCATTGTAAAATAGCAAAGCAAATCACGTTTTTTCCGATCCAGTGACCCACAATCCAGAATTTCCAGTAAAGATCTATATTCGCATCAGCAATTAATTGTACTTTTAAGCTTGACATGTTGCGTTGGCCGCAAGGTTAGCTAACACATAGTAACAGATTGTCGTTTCTATGGCATGTCTCTAGGTTCACAGGTATTTTTACATTTTGGGAATATCTCTAACAGTCAGTGGTAACGAAATTATTACGTTGACTGCTTTTGGACGCCATCTTGCGGCCAGCCGTCGTCTTTTCCGACAAAGCTGTGCTTTTCGTGTTCAATGAGGCTTTAGGGTTTATTAACTGCAAAGAGTTAAATTTGTGGATAAAGCCTGTGTATCTCGGAGATCTAGGAGGAGGCCTATGTCCAGCAGTAGACGTCTGACCATTGAGGCGACAAAATATAGGCGTTCTATTCTCCTTTCTCCATTAAAGATATTTACAATATAGACAGAGATTGATTTAGAATAGTGTGAATGTGGTGTTTACGTAGCACAAATGAAAACATAATAAAAAAGTGCACCAAATGAACATTTGTAACCTATTTTTAATGTTTTGTTAGTCTTGTTTTATAAGTCTGCTTAAAAACTAGTTGCGTCTCGATACCTTATGTCTATACTTAATATACTGGAATAAACAAGTACTACTGGTATTGAATACATTGTTTAATGTCTAGCATTGCATTCTCTACGTATATGTACCTAGCTTCTATATCGGTTACTGAAAAATAGTTGCTCTATGCTGAAGCTAGATGGCGCTACTTGACTCGATTTAAATCGGTAATAAAATTATGCTTCACACGATTTCGACCATGTTTTATAGTGGACTTAAAAATAAAAGCAAAAGATTTAAAGATCAACTCAGTGAATGAGAAATTAGCGTATATTAATTTATGAAAACATAATTATGGTTAGCTTACTACACAAAAATCGCGGATATGTCAAAATTATTTAATTTCTTCACTAACAAGAGAATCAATGTTCTATAAAATACCGAAATGAATAGATTTCAGATTCGATTCAATAGCTGATATGAAATTTTGGTGTTTTATTTGGATATGTCCCCAGTCCATATGTGAAATATGTAGTTAATAGCATAAAATGAATATTTTAGTATTAAGTTAATATATCTAATACCCAAATTTGCCTAAGTATATATTTCATCTATGATGATACATGTGAATGTAACAGATTATTTTATTGTATAAAAATATAATTGTTGCTATTTTTATTCCCGCATCTATGTCATATTTGATTCCCATGGGACAGACAGTGTTTATCAATTTGATAATCCATAATAATTCATGCTATAGGGGCTCGTTGTAATGTAATTTATGCTTACAATTTTATACAGCTGCATGAAAAAAATTAAACAATAGAGATGTACAAAAGACTTTTATTAATGTTCATAGTATAAAACACTCTTAAGTCTTAAATTTGTAATAAATTAATTACGGAATGAAATAACTTAAATTTAAATTAATTTAAAAAATATTCCTACACCTTATAATACTGAATATATTTATGAAAAAAAAAAATATAATCGATTACGAAAATGAGATATAGGAATTATGTATACAGAAAAATTAACATTTATTCTGAAAGTTGTTTGAAATTCTTATCGATATGTATTGAATTTATAATAAAAACTGGTATTGTTGTCAAATCGAAAAGAATACATGAATACTCTTTTGAGACAATATTATTTTACTATCACAACACTCATGAATATCACAATTAACTTACTATTAACATAAATACATTTGGTACGAAGTTAAATTGTATAATTTACCAATTTGGTCTCTCCGAGGATTAAAGTTACCCAATTAGTACGTAGAATCTTTAAATACTCAGAAATTCAAAGTAGAGTACAAATTTTTGTAATTTAAATATTCTCGGAAGACTGTTTGTTACCTACGATACATTAGGCAAACTTAGAACATAATTGTAGAATAAACTTATTCTATATTTAGGATATGCTTACATGTTAAATAGGTTGCTAAGTATGAAATCTTAATAATTTCTATTATCATCCCTTAATAGAATCTGTTTTTTGAGTACAAGTTCAATGGGAATAGATTCTACCAAATATGCCAATCGTTTGTTAAAAAATGCATAAAATTGAGCAATCTTTTATGAAAAGTAACTAAATATTTTCAACTTTTCGATGTGAAAATGTTCAAAAATTTTGTTTTGATGTTTAACAGTGTGGTGAAAGACCTCTTGACTTTCTTTTTTGGGGTCCTTTCTGGTCTCAGGAAAGGTTCGGACTGAGATTTTTGGAGTGAGCTAACTGGAACCTCTTTGGCTTCGATGGGTTGATATTTGTACTCTTTCACTACTTTTTCTTCATTGGGGTCGTATCTGTACAAAACTGAATAAGTACGCTTGACTTTTTTCTGAACTCTAGGACCGACCGCTGCGGTACGATCGCTCTTGCATCGCTTGACTTTATTCCTACCATAATAATCTTCATAGTTTTCAGCGTCCACGTAGACGAACCGTTTGCCGAGAGCCTGTTCTCGTTCTTTCTTCAAATTCTTCCAGCTGGCGATTACAGCTTCCCTTCTGAAGGTTTTATTGGGGTTGTGCCTGCTGATGCAGTAAGGCTGCTCCTCAATATTGGACGTGTCTTTAAGAGGCGAACCTCGGGGGCTCGGGCTGTAGTCTAACTCGTAGTCGTCTCTCGACACCTGAAATTGAGACGAAAGTGTCATTAGTATATGAAAAAATACAAACGTACATAAATGGTCAATAAACTGAAAGTAGTGTGTTTTAATTACATAAATATACTATCAAGACTACTTAATGTTGTAGTTAATGATTTTATAAACAAATAATATAGGGTTATTACTACAGGGTTGATTGCATTGGATTACCACATCAGGTAGCAAAAGTCGTGAAGAATTTAGTTTTTAAAAATGCAAATATTCTCCCATCCAAGGCTTCGCATATCTTATTGCATCATATATCTCTCGGAGAAAATACAGTTATTGGTGAAACAACATTGTATATTCGACGTGTAAAGATAAAGGTTTATATCATGTAAACGTATATAACTTTATGAGCTTCTATGATCTAGCTCTAAAGTTTGTTGTCTCTCTCTTTCGTGTCCCGAATCGTTATATTCTGTCTTACATATTTGACCTCGTCTGAGCCCTTCGGTCGGTATCCCTCGCGATAGTTCCCACACGCCCGCACCTGTTGGTCGGTCGGGCGGGGACGCCATATGTTTTCACTTTATTTCGAAAAGTTTTTCTTATCTATTTAAGTTTATAAATGCCACATCTTTCATTATATATCTCGGACTGAAAAGACTAGATCTATCTTTTTACAAAGAAAATAAAGAGTTATTTATTTTGTATGAAGTAGTTACATAACTGGTCAGCTTTTATTGTTAATTATTATTAGTTTTTGTTGGGAAATTGTGTAACCATTACGATAGATTATTATGGAACTTCCATGTAGAATGTCGTATGTGTCACGCTTTGAGACAAACGACAGCGGTACTTAATTTATTGAGCTTTAAAACAATTTATTTCGATATACTATATATTCTATTCAGGCCGTATAGGATTACAGAAAAAATGTGAAATATATTCTGAGAAAAAAAAAAAACGAACACACCAATATTTCAACGTCTGGTGGACACGACGAATTCATTTTACGTTTTGTTGTGACAGACAGCGTATCTTGTGTAACATTCTTTTTAATGTTACAAGATAGCACGATGTGCAGTGTCGCGAATTCGGGCCGCAGCCGTTGAAAATGGGTCACGTCGAAATAGTTTTTCTATTAGCAGGAGTTAGTTAACACGGTCTAATTAGAAAACGCGAGCGCGATTCTCCGGTAGCCAGGCGAAGACAACTCGTATGACGCTGTCGCTATCGCTATACTTACCCATGTGAAATATTCTAAATTGAATTTTTTATCTTTGTAATATATTTTTTACAGTTCATATTTGATTGTTTTTAGTTGTCTAAAATATTTTTTTATTTTGTGCTAATAGCAAAGTTTAAAACCGTGCTTATTATACTTTTTTTTTGTCTGCAGGTAATAATCTACTACTAACTGGGCAGACCTGTAATACGTAAGTATTGGGTAGAGGGCATAGCCTGACTATTCTCACGTCTCCATACAACATGTCCTAATTCATGGGTGTTGTAATACTGGCCTGAAACTCTATAATATTTCTGGCCGACGATGCAACAGTTTATTTCGAGAACCATAAACACCCACAGTCTATATTTATTAATACTAATTTTAAACCTTTTAACATTTTAACCATGATATGTGACAGTTAAGTAAGCAGCGCCAAGTAGCGAGTCTTTCGTTTTGATTATTCAGTGAAATGTTTAGCGGACAATATGAGTGTTCAAAAATAATTTAGTGCTAGAACGAGATCCGTTACAATTTTTATCAGCGACGGCCCATATACGCTCACCTCGACGTATTAAATTAGTAAATAATTCCCGCTGAAATCGCTGCGCTTCGTGTACTGTACTGGAAAAAATAATTTTACGTGTTAAACTCTTAGAGTCTAAAATCGCAGAAAACGTTTTGGTTTATAAGGCATTTCTGTTTTGCGTAAAACCACGTTCAGGTACCGTTAGCTCGGCTCGTATGCATGTGAATACTCTCGCAAAAAAAAAATTACGCTTGATGGCACACATATTTTTTGCCATCCATACAATTTACTGCTATAACGTCTTCAGTTTTTGCGTTGGTGTTTTTATTAAATCGGATAATTAATTGAGATTAACACAATACGTACTTAAAGAAATCAACTGGTCAGATTTCAAAATAAGTACCAAATAGATAAAGTTTTCTTGTGTATTTTTTTTTGTTTGATATAGGAAAATGTATTATTTTGTATTATGTACAAAGATCACGTAACTGAGATGGGCACTGCCGAAGGAAAGGGGGGTCGAGAACGTCCTCTTACGACAGGCCAGTACAATAATTAAGAATGACACGTAGACGGTGGTTGTAAGCCTTGACATAATAATAATAATACATGAGACTTCCTACGCAGCGCCACCTGGTCCCAAAGTAAGCAAGTATTATGCTTGTGTTATGGGTTACTAGACAACTGATATACATACTTAATTATTCCCTACACCCAGACACGGAACGAAATAAACATGTTCATGCACACAAATTTATGTTGCGGGCGGAAATCGAACCGCAGTTAGGGTCTCTAACCACTCGGCCATTCGGTCAGTCAATGATATGACACAGAATAGGCTGGAATGTAAAAAGATATGAAGAGCCGACCTCAAATAATATGCGAACATGGATAGGAGACAAGAAGACAAGCTTTTGAAACATTTAACGTTGTAATACCAAAGTGACTAAATCTTGTATACACTTACTGACAAGAAAAAGAATTCTAATTGTTAATTTGCATTTTCTACAGCCCTACATTGGTAGCATTGTTTTTTTTTAAGATACCTTTCGCGATCTTGTTGACTGGTTCACTTTTTTATGAGAATATCCAATTGTTAAGCGTAAGACACAAGTCAAAGATATTGTTCGAAGTATACTCGTTAAAATATAATGCTCATTTATAAGCAGTTCGAGTGCCAAGCCATTTACTATTGGTAGTCATAGTAGCCGTAGTCCTCAATTAACTACCCACGCTGTACATTTACTTCGGTCGTCGAGTTAACGACTGACTTAGTAACGTTGATGCAACACTTTGAAAATAATTCCATGACGAATAAGATTATGTTGTGATGATCGTCCGACCTCACTGACTAACGGTCCACGCGATGACTTTTTCCTCTAAAAATTTTCTCTGTGATTCATTAACTAGATGTTCTTATTAATATTACGAAATACTTGTTTGTCATCCGAAGCTTATGAGGCTATTGTAAGAAACTATTGTGTTTGGCGGTTGTGTAGGTACATTTCATTTATCTATCTTACCCATAGAGTAAACGAATTCGACAGCAGCGTTTGGTTTTAATAGAGTCTGAAATGTCACTTCACAGTATCGAAAATGTCGAACGCGATTTCGCGGGGGTGAAGACCGGGGCGCGGGGAAATTGCGAACTGCACTCAAACTCAAAACTCGCCATCTTGTACCAGCTAGCTAGAGTATGAGTGGTTAGACGGTAAACGCACAAAAGGGCTTCTAATCTTATATATTATAAAACTAATGGAGAATTGTCGGGAAATTCATTGTGGTCGATGTCATAACTGAATCCAAAAAAAAAAGCCTTTAGAGTTCCGTGCCAAAAGGGAACCGTAATAGCGTAACTTCGTTGTCCGTCTGTTTGTTTATCTGTCAAAACGCTTTTTCTCAGGAACGCGTGGAGGTATTAAATTGATATCAATATCTAGTACTTGTGTTGAAAGTCCTTTCGGCGATGTAAAAGAAATCAAGCTCCTAAGTTAACCTAATAAGAAAATAGGAACACTTATGTCGCATATTTTGTCACTCGCAAGTAAATCAAAATCTACATAAAAATAGGGTAGGTACTCCCCGTTGACCTAAAATCATGAGATTTGGCATGGAGCAAGGATTTACAGTACAAATAAAGGAAAAAATCCGGAAAACTTTATTAAGTAGTTATATCACATAATAGTACATTATGATTCAAGTACGGTAAGCTGCATATTATAGTCGAAGTGTTTATAGGCAAGAGGCGAAGCCGAGTGCTTATAATAAACCGATGACTATAATAGCCAGCTTATTGTGTACGAGCATCATACGACGTTTTTCAATAGATTTGCGATTAAAATTAGGTAGATACTTCAAATGTAATAATGGCGGGAGCTAAGTGCGCGAGCGGGTTGCTTTTTGCGGTTTACGCATGCGTTACAAACAGAATGCTCGTTTGTGATTGGTGCAAAGTAATACGTACATACAGACATACTCGTCTAAGTTACTTTTAACTCAAACAATTAAAACTTTCATTAATCCTTATATATATAAAATCTTGCATATTTATATAGCCTTTTAAATCAAGTTACTCAGTATAAATTGCGCACTATTTGTGAGTTCAATCTGTATTTACTCTAGTTCCTAACTACTTTCGAAACCATAAACTGGAATGACTACTTTTGACGGACGTACGGTGACATAGTCGTCCAATAAAACTTTTTTGTATGCTAACTTTATATTTGAAGTTCTTAGTTATATAATCAATATTAAGTTTAATAATTTTAGAATTTCACTGAAAAAAAAAATGCCTATACGTGTTTGTCACGTGGTTTAATATATTATATTTGTTAAAAATCGTCTTCTTTGGCGAGATTGAAAAAATAAAGTTTAAAATGTTTATTAAAAAATCATTAGATTCGAAATATAAGAGTATCAAAGGGAATGGTAAATGCAATTGAAAAAAAAATTTATAAAAGTCTGATTTGAAATTTTTATTTTGAATTTTGGAGGGAACTGGCCTAAAATTTTTGATCTATGACATTGTCGCCGTGTAAAAATATTACTATCAAATAGCTGGAAATACTAAATATACATACTAAAATTTCACTCCCAAAGCGCTTAAACGACTGACGGATTGGCCGAGTGGTTAGACACCCTAACTGCGCGGAGCCAAGAGTTGTAGGTTCGATTCCCGACCGGGACAAATGTTTGTGTGCTTGAACATGTATGTCTATTTGTTCCGTGTCTGGCCCACAATACAAGCTTTGCTTAGCTTGGGACTAGTTGACGCTATATTCTTTCAATGATTCATGTTATATATTGTTAAGTTGTTTTCTAAAGTAAATATTTTGTCGCATTCTATTTATTATTATCGTTATATATAACATAATATATAAGAGTTTCATATATAACATTCGAGTGAAAGTGATTATGAATTATTTTTTCGAGCTTTCTATTGTGTATATGCACGAACGAAATTTTGATGACAATGAGGATATGCGATTATATCGGTCACTCGTTATCATACAGATGGGCTTAATCTCGATGTTCGACTGACTGTAATAATAATTCATACTTTCGAATAGTTGCATTACAACAGCAAAGAACTCATAATTGTTTCCTTTCTCGCGCGCTTTTCCTCTATTCAGTACTAAAGAGGGCGTCATTAGTGACTCGTTCAAAAAAGTTCTTCATATTTTTCCTATTTTTCATCTAAATATACAATAAATTGTGAGTTTGACGATTTTTCTGTTTGTTATTGTCTCATAAATCATAAAAGTTACAGAATAAACTTAGATTTTTAATAGTAGTGTTTAGGCTAGTAGTATACGCGAATAAAGGCAATTATACAACTATGTTTATATTGCCAATTAAAAAGAATTTAGAGGCGGCGTAATAAAAAATATAATTTGTACTCTGTATAAATAATGTTGTGGTACAAAGGTCACGTTCATAAGGGTTGAAGTAGAATAGATTTACATTTCGTATTAAAATAATAAGTCAACACCTTCACTTAACAAAGTGTACAGTAAATGAGAAATGTTTTAGATTGAAGATTATCGAAGCGTTATGAATGTCAAGTGCTCGCACGTAAACAGAAAGCGAGATCATGTTCAAACGCAGCGTGTGACACGGTTCAATGACAGCAGGCAAGTCAGTTGCCATATAAGCGTTTTAAGTGGATGCCCTTTCGTAACTTATACAACCCAATGTGGTTATCGTGATATGCTTAAGTAGAAATAGAATGTGATAACTTTGATAATAATGATGCTTTGACACACATATAACACTCGCAAACTAAGGTTCTTTGTATATGATTACAGTGCAACGACATCCCCACACATTTACGAGTTGGTCACGGGAAACGGCAAACGAGCCTTTTGAATTGCAATCAGTTTGCTTGACCGCTTTACTAAATTTACGGTAATGATAATCGATGTCATTAAACGATAAATAATCGCGTAGTATTTCTAATTGGTTTCCGTATTTATCATATATTAACTTATTGAATTATCGTAAATTATTTGCCTTTGACGAAGAAGCTTCAACTCACCACACTCTCCCAACTAGTGCCCAAGATCGATCTGTCCAACATCTTGCCTCTGCAGTTGTCACCGAAAAGGTCCAACGAATGCACTATTAGTTCACGAACAGACGGCAATAATACTTAACCGTACGAAACGACGAATTTTATTTTCAGCCAAGAATATGTTTATAAAACCACCGTTACTCGTTATGTTATTGGGTAATGTTATGGTTCGCGGTCACGTTGCCGCTATGTGATAAGCTTGACCTGTAATAGTATGCGCGTCGAGCTCTCCTGAACGACTGAAAGCGAAATCTTTCAGCGCAATATTTATAGCGGTCGGGACGTCGGTGTAGCGCGGGAGAGGCGGCGTTCTCGGGAAGAGCCCACTTCATTATAGTATTCTACTTAACACGTAGTCACTCTGTATATTTTAAGTCTATATGTAACAGACGGGCGGTTCGGGGAAGCTCGACTCGAAGTCGGCTGCCCAACGCCTTAGGCCGTTGCACTCTTTTCGACTTCTTGATTTATTTCTATGCAGTTAATTCGTGTGAGGTCTTCTTGTCGCAGTGATTCATTTATGTTGAAATTTGATGTGACCCTTCGATTCTTGTACTTCCTCATTCTAATTATACTCATATGAACCCCACGTTAAGTGCGATCGAGTTCTTCAGATGCACCATCCTTTGACGTCATCTCTATAGGACCGTTCGAGAGTTTACATTGTTAGCTTCGAAGTACTCGTAACTGTCTTTCCTGAAATTAAACCGTTTATTGTTTCCTCTAACTAAACGTTCACCATTTCATGTCAACTTTAACTATTCAGTTAGTTGTTGTATTTCAAAGTTTCATGCGTAATTATTTTCCTCCAGTCATAAAATCACTTGGCAAGAGCTTTGCCACCGACGCATGACGAGCTTTTGTCTATGAATAATAAAATGGGGACGTCCGCAATATGATTTACTGTGCTTGCGGTCCTTCGTGGTAGTCTTTGTTGTAACAATGCTTTGTTATTAAATACTATTTAATGCATTCCCACGACAAATTAACTAATTCCCCTTCACCACTACTAGTTTAACTAGTTTAACAATATGTTGTTTTTAAACCAAGCAAACATCAATAATAATAATAATAATACATGGGACTTCCCATACAGCGCCATCTAGTCCCAAAGTAAGCAAGTATTATGCTTGTGTTATGGGTTATTAGATAACTGATATACTTAAATATTCTTTATAATATATACATATATAAATATTTTTGCGAAGACACCACATACATATAACAACCAAGACCCGGTACCAGTATCAATACAAATACTTCATCATACAAATACTGATCCGACCTGGGATTCGAACCCGGGACCTCCAGCCCTGTAGACAGGGTCGCTACCCACTAGGCTAAGCGGTCGTCAAACTCACTATGCAATTGTCAAAAGCACTTCATGATTAAAACTGTAATTCCCTTTATATTTTCGTGAGTACCAAATCAAAATGTGTTTAAACAGAAAATATATTCTGACATAGATATAAAAATTTTCGCTATCACGACAAAACTTGTATAGTTTATTTACTGTACGGTAAGCTTTTCAAAGATAGGCAAGCTAACCTCAACAAGGAAGAGTTACTCCAGAGATAGACACAACTGCTCATTTTTTATGTTTGCTATGTTATAATCTTTATGGAGTCTCTTTGTGGGTTAACGACCCAGTCCCGGTAACAATCTAACAGTCGTAAAACTTGATTCGTTTGTTGACACGGTCTTAATAAACGTCTTTGATACGTCCTCTGTGTTAGACATTCTGAATTGCCCTTGTCTATGCTCGTGTTGTAATTGCACCCTCGATATGAGAACACATAAATGTCTGACTAACTAGGGTAACCATATACCGGGTTGTCGGCTGAACGTAGTCCAAACTTATACGGCATGTAGAGCTTACTGAAATAAACGAAAAGTTTCAAGTTTCCAGATGGCGCAAACTAACGGTTACCGAGAAAAACATGTTTAAAGATTAATTATTTTATTTTTTTACCTTGTTTAGTTCAGAAAGTTCCACACGCTCTGTAAGTTCGGACTACGTTCAGCCGAACACCGTACATGCATGCATACATTGAGAAGACTAACTAACTACTTACTACGTTTCGTGCCGGTTCTTGTCAGTAGAAGTGACTTACTTGATAGGTTTGTAGATTCTGAAGATTCGAAAGTGCTTGTATAGGTATTTTAATTTGATTTTATTCCATTCTCACCTGTTTCGTCTCTCTACCAACACGAACAAGGTTGTATCGTGCAAACAAAGCATAAGTAAATCTAGTGTTTTCTTCATCGGTGTAGTGCATAACTTACTCGTGTGAACAGAGAACGTCATGAGTTGTTTTGGTTTCGAATTAGAACAGTTTACGTTACTTGCATTCGATTTCGTAAGGTGGTTCTTTTTTTTTTTGTTTGTTTTTAGGTTTATTCGTGTTTAATTAACACGGAACGCGTAAATCTCGACTCGGTTCTGCAGCAGGTCGGTGACGTGCGAACTATAAATAATGTATTTGGCCTATTTAAAATCTCACCCGTCCGCCTGTCCGGCTGACGGTCGACAGTTGCGTTTGCTCATTATTAAGTCGAAAATTATTTACATAATTATGCGAGCGATCGCTTTGCTATATGTTCTGACGTTTCGTTATTTATACAGGTATTTCATTTAGATGTGGATGGATATTGCATGTAACGGAGGAACTTAAAAACAAACTAATGACTGACCGATTTGCCGAGCGGTTAGAGACCTTAACTGCAGAGCCAAGGGTCGCGGGTTCGAATCCCGCCTGGGACAAATACGATATTTGTGTACATAAACATGTTTATTTCGTTCCGGGTCTGGGTGTAAAATATTTATATATGTATATATTATAAAAAAAGAATAATTCAAGTATGTATATCAGTTGTCTAGTAACCCATAACACAAGCATATTACTTGCTTACTTGGGGACTAGATGACACTGCGTGTATTTCATGTATTTCATTTCAATTTCAATATACGAATGAAAACCGTAGAACTGTTGGGTTAAAATTGAAAATAAAAGTATTGAAATGTAGAACTTCACGATCAACACACAACTATAGAAGCTCCTAAAAGCTCTACAATGGCTGCTAGTAATCTGTGGAGACAACTGAAAACCGTACAATGGTCCCACAACAGCCGTATTACTCCATTTGGGCATTACTTTGGCAGCATTTGTAAAGTGTTGTACCTGTAGAAAAGAGTCAGAACTTATTAACTTCTAACTCTTTTCTACAGCTGTTTTACAGGTCTGATTCTTTTCTGTAGCTATTGTATTGACAAAAGCCGCCAACGTTGTACCCAAATAGAGTTAGTTATACGGCTATTGTAGAGCTTTTGCATGGTTCTTAGCTGTGTTTACAGCTTATGTACAGCCATTTTACAATTCTTAGGGGTACGAGAGCTTGTGTGCTAGTTGAGTAATTTGCTTATTTGGCTCTTGTTAACCTTTGCACGATATAAGTAGTGTTCGTATACGATATCCTGGCATATCCTTCATCAAAGCATTTTAATATAATATATTTATAACAGGATCAATTTATATAGTTCAATTTTTTAGTATTTAAGCTGGCCCCGTGACGAGCCCTTTTCGCGATATTGGCAACGTTCGTCGAAATGCGAGGAAGAGTGGAGAGGCCGGGCCACGTGTCATCCACCCAGCTCACTGGGTCGGGTTCCGCTTACTGTCTCGACCTACTTAGCCTATGCCATGTGTACATTTTCAAGGAAAAACTTGGTGAAATCCATGTCATGAATATTGCAAAACGTTATTCTTGTTACGCATTCGTCTTTCGCCAAGTTTCACTAAAAACTACGCAAAGTCTATACAATATGTGCTGCGCTGGTAGGATTAAACTGTCAGGTTCGAAAATCCAGCAAATTTTAGCGCTGGTAACCTAGCAAAAAGGTTCCAATCAATGTTTTTTAATTCAATTATTTTGTTAGGTATTTCAAATTTTTCATTGTGGGCTTTGGATTCGAAATGAATTTAAGTCGCGTATAATTTTAATAT
Organism: Luffia ferchaultella; assembly: GCA_949709985.1. Taxonomy (NCBI): domain Eukaryota; kingdom Metazoa; phylum Arthropoda; class Insecta; order Lepidoptera; family Psychidae; genus Luffia; species Luffia ferchaultella. The sequence goes on along the minus strand of OX453266.1, from coordinate 4,397,578 downwards.
TTTTATTGATGGGCGACAAAGACTTGCTAACGAAAAAGAGTGTTTACTCTTTTGTAATTATTATTAAAAAAAAAACAGCTTTGTTAATGGTTGGTCACCAAAAGCGATTTGCTTTTACGAACCAATAAAAGACTTCAAATCAATATTTGAACAATATATTTGAATGGCCAGAATAACTGTTATTCTCGTGTTTGGTTTTCAATTCGTGCATTCACGAAATACGAACTTGACACGAATCAAAATAACCATATCGAGACTGAGTAAATAACATTCTTGAACTGTAAGAAGCTTTCAATTGCGTCGTCGTCTGCTCGATCACAACACGAGTATCGTTCGAGTATCGTCTATACGTATAATGAAGTCGTAACGGGGACGATCGAACCGAGGAAATACGAGGAATAATTTCCAAAACAATAATTATCGGTTTTATTTTCTGTTGTGTGTGAACATGATGAACTCCAAAACTACTGGACCGATTTCGATTTGTAATTTATTTTCGTAAAACAGGGTCTAATCTATGATATAGTTTATCACGCTTTGTTACCTAGGGTCTAGACAGGGGACGATTTTTTCAATGATTTTTCAGGACAGGGTGGGAAACTGGGAACTTAAAACTAAATAGCGTAAACCTGGTTAGGAGGAGGATGAACTGCTAACGTGTTTGTGAAGTGTTACTTCCTTGATATTTTTTTTTAAATTCCTTATTTATATGGTCAAAAAGTCAGATGCGGAGCAAACATTAATTAAAATACTTTCTATCAGTTAAACTGTATCCAAAGGTTTTGTAACGATGGCCATAGGATATTTTTATGTGTAACCAAAACTGAATAAAGTATATTTTCATTGATGAATTCTGGTAGGCGTCGTGAATTAGACCATCGTTTTTTTATATACTTATAACTAATACATTATATTTAACAAACTTGAGGTTTAGTCTAAAACTGTACCGCAATAATTAAGAGCTAATTCTGTGACAACACCCTCGAGGTTAAGGTTTTAACCCCGACGTCGAATACGTGGGATGGAAGGGCCTATGTCTGTATGTGTGTATGTGGCATCGCAGCTCCTAAACGGATAGACTGATTTAATGTTATTACTTAAATGTTCTTTAAGTAATAACATTTTAAAAACAAGAACAACATAGTTTTTTTATAATATATCGACAAAAATGTAATGCTAAATGTTTATAGTCACTTTAAGTTATAAAAATGAAATAAAAATTATGTTTAAAATAACACTAACACAAAAAACTAATAGGATTAACTGTATTGTTCTTTTGTACCTTGTGCCTTTGAGGGTCAAAAATAATTTGAAAATTAATAAACTTATACTAGACTTCAGACATTTTATATGTTAGTTTTCGTGTCGGGGGTTTTAATTTTTTTTAGGTCTTGTTTGATGATTTTGAAACCACACAATTTTCTGTAAAAATATATTAATAGAAATCTACGTAAAAAATGAATAAGAAAGTGTTTTAAGACTATATAATATATCGTTCTGATGTATCAAGCTGAAACATGTTTGATTCTTCCCGTTATTCAAACAGGAAAATGTGAAAAAATCCGACAACATTAAATTGGTGTTTTGAACAAGATACGTTGACGATATGCATAATTTTCAGTCACCAATGTCAGATTTATGTGAATGGTATTTGCTTGTAGTACATGCTATGGAACCGTAAGACGATGCGTGTCCAAAACGCTTTCATTTTTATTTTTGACCGTGTTTTGCATGCAAAACCGTTAGATTGAAAACGAACATTTTTATGTGTGATTTATAGTTTTTTTTTTTAATTTTCAAAGTGTCTTTGTTCCAAGTTGTCTGGTAAGTACGCATACAAAGTCAATCGCTTCTACTTTTAAGCTAATGTAGTTATATATAAGTAACTCCATTTTACGAACCGCAAAGTGCGATAAAAAAGCACCAGAAGTGTCGTTATGTTGCGTAATAAATTTTAAAAGGATTGTTATTTGTTTGGCAATTGACGTCCTCTGCGGTCAATACAAAAACGTATATACTATGTACTGTAATCAGGACTGTATAGAAACGGGAAATGTGTTTTTTCCTTGTTCATTTTGACGACCGCTTAACCTAGTGGGTAGCGACCCTGCCTGCGAAGCTTGAGGTCCCGGGTTCGAATCCCAGGTCGGGTCAGTATTTATATGATGAATATCGATACTGGTACCGGGTCATGGTTGTTATATGTATGTCATATCTTCGCTTGGTACGCAAAACACAAGCTACGTTGTCATGTATTATTATTACGTTATTATTATTTTGATTTTAGCCAAATATTATTACAAAAGTACTATTATTGTAAATTCCTTCAAAATAAGCATTAAAATTTACATTTGGTAAGAATTTCTTTTTAAATTAATTGTTTCTTGAAGCTATTTAATATTTAAAAAAAATATATAATGTATTCGAGGCTGCAACTAATGAAGAGTATTTCCCAAAAATTTTAATTCAATAATTTGCAAATTTGTGGAAATGACAACAAAACTGTTAATGCAAGGTAGAGACTCTAAGCAATCTCAGAAAAGTTCGAAGTACTTGAAAGCCATCAATAATACTTTTACTATACATACTTTGGATTATTTTGGTAGAGCATGAACCCAGCTCTCGGCACCCGTGAGTCTGCGCGCTATTTATGGGACACCTTGTATATATAAAAAAAAAAAAAATTATATCGTGTAATAAGACGATTCAGATTTGTGTATATTAAGATATGGGTTAATGACCATTCATTCGGTCAGATAAACACGACCAAACATTGACTTGTTTATGTTTCACGGAAAGATTCGTATAATTAATTAGGCGTTACAAACTGACTAGCCTACGACACTCAAAGACTGCGTGCTATAGGTTTACACTCCTGAAAGTGAGCGAACTATGAGCAAACTCACATAGGTATAAAGAAGTGCCACTTCTCTTGTCATTAGAGCCAAGAATAAGTACGGAAACATTTACACGCCAGAATACCCAAGATGCTATAAGGCGTGCAATTGGCGCCCTGTTTAAAGCGAGAAAATAAAACGAGACAAATTACTACTTGTTTACTCCAAAACATTTTCGCGCTTATGATGTCTTGGCCATCGTACACTGGAATTGGGCATTTTTGTTTCGTTTAAATAATATCGCTTTATAATATAATAATATTCTTTATTATACACCAAAAGTAATTAGAAAAAGAATAAATAACTTAAATAACTAAGTTGGTACAATGGGCGGTCTTATCGCTAAAAGCGATCTCTTCTAGACAACCTTTGGATGAATTGGTAGAAGCTTGAGAAAATAAAAATAGGTAGTTATGATTTACTAAGTGATAGAATAAATTAAGCTACCTAAATATGATACATATATCTATACCACAACAATATATATATCAAAACAATATACAAATATGACAATATAGTACCTTAACTTTAATTTAGTACCTATATTATTTGGAACTTATTTAAATTGTCGCCGAAACACAAACCACCATGCCAGTGTACTGTGAAGGGTAAATATCCATGAAGTTAGTCATATAGATAATAATATAGAATAGGCAAGACAGTCCGAAATGCGGGCCTCAACAGAAAGAGACAGAGAATAATTACTCTTTGAAATATACTGACTTATATTAAGTCTATCTCTTTTTATTTTACGCTTGGTTTGATTGATACTTTGGTTGAGAGCTGCGACCGCTGTGACTGCCTTTGCACATGCGCCTTAAAAGTAAAATAAGGATAGAACTAGGTACAGTTATTTTCCATCCTTTTCTCTCCATGCCCAACCGTCACATACAGGGCTTTATGGAGCTTGCCTACTCCAGTCAGTTATATTATCTCTATGAAGTTAGTAGTCGCGATCACAGTTAGATAAGTTCTTATGTCTAATTTTACGTCGCAAGTCGAGCGTTTCGTGACATATCTCTGACAGCCTAATAAACCGACCGAGTGCGTGTCGTTGGAGGGGATGAACGTTCATGGTTCATCATCATCAGTCCGTGTCTCTCCACTGCAGTTTAAAGGCCTCTTCCAAGGCTCGCCACCACACACGGTCCTCCGCCTTTCGCATCCAACTACCCCCGGTATGGTGCTTCAGGTCATCTGTCCACCTGGCCGGGGGGCGTCTAAACAACGCTTTGCTTCCCGGTTTGTGGCCTCCATTCGAGAACTCGTCTACCCCATTGGTTATCAGTTTTACGGTTCTGTAAAATTTAAATATTTAAATAAATATATATATCTCGAAAACTAATATATATTATTCAAAACAATTTTCGTTGAAAGTGTTTTATAACTTATACGGTCTTAATTTTTTTCCGATTTTTCAACCACATAGTTGAAAGGCCTTTAATTTTTTTAGGATTTAAGGAGCCCATTTCTTAACAACTATTGACTTAAGTAAAAAATCCATTTAGAAACCTCAACATCATTTTTAAAAACTTACCTGTAGTTACCCCACATATGTTAACGTGCGCGGGTAAAAATTTTTTTTTCGTCTCCCAGATCCTTTTTTTTTTCGTGATATCGCTGCACTATTTGTATAGCGGTTCTTTGATTAGGTACACTTACCTCCCAAATTTCATGTAGGTATATAAGGGTTCTGTTTATGTTGTTATTTGCCAAAGGAACCCTAAAAATTTAATATTCTAATTGCATCAATTTTCATAGTGCCAAACGATCTATTTGTTGTCTTATCGTGGACTGCTTTTACATAATATATTCCTGAATATTTAGGTGAATATTTTTTGGGGCCATGTTTACACACAAAAGCAATAAAGTATCAACTCTAATAGACATGAGTGAATTTCTTTTCATATACACTTTTTTATTTATTTGTATGTGAAACAATATTTATTGCCATTTCCGCGAGACTTTACAACTGTCAATTCCTTCAAGATGTAGTGTTACTGTGATCAAAGAAATTAAAAGCGTTCAATAATATTTCTTATGTATTTATGTCTCTGTTCTTTCCACGTCAACTGGTTTTCTGGGTTGATAATATATTCTGTAAAGAATGTTGATATTTTTAAAGTAGCTTTTAAAGGGTTAAAACACTGGCTTTTGACTGTAGCTTCGTCCGCATAATTTTCAAGATTCAATTTATTAATAATGTTTTTTTTTTAAATATTAATGTATTTTTCTCTACGCCTAAAAGTAACAGCTTATAATGCGTAAACCTAAACTGACCATGAATTATATATTTTATTTAATTTCGCTATGGACGAACTTGCGAAATCTTTAAAGCGCTACATTATTTTACCAGAGTATGGACGCGGTTAGTGTTTCTTGAGTTATAAACATGTTACAACCAAAATTACAAACAGATAGGAAATTAAAATTTAAAATTTTTTTGTTTTAGAGTCGATTGCTTTTCTCGGGGATATTTTCCATGCTCCATTTTAAATAGTATACACGATAATTGTTTAAATGACTCAACGTTTCAAAATGTTATTTTAAAGATGTTTAAAGAGGAACCAGTCCGTTTAAAATCATTCCAAGATAAAACGTGTCTCTTTTGACGACGCATTAAACTCTTATTTACTTTATAAAGTAAATGTACACTTCCTTTATTTGGTGTTTCGGCGGAGAGTTTTTTTTTTTCTTTTCACCGTAATCCGAGTTACTGTTTTTATATCTCTGAGAGCGTTTTATTTTTGCACATTTGAAGTTTGATGTAAAATAATATTGATACTGTAGAGCATGTGGTAGAGCTTACTAGTTGTAAGCCAAGCGTTCGATTTAAAATACATCATTTGAATTTGTATGAATTGAAATTTGGAATTCAGGTGTAATCTATGAACTGCTGTACAATGGTGTTGTAAAATCAGAAAAAAAAATTGTAGGTCGCCGTACATGTAATGCATAAACCTATTAAAAACGATGTATATATAGAAGTATCAGAATTACTTTTTTATTTAAATCAATAGTTGTTAATATCTGCACTCTTAATATCCTAAAATGGGTGCCCTCTCCCCTTTCGACGTTTCCACTATGGGGTGGTAAATTCTTAAAAAATTAAAGTTAGTAAATACATCTAAAAAAGTATTTCAAAATACTCGTACGTTGAATAGTTTATGAAATATTTCTTTTAAACCGATTATTTAAATTTAAACCATGAACGTTCATTCCGTTTGTGGAACCGTTCACTGTGTGTGATCCAACATGCACTCATTTTCTATCTCTTTTTGCTGTTCTGCCATTAAAAACAGTACCTAATATTTTTGACTCACGATTTCCTATTTAAATGTGAAAGTTTCATTAAATTCAGTCAGTGGTTTTTCAATTATAAACGTATAAAATAAACATACAGACAAAATTTTTAATATGTTCACAGATTACACTGATTAGTCGAAAACATTAATTGACTGAAATAATTTTCCTCGTTAAATTTACTACACGAAATGTATACGAAAGTGGTCTGCACCATAATGAGCGCTTTCACATTTTCCTCATACAACACTCGACGTCATGTTGTCAACAGAGTAGCCATGTTTTTTCCATATAGGTTTTTTCCATACCATCTCCATTCGTTAGGTTAACCGATAAACGTGGGGAACATCAATTAACCCGAATATTATCGTATGGTCAACGATTTTATGGGTGTCAGGTCGTGTTTGAAGAAAGTCAGCGTTTCTTGGAAAGTTACCGGTTTATTTAAAAAATATCGGGGTTTAGTGCGTTCAGCGCCCAAGATGCAATCTCGTTTCGTTCGTTCGTTGGTGCACGTTGCTTTGGCCTAATTAGAGTTATCTATAGACAAATAAACAAAATTAGATACTGTGTGTAGGCCTCAATAAATTTTTACGTCAACTTTCATCGGATTCCGCAAACTGACAATTCCATTGCCATACCATTCCACAAGCCCATTATGCACCACAGCAGGGGCTTAAGCCTCCCCCTAGGGTGAGGCGTATTGGAGCTTAAGCCACAACGCTACTTAAGTCCGGGTCGGTGGATTTTAACGACTGCCATCTGTTGATGTCACACGCCCGGATTCAAACCACGGCCGCACGCCTTCTAAACAGGTTCGCTGCGTTCGGGCCATCACGACACCCAATTGCCATTGCCATAAACGTTAAACAATTACTTGTTTACTGATACACAGTTTGATGTTTAGACTTTTATTAATCGGTCAATTGCAACAAAATCAATACGTAGAATTTTAGTTCAAACTACAAAGAATATACTAGAAATAACTGAAAGTAGTATTTCCTAAATTCTGTGAAACAGTTTAGTCGGCTTAGATTGCCCTCCGACTGGGCGAAGTCCCTTTATATTCTATAACATAGAAATAAATTGATCAATAAGTTTTTATGTACAAAATTATTATCAATACCAATTGGAATTTTACAAGAAGATCTTCTGCACTCGATAGACTTGATATTTTTGCTGAAATTTTAGAAAGTGTTTTTATAGGGGTATATTCGTGACATTTTTATATAATACGAAAAAAATATAAACGCTTTTTGCAAACAGCTATCGGACAAATAAAAGCCTAAACTGTTATACCCTAAACGCATACAGTTATTGAGGCAATTCGTTAAGAAAACACTAAATTCAAGTATTCACTTCACTTCATCAGCCCATTTTTACCCCACTGCAGGGGCTTAGGCTTCCCCAAGGTGAGGGGAGGCTTAAAGCTTAAATCCATCACGCTGCTCCACTGCGGGTTGGGGATTGTAACGACCGCCATCTATTGACAGCGCCCGGGACCGACTGCTTAACGTGCTCTCCGAAGCACGGAGTCAGTGATAGTTATGTACTTAACTCAGAGAACGCATTAGTACACGCCCGGATTCGAACTATGGCCTTATAAATTTGAGACAGGTTCGTTTCGCTTTGGGCATCACGACAAGTTTAAGTATTATCGACTATCAATATACGAGTTCATATTCATGCATTTGTAAAAACCCACACAGAGTTAGTAGGTGTTCATTTAAGAAATGCAATATTCTATCTTACACTAAAAATGATAATAATAATTTAAAGACACATCACAATTATTTCCATTTGAATATTTTCAATACATTAAAGTTATTAATCCATTTAATGCAAGTGTAAAGCTTTTTATTTAACTCACAATCAACAAGACCTCCCTGAGGATTGAAAGTTCAGTCGATGAAGTTTCAGATTTCAGGTGGCCAACTTTATAATAAAAGAAAAGCTTTCCGCAAAGTTTCAAAAAAGATCTATAAATTACTTCTTCGCGTTATAGTTTGTAGATGGTTAATGCATTATATAACATTTCATTTGAAGTCAGACGATTGTTTCTTTCTTCGTAATTTCATCGTTCATTTCCTCCGGGAGTGGGAGTAGGGACGATGTTTCGAAATAGTTTTTCTAAGTCTCATATTAGGTAGAAACTACCCATATAAACCATTGGCCTCTTATAAGAACGATATATATAACTATAAAATTGAAGCAAAATTTTGTCTATGCAGGTATTGTCATCCTATTTTAATCACCAAAAGAAAATGGTAGAAAGACTTCAAGAAAGTTTTTTTTTAAATCGATCCACCCGTTTGCGATTTAAGATGACAGAGACAGGCATACAGACAGGCGTACAGACAGACAATAGTTTATGGCGTAAGGTGAATCCTCATTCATCTAAAATCAAGGCTTTACAATACTTGCCACCGATCTGTGTAAGTATGAAGTTAGTCACAAAAACGTCTCAGTAAGTTCATTTCATAGAACCGCTGCGGCGACAAATAGGGTGGACTTGCGCAGTAGGGAATGCGCATCACACTTCAGAGTCATACACATCGGCGGCAAATATGTTACATTAGCTAACCAAACACCTTTCGTATTGTTCTATAAGAAAACTTGATAAATATTAGTATTTTTCAATTCGGCAGGATACTTATCTTTCCCGTTGAAAATACGTTACGAAATTTTTCTTTTTATTGTTTATAGTTGTATTAAGAATAAAATAAGATTAATATTTTATCTCTATATTAAAGTTATAAAAATATCTACTTAAGTGTTCGTGTTTCGCAAATTTATACACACAGAATAATGTTTTTTCAAATATAATAATTTCACTATAAGTAGAGTAATGGATGGCCGGCACATCATAAAATGCGAGGAAAACACATCGAACTAATATTATGTATAGAACCGACACCGCGAACCACATGTTTGCCCCAAGCGTTGTTGCCGACCGGCAACATCTCATTTAGTAACTTATCTACGCTCATTGCTACCGCGTGCCAAAAACGTCATTAAACAACAATTCAAAATGCCGTTAAACGGGTGTTAAAACGTGTAAAAATCAATCAACTGCGAAGATAAAAGATAGTGTCATAACTTATCGTTGATAATTAACCAAAACAAAACAAATTTTTGTACCTACATTATTTCCTACCATTGCCGCCATACTTGTTTTAACTACAAGTAATGTCTCGACGTGTATAATACCTACTAAAGACTTGTATAATACTTGCAAATCTGTGTATTGTAATGGAAACGAACCAAACATAACATGTATAAGACATGCATGCACTTGGTAGAAAAAATAGCAGTATATTTCAGTGGGAACACAGCGTAATTTATTCTCTATCCTTGTAACGGATTTATGCTGACGTAGATTTTTTCCTCATCTGTTGCTCTACTGATAGTGAATCATCATAATATTTAAAGAAAACTTTTAGCAATTTAGTATGATTATTTGATTTAGATGTCGTGATAGCCCAGAGCGCAACGAACCTGTCTCAAATTTATAAGGCCCCATAGAGCCATGGTTCGAATCCGGGCGTGTACCAATGAGTTTTTCTGACTTAAGTACACAATATCACTGACACCGTGCTTCGGAGGGCACGTTAAGCAGTCGGTCCCGGACGCTGTCAATAGATGGCGGTCGTTACAGTTCCAAACCCGCAGTGGAGCAGCGTGGTGGACTTAAGCTCCAAGCTCCCCTCCTCACCCTGGGGGAGGCCTAAGCCCCTGCATTGGGTAAAAATGGGCTGATGATGATGATGATGAGTATGATTATTTCGCGACTAGTGAATGGCTTAGCCCAGCAGATACCTTGTTTAATGAATTTTACCTGAGCCGATCTAGAGAAAACGTCAGTCGGTTTTGAACTGGATAAACAAGAAAGGACTCACGAGACCAAAATATACTCTTCCTGGGTGTACTCGCTCTTTAGCCTGGATGGGAGACTTATAGGGAATCGACGGCGACGTCTAAGCGTGACGTCTTGCTATTATGTGTGTTGGCCGAGCGTGGCTTGACAGCTAATGAATTAAAGATAGGTTAGACAATAGCAGATGCTTATTAGAATGTACGAAAATGAATCAGGATTGTTTTGAGCCCCAACATTTGTAACTTTGTAATAACTAAAATGCAAAACTATTGCTGCATTTGTCAGATACTCTAGTGTACAAGCATAAATGTTTGAACGGCTTTCGTACGCTTTTGACATAGAAAAGCCTTTAGAATACTCATAGATTATTTAAATATATATATATACATATGATTATGTTGAAAGAAACGAACTGAGTTTAAAATTCTAAAGATACATAATGTACATTTAAACAAATGAGTTGTCGAAAGTTGCTGAAATGATGAGCATCATACACATCCCGCTTTACGTGACTATCATGGCGTCTCTATATTGAAAAAATGCAGAGTGATAACTTCCCGTTTCAGTGATTGAAATCAAGAGAGATAAATAATTTTAAGCCCATCGAATCCGCGCCTTGCTAGTAAAACACGTTAGTCCAAACAACAATATTGCTACAAAGTAATTTATGTAAGAAACTTTGCAGGTAAATAGATAACGCATTAGTTTGTCTAACGTTGGTGTTGGCTAACATGCAGCGGTAACAACTTCGATCAAAAATATTGTGGATCCACCAACCCTTAGTAAATTGTATCGATGAAATGATATCGATAAATTTATCTATAAATTTTGGACTACTTTCAGTTCAGCGGAACACGCGGTATATTATATACGGGATGTTCGACTGAACATAGTTCAACTTTAAACATATTTTTCTCAGTTACCGTTGCGTTAGTTTGTGCCATCTACTCACTTGAAACTTTTTGTTTAGTTCGGTATGCTCTGCATGCTATATAAGTTTGGACTACTTCAGCCTATAGAATAGAATGGACTACTTCACCTTGTATAGAAACAGAATTCTCTTCGCACATTTACTTCTTACAATATCGCTTTTTCAGTTTTGCTCTTTGACTTTTGCTTTTCGAATTTCGTTGCATGAGTTTCGCTTGCTGTCCGTTTTTAATTTTCTCGGAAGATGTGTGAGAAAGGCGTATAAAGATAATGATAGTATTAAAATAGATTTGAGAAAAAAGTGCGTGTAACCCCCTATATCGCGTGCTGTGTATCCTTCAGATATTTTATCAAAGAGCGACACGGTAGCTTACCGCCCACAGCGTTAACCGGACCCCGTGCATTTACTACGCGTCTCGTTACATTGCATGCATAACATCGGGGCGTGTCCCTTGACGTTGAAATTTATTTGTTGTGAACTAATTTCATTTCCACACTTCTTACATTTCTGTATACATAATCTATCATACATGTTTGTTCAGCTGCTGGCGTCCTATAGACGCGTTTGTTTGTCTGTGAACGCTAAAAGATAGATCGTATAGGTAGTCCAAGGAAGGCTGGCTCAAGCGGTTTACTAACACATATGTATTTACATGTGCGTAAGGAAAACAAAAGACTATTTGTTTCTTTTATGCACATGTAAATGCATATGTGGTAGTAAATCGTTCGTGCCAGCTTCTATCGGACTACCTATAAAGTAGGTTGGGTTTAGGTCTCCGCACACCGGCTATTAAAACTTGTTTTCTATATTGCATATCGGTATCGTGGGTCTTTTTTGTGTCGTTATGAAGAACATTTTCACGACGGCTATGACGACAGTGTCTGTCTGTGTCGTGATAGCCCAGAGCGCAACGAACCTGTTTCAAATTTATAAGGTCCCATAGGGCCATGGTTCGAATCCGGGCGTGTACCAATGAGTTTTTCTGACTTAAGTACATAACTATCACTGACTCCGTGCCTCGGAGAGCACGTTAAGCAGTCGGTCCCGGACGCTGTCAATAGATGGCGGTCGTTACAGTTCCCAACCCGCAGTGGAGTAGCGTGGTGGACTTAAGCTCCAAGCCCCCCTCCTCAACCTAGGGGAGGCCTAAGCCCCTGCAGTGGGGTAAAAATGGGCTGATGATGATGATGATGATGACTGTCATTAATTTTTTTACAATTTATAAATTCTATCAAATTATCGCATCTGGAAAATATATCGTCATGGCTGCCTTACTTCATGACAAAAAAAAGTTGAGTGGTATTTTCTTTGCATATGTATCACATAAAATTTTCTTTATGTTTTTGTTTTATATGTTTATGTATATATTGACGACCGCTTAGCCTAGTGGGTAGCGACCCTGCCTACGAAGCTGGAGGTCCCGGGTTCGAATCCCAGGTCGGGTCAGTATTAATATGATGAATATTGATACTGGTACCGGGTCTTGGTTGTTATATGTGTGTGGTGTCTTCGCAAAAATATTTATATATGTATATATTAAGTATAAAGAATATTTAAGTATATATATATACCAGTGTATGTATATCAGTTGTCTAGTAACCCATAACACAAGCATAATACTTGCTTACTTAGGGACTAGATGACGCTGTGTGGGAAGTCCCATGTATATGTTCGTGTACTACTGTTATAATGTGATACGTACCACTATCTTCTATAGACTACAAGTCATGCCATTGAAATTTGGCAACGTTGCGTGTAGACCGAGCCTTTGTCGGGCTATTAGTTGGCATTTTCTTTCATTTAAACGTTATGTAAACAGAGATATTCATTGAGAATAATAAGTCAGTGTTAAAAACTACTTGTATCGTGTTTATTCGTAATTAGCAAGGTAAGTTGATATTATATGACGGCCGCTTAGCCCAGTGGGTAGCGACCCTGCCTGCGAAGCTAGAGGTCCGGGGTTCGAATCCCAGGTCGGGTCAGTATTTATATGATGAATATTGATACTGGTACCGGGTCATGGTTGTTATATGTATGTGATGTCTTCGCTTGGTACCCAAAACACAAGCTAATGCTTAGTTTGGGGCCTAGACGTTGTTGTGATGTATGCGTTATTATTATTATTATCACCATTATCGTCGTCACAATATTCTATTTGTATACAATTATCATGTATACAAACTTTTTAAAAATGAATAACATTCTTGATAACGGATCTATATATTAACAATAAACTGACTTAACTAAGTGACAAATACGAATAAATAAACGCTCAGTCCAAAGTACTACTGGATTCAGGAACGTGAAATTTAACATAACCCTCTCAATGTCTCTCGAAGAGTAACTAATCTTCCGAAATGGTGAGAAAAACGGGCGCCTTTGATTCTAGGAGGGCTTTTCAAATTTGCCGTATTACCGTTTTATCATCAGAAAAACGGCCTCAGCTGAAGGCCTATGTTTTATACATATAAAGGAGCAACAGGATTAATCTTTATTTTACGTAGAGTACAGTAGAGTTGAAAACATTGGACAATATTCCCTTCCCTTGGAATAATGGAAAATATACGGATGAAAATTAATGTGATGAATGCACACTAGTACTCTATACGAGCGAGGTTTCGAGCGGCCGATATATATTACATGTTTTTAAAATTACAACTATTATTTCAATTAAGATGATTTCTTTATTGTTTTTAAATAATATATTACTCCATGTGCAGGTGACATGGTAACATGGCCAATTTGCTCTAATTAATAAAAATAACAAGTAAAAATAAACAAAACAATATATATATAGCCTATCGTATGTTTCGATGGCTAACTTCAAAAACAAATATTATGTAGTTTAGTTATTTTAATAGAATTCTTCGCGACAGAATAGTGTGTAACCGAGAAACCGTAATTAAACCGTCGACATTTGCGGTTCCCGGTGATCTCTTTTTCTCCGAGAAGGTTGGCTCACCGCCTCACCGCGGCCGCAGCCTATTTTTTCGTTGTGGTTTCAATTTTCATGACACGGTTTACATTCGGTAAAATTATATTGTCAACCGGAGCCTAAACGCGGCAAAATTAATTTGTTTTCAGTTTTGTAATACAAGATTTTATATTTTGCTTTATCTCGAACTGAAGGTTAACCGTTTAAGAAGAGTGTGTAGTGGCAAATTTCCATACAAACGTCGTTAACGGTTGCAACCGTTAAACCTTAACCGATTGGCGTAAATAAAATTATATGATATTCAGTCAGCGAAGACTAGGTTTATATACGTTATTAATTTTTTAAATATTTTGATATATCATAAGAAAAAAAAATTTATTGCTCGGGGTTTTTTTTCGAAATAGTTTAATTTTTCACAATATGTTCGACATGAAACTGATTACATTTCACATGTGAAAATAAAAATTCGGAAAATAACTAACTAGCATTTAACTTTTTTTTATGATGTATTAAAATATTTAAAAAATTAAAAACGTGTAAACCTAGTTTTCGCTGATCTGAATACCATATTTTTTTGTGCCAATCCGTTAAAGTTTAATGGGGTGCAATGCAACCGCTAACGCCGTTTGTCTGGAAATTCGCCACTACACACTCCTCTTAAAAGGTTGGCCTTTCTCGTGATAGTCGAATGTTCCGCACGGAAGGCCGTCGCCAAACTGTTTATTTACCTTTGGCATGATAATTTTCGGTGTGAGCTTACGCAGGCGGAATATCATGCAAAGAAGAAAAACGCCGTATGTGATGGTTAGTGTCCATACAGCCATTAACGGTCGCTGAAACTTCAACACGGACGGACTTTGATCGTTTTCCGTATCTCGTGGTAGTGCTGTAAATGAAAAAGCTCAAGTGAAAAAGTATAGAATACTCCACGTATCGAAACGATACAAAGTAGACAGCGCGGCGACTTACACAACAGAATGACTACATATTAGTAATTAACTCACACTTGCACAGAAAAAGGTAAATCGGAAAATACAACCTTACTGCCTGAAAAATAAAGCACAGTTTCACACAATTTGCGTTAGCTGGTCACTTCCCCATATAAACGGCGAAGGGTGATCACTCACTATTTTACTAATACAGGTCTAAAATCAAGCTGATTATCGATTTATCACATCCTAGGTTTGTAATAAAACAGAGCAGATAAATGTTAATTGTTTTGCAAATTGTTTGTATTGAAAAATCTATTTTGTATCACAAAGAACTAACTTCAATATTGACCCAAACTATTGATTATTTGTTTAAAAATAAAGAGGCGTCTCTTAAGAAGATCAATACCAAAAATAAAGTTTATATAGAAATACCATCAATTTTCATTTTGTGACTTTTTATTTAGCGGGGTTTGATAAACTTTTAAAAAAATGCGAAATTGCGATGAACTAAATAAAAAATCCATTATGCGCACCGAAATAAGCTGAAATCGAATTCGTTACTATACTTTATCACAGATAGCGCTATCTAACTAGTTATTATCCTTTACAACAGATAGCTCTATCACTCGAGTACCTGCTTAATAAACCTTAATTATTAAATTTTTAACAAATATTATAAGCTTTCAAACACGTAACTTGTATTATTTCGGAAAAATACGCATTGCTTGAAATAAAAACATTCGAATGCAACTGAGTATAATTTATGAAGATGTCGCCACATGTATAGGTCCTCATATATGATATTTCAAAAACGCCACTTTCTTGAATTTTTAAAAAAGGCGTTTTTGGTAAATGACATGTTTCAATTTGAGGCAAGTTATATTCACCTAATAATAACTTGGGTCAACGGTATATAGCGCAATGGGCATTGTCATTTTAGCATAACTTTGAACGTAAATAAATTATATAAGCTGTATAGCAACTACAAAATAATTTTTAGGTTAATAATATTTTCAAATACGTTTAGTTTGTTTAAATACATTCATTACTTTCTTCGTGATAACACTAAAGCTGAAGCTCCATTCATAGTATTTTGCATATTTGTTTTCGGTATAAAACATTGTGCGTCTTTGTGTCTTATAGAACGGTTATTTATGCACTATATCTCTTTTTTGGGCTCATACATAAAATAAAATTATTTTGAGCCTCGCTCACATAGCCGTTTGAGCTAACGGAGTGCTATTAGATACAGCTTTACTGTGCAGTAGAACATTTTCGGAAATCTGATTTGCCTTGACGGCTATAATGTTATCGATAACGATATTTTCATCATTTCATTTGTATCCAAATTTTACTCACAGGGACCGGAACTAAGTGAAGAACCGGAAATCTTGTTTACAGACGATTTCCTGTTATTCGGTGGAACTTGATCTCACAGAGAATTTCTCCGTCGCAGTTGACATAACGATGTTTTGATGTCACTTTCCTTGGTAAACACCTTGTTTATATGTCTAATATGTCTATATTGTCTATGCAAGCATTAATTTATTACAGTTCCATTTATGAAAATGATTCGCTGTAACGCAAGAACTGTACCCACTATCGCAGTTTAGGACAATTAAATTAATGGAGGTGTCAAAATTAAAAAAAAAAAATCTTGTGTGAATCAGCTCCGACGCACGACTGGAGTTACTTTCTCATGAAGGTTATTATTTTTAGCATGCTTAAATAATTTACATATATTATTAATTATTGTATGTAAAAAATATAATTATGTAATAAATTTTAATTTTTTTTCCAAAAATTTGAATAAAATAATTGAAGATAAAAACTTTCGAACCTATCTACAATAATTTTTTTTTTATATTTTTCAAAACACAAAATAAATTTACATAATTAAATCTTTTGCATACAATAATTAATAGAAGGTACATGTAAATTATTTAAATATGCTAAAAAATTAGAACTTATTGATCGAAAATTGTATAAAAACATCATAATAAAAAACTACAAAAGATCAATGTATGCACAAACAAACCACTCATACGCGGAACAGAAATACAAACGCAGGTATAATTTCATATTTAAAAAAATTCTATAATTTAACACTCAGGTTCATTTTTGGGGGTACAGGAGCGGTAAAATATTTCCAACAAAATATAATACGTACACGTCAAACCTTATTTACAATATAATAAAAAAAAAATTTTTTAATAGTTTGGGCGAAAAAGATTTTTCGAGCCCTGTTTTCCAAAAAAATTATATGGGGCCTCCAAAATCTGAATAGGTGAAACGATAGAGCTCCAAAATTCAGTTCTAAAGAGCCCAAACTCGAGGGTGCTACTCCGTCACGGAACCCTGATACGCTCTTCAGGGGTGGCGGGTCGGAGGGGGTGTTTTCGTCCGGATATGTTAAATAGGAGAGGGGGTAGGCAAGTGGGGATAAGAGATATGAAGGTTCAAGGAGAAAAAGTTATGAGAGATCGAAATATTTGGCAACACCTGTACTTATAGGCTCCGGCACTGTGCAAGCCTCGAGCGCTTTACACCTCCAGCCGCGCGCCGTGGGGCACCGGTCAGGGGGGACACTAGCCAGCCCAATGACACTGGCAAAATCGTCCCTGACAGATACGTCAAAGACCGCCCGACGTACGTCAACTCGACAAATGCCAAAATTGACAAGTGACAGCCGACAGATGACACTGACAGGTGGCACTGTTTATGACACCCCTGACAGATTACAAATTTCGAAAGTCAATAATAACCTTGAAAAAACGTAACGAGGTCATAAAATTTTACTCATCATATTTTTCTCATACCGGGAGCCGTATATGAAAATCTGTTCTTAAGGAGTAAACTCCAAAAAAAGTAATTGAGAAGAACCCGCACATTTCAGTTTTTTTTCTATCCTATTTATTATATATTATATCCTATTAATTAAAAAAAAAAAATGGTTGAACTTAGTATTTGGTGATCTGAATACCATATAATTTTTTTGCGGCAAATGGTTAAGGTTTAATGGGGTGCGCGTTACCGTTAACGCCGTTTGTATGAAAATTTGCCAGTACACTTACCATTCATAAAACTATAAATCATGAAATGTTAAAAATTTACGTCTATAGCATAAGATATAATTTGAGAGCACAAAATGGTTAATAATCTTTTCCGTACTCCGCTCGCCACGCTTTCGCCGTAAAGTCATAATTCAACCTTTCATGATACCATACAAACAAACACACTTCGAATTAATGGCCGCTCCTTACGAAAGATCTTACACGTAATGATGATGAAAAGGTAAACGCGCAACGAACAACACATACAATGTAATCGTGGATTGTATTGCAAGCCAAAAGATATCTGACGCCGCCGCGCCGTGCCGTCATCCGCCGACGTTACTGTATCGGAAAAACACGAAAATAATACTCTCCATCGCACCTTGTTTTTGCGATGCGAGCTTCATTTGGGTGCTGTGTGTGTTCACTCGTAAAAGTATGCAGTCTCGGCAACGAGCAACTTTACACACATGTGTAGATAGAAGTGTTCGCTACATTCATTTACACAACACTATCTCATGCCGCTGGACCGTTACGGCCAAAAGCAACATTTATATGTCATCGTTCTCCGAGAGAGTAACCTAAAAAAAAAATTGAATCCGCTGAAATGTATAATTTATCGAGATTATAGTTTTCCAATGTAGGATTATTCCAGATTTAACCTAATTATTTGCGAATTTAATTTAAATTTACATGGTTTTTGTCAGATTATAAATATCGAATGTGTTCCAAATTAACAGGGGGGCTACTCTACTAAATACACGGCGAGAATCGTTTGGCTATGGAAAGGCGATGGTTCGGAAATGGCGTGGAAGTCGCTGTGCTTCAAATCGGTACTATGGCTGTCTTTCAATATCGCCATTTGAAAACTTTTTCCAAACCACTGCCGTTTGAAAACCTTTTCGACCGCCTGCACAGGAATCGATACCTTATGCTTAAGTAATAAAGTCCTTTTTTCTCTAAAATAAAATAACTAATCTAAGTATCGAAAAACCACAGGCAATATGACTTCACGAAGTGCCTGCGCTGAACATCATTATAAGTACTCTGTATAAAACAGCTGTTGTCGGTGCGTTCCGATTTAACTTCTATGCGATTTAATTATAAAAGCACGAATTGCCTAGAAGCCCTCTTCTGCGTTTACCGTCTAACCACTCATACTACAGCTGGCTAGTGTAAGATGGCTTGTTTTAGTCCGAGTTTCAATGCGCAAGGTGCCCGCGCGCCGGTTTCAATCCCCCAAAATTGGGTAGGTAACATCATCTCGTTACTGTGAACGACATTTATGACTATTAAAACTATTAAAACCTGTTGTCAAATATCGATGTGTCAAATTAATTTACTCTATGGATTTAATGAAAATTATAAAAAAAATTGCAGTGATGGATTGTTGAAAAATAAAATAATCTTTCTTAATCGTTAATTTTTTATTACAAGTGCATTTTAATAACAAGGGCAACTTTTAATTTTGTAGTACAAACATTAATTAATCTAATCCAATATCTAACGTAAGTAGCTATTGGTGCAATTCACTTTTTCTTTTCTAACTTCGAAGTGTTGTTTAGAATAATACATACCTACCTATTATTACCTACACTCGTAGAGTAATATTATTATTGCGACCCTGCCTACGGGGCTAGAGGTCCCGGGTTCGAATCCCAGGTCGGGTCAGTATTAATATGATGAATATTGATACTGGTACCGGGTCTTGGTTGTTATATATATATAAAAAATATATATATATATGTATATATTATAAAGAATATTTACGTATGTATATCAGTTGTCTAGTAACCCATAACACAAGCATAATACTTGCTTACTTTGGGACTAGATGGCGCTGTGTGGGAAGTCCCATGTATTATTATTATAATTTTTTAAATATGTAATATAGGTTCCTATCACCGACTTATATATGTAGTTCGTATACTTTCAGGTTCACAAATTTAAAGTCGCTCAGCGCGCTATGGAATGGGCTATGTTCGTTACCTATTTCTTCTTAATTATGGCGTTTTCTGTTTACACTAATTTCGCCATTTACCTACCTATTTTATTTCGAAATCCGTCGAAGAACTCTTAAGTCGTCGACATAACTGAAGTGGCAATGGGCCGTTCACATTTGCCGTAGAACCGACAACCAATGGGATTGGTAGACAAGTCTTCGAGTGGAGGCCACATACCGGGAAGCGGTTGGACTGGTTACCTAAAGCATCATACCGGGGGTAATTGGGCGCGAGAGGCAGAGGACCATGTGTGGTGGCAAGCTTTGCGAGAGGCCTGCATCCTGCAGTCACGTGCAGTGGAGAGACATGGGCTTGTGATTAGGTATTATTATTATTACCTATGCATCCAAATATCTTACTTATTTCTACAGATGCGGACTGTGTCATATAGTCAGTATATGACTTTGGCTGACTTTTTTGAACGTTACCCAAGCTTGGCCACAGGATATAATCGTTCTGCTCAAGCCAAACATGAAATGAAAAAACTATGGGAAAAGTTAACAGATTTATTAAACGCTGATGGTACAGGGGCCACCAAAGATTGCAAGGGTTGGATGAAGGTGTCTAAGTATACTTTGTTGACTAATTTCATGTGTGTACCTACTCACAATTCCAATTTCTCCGCAAGACTAATGGTTGCTCAGAAATTAGAATTTAGGCAATTGAACTAGACTATGACCTAGAAATATAATTGGAATTGGTGATAGACATAGCATTTAAATGGTATTTACTTGACAAAATTCCTTAGATTAATGATCTTTTGTTGACACCATTGTTTAGTGGATCATAGCTTACACCTATTTTCCACATTTCATTTGTATAGTGCCAATAATCGCTGTGTAAAATGGCTTTGACCTTTGACAGATTAGGACAGAACAAAATTATAAAAGTTCCCTTTTTTACATTTTTTTTTTATGAAACCCAATAAAAAATGTTGATAAGTTTTATGTGAATGCAAAGTATAGCTTTAGAAGGCTCATTAACTACCATTAATTTACCGTCGTATACAAACCTAGTAGGAATGCGATTTAGTTTTGAGATGCATGGAATTGAGTATTATTTTAAACTTGATTCAAAATTTTAATAACCAAAGAAATATTTATTTATGAAATAATAGACCACATGATATATAAAAGTTATTCAGTTATAAATAATTTAATTATATAATTTAATCTCATACTTTTTTTTCTAGTTTTGGTCAGATTATAAATCCAAACTAAAAAAGAAAAACCAAGAAACAACTAGAAGCATTTGTGGCACTGGTGGTGGGCCTCCTGCAGGAGGAATACTTAATGATTATGACCAAAAAATTTTGGCTATAATAGGGCCAAGTTTTGGCCAAGGTGTTAGTGGCGTCAGAGTGAATCCTTTTGTAAATGTCATCATCATCATCATCATCATCATCAGCCCGTGTCTCTCCACTGCAGGATATAGGCCTCTCCCAAGGCTCGCCACCACACACGGTCCTCCGCCTTTCGCATCCAACTACCCCCGGTATGGTGCTTCAGGTCATCTGTCCACCTGGCCGCGGGGCGTCCAAAGCTTCGCTTTCCGGTACGTGGCCTCCATTCGAGAACTCGTCTACCCCATCGGTTATCCGTTCTACGGCAAATATGACCGGCCCATTGCCACTTCAGCTTGCTGATCGCTTCGGCTATGTCGATAACTTTAGTTCTTTGACGGATTTCAGTGTTTCTGATTTTATCCATCAAAGAAACACCGAGCATAGCCCGCTCCATAGCACGCTGAGCGACTTTGAATTTATGGATCAGTCCTGCCGTGAGAGTCCACGTTTCGGCACCGTACGTCATTGTAGGTAGGACGCATTGGTTGAAGACCTTGGTCTTCAGACATTGTGGTAGTGGCGACGAGAGTTTGTAAATGTAATTGTACAAAATTACCGTAACATAGCTTAGTACCTATAAATTACTATTTTCTAATTTGGTAGTAGACATTTGTGTAATGGTAGATTTTGGTCAATAGATGGGTGTATTAAATTGGTAATAATTATTAGTAATTCATATTATAATCAATTTTTTTTTCGTTTTAGGAAGCTGACGTAGTCAGCGAATACGAGGACCCACTACTGAACACTTTCGTTCAGTCCCAACTCTCTCCCATCCAGTCACAACCTGTAAGCCAAGCCCAGTCCCAACCTCCTATCCAATTACCTATAAGACTGTCCTCCCCCGTCCAATCACAACCCTTA
Organism: Luffia ferchaultella; assembly: GCA_949709985.1. Taxonomy (NCBI): domain Eukaryota; kingdom Metazoa; phylum Arthropoda; class Insecta; order Lepidoptera; family Psychidae; genus Luffia; species Luffia ferchaultella. Next base: position 4,375,438 of record OX453266.1, on the reverse strand, counting down.
TTACAAGTTCAGTCCCGACCCCCACCACCACAAACTCAATCCCGACCCCCACCACCACAAACTCAATCCCAGCTGCCACACAAAACCCGTAAAAGAGTGCGCCCTGTAATGTGTATGTTTATATAAAAAATATTTAAATATATTTAGGTTTATCACAAAAATATAAATATTATCTTTCACATTTTTAGCTGCTGGAACATCATTCGATGAGATTCGAAAGTTTGCGGTAGACATTGAAAATAAAAGGGTCAATGCAGAAAGTTTAACTGCCGAAGCTCTAACCCAGTTAGTAGAAATAAAAAAAACAGAGCTGGAACTAAAAAAAAAAAATTAGAACAAGAGGAAAGGCGCACGGAGGTGTTAATAAAAATGGTGGATGTGATGGAAAATTTTATGAAAGGTGTAATTTTAATTAATATTTATTTCATTTATTAAATCACCATAGCAGTACAATGTATGCGACAAAATAGTTCTAGTAAACTATTACTAGTTTAAAGTAAAATAAAACTAAAAATTTTACCTAAGTGATTCAAGAGAAAAGTTTACGTGTATAATTTATTAAGGTTTTGTGCAAATTTGTTGAAATATGACGATTATTGTTGAAGAAGTCTCTTCGCCATGTCTGTCTAGTGTATAGACAAATTATACAGGACCTACAATACGCTCATGCCATAGTCGCCTAACAAGAGCAGCACGTACAGATCTGCCTTCTGATAGAGCTGCATTGTTTTGTAGAGCTGCTTCTTGTTCTCCTACTCTCTGAATTATACTTAAGTTTTCATCGTCAAGATCACACACATAAGGCACATCTGGCATGGGTAATCTCGCCTCGATTGCCATGTTGTGAAGCACAACACAGGCATTTACTATATATCCTGATATAACAGGATCATAGTGCAATACCCTGTGTGAGAGCAGACATCGCCAGCGACTTTTTAATACACCAAAACATCTTTCAATTGTATTTCTAGCTGTCATATGTAATTTGGTGTAATATTCTTCTTCTGATCCGGATGAGGCATCTAGAATAGGGAGTCATGAGCCATTTTCGCTGTGCATATCCTGAATCACCTGCAATATTTAAATATGCTTGTTATAAGTACAACATGCTTTAATCTGGCTCATAAACATAAAAACATATTCAGTTTTCTTTGCAATAGCATTAAATTTTATAACAAGTTATCTAAAGCAGTTAAAGAATTAGAAATCAATGACTTTAAAAAAAGATAAGTGATTGACATCCTTTATATGTCTGCTATACTTACCTAATAACCATGTTGTTTCTCCATTTCTATTTAATTGTTGCAAATGGTTATTAATTGGATGATTATTCCATACAAAAGAGTCATGGCTGGCACCTCCATGGCTACCATCAACGCTAATTATTTTTAGATCTGCATCACATATCTAAAACAATATTTTTAATACATGATTAGAACTGTGTTTATAAAATACCTACTACAGTGAATAAATACAATAAAATTATCATTTGTTGCAGAATTTTCTTCAAGTAAGCACTAATAAAATAAAGAAAATGTTTCAAGACATCCATCCATGATTATAATAATTCTCCTGTCACAATAAAAATAATATACATAATAATTGATGTGTTGTTTTATTGATTATTAAATGTTACATACCATTTGCACATTTAGGGAGTGATATCTTTTCCTATTGTAATAACGCTCTTCATGTTCTGCTGGACGAATTATTGCGACATGTGTTCCATCTATGCACCCAATAACACCAGGTATACCAAATTTTGATCTAAAACTAAACAAAAACAATATAAGCGTAAATATTACACTTAGTGAAACTATCTAGTAGGTACTTTGAAAATTTTTCTGAAAGAAAAAGTATATTCCTCCATTCCATTGTAAAATGCATGGATGTTAAAGTTGTATTAACTTGCACAGCATGATTTTTATAACATTTGGTTAAAATCTGAAGACCAGGAAGATCATGTTTGAGATGGCCGAAATTACTATTATTTTATTAGGTACTGAAGTTGTTGAGATTCATTGTAACCATTTGGCCACCTGTGGTGGGACCGAACAAAGCCAACGACTTAATTGTATGTCGGTGGAACAAAGCGTTATTTTACTCTTCTCATTTTTCTATCTCATGATCTCATTAGTAAAAATACTTAATCCCATTTATGTAATAATGACTTCAATCACTTCCGTTTACATAGAATCATGAAAATACAAACTGTTATACATTTCAAAAATTGCACATTATATATATAATGTACAATTATATATATATATATATATAGCAATAATATTGTTAAAATAGTTAATCTGTCACCTCTGTCTGATAATGTTCCTCTCCTCTAATGTTTGTGGAAATTTTATATATTTGTTCCTCATAAACATTGAGTTTAATGCTAATGTCACTTCTCGCAAAACACGGGAAAAAGTCTGCTGTGCCAAGCAATGACCAAGTCCAACGTTTCGTTGATATGATCCATTAGCATAAAATGATAGGGCAGCAAGAACCTACGACAGATAAAAGTATTGATACGTAAAACATTAGCTGTAATTATATTCGAGGTATCTACTTTTAGGTTAGGTCCCTACTAACCTTTAATTCAACCGGTAAGCTGCCTTCTATTAGAAATGGTCGTAATTCCATTATAAGGTTGCGAACAAGTGCCTTCGATAGCCTATAATTTTTTGTGAATTCGGCGTCGGGCATCGTAAAGGCAGAATGTTCAATTCTTCCCAATTCTCGTTGCTGTCTTCGTTGACGAACATCATGCCGATGTGCCATAATCATTAAATCGTCCATCATAATTAAACGCGCCATTGTAATATTGGAAAATAGTCAAAACGAACAAACGAACTACTAAAACCAACTAAAATATTAACTTTTTGAGATACGTTTCACGATCGCTAAAAACGTCAATTTTGACACTTCGGCGAACTTGCATAATTAGTCAGAGTACGAATATATCGATCCCCATACAAAACACTCGCACGAAGTGCGTCACGAGATCCAAAGCAACGTCGCGGCGAAACCTTTTCATTTTCGTTTGACGATCGCTAGAGCTGTCAGTCAGAGTACCGATTTTTGAAATGGCGCGTATTCGGCGCTACTTTGGCACCGCGTTAAGGAGTCATAGTACGCCCGCTGTGCGTTACTATTTGCAGTATGTTCATCAGTGGACAGAAAAAGGTTCATGATGATCAATTTTTAACCCTCGACGCAAAAAGAGGGGTGTTATAAGTTTGACGTGTGTGTGTATCTGTGTATCTGTCCGTGGCATCGTAGCTCCCAAACGGATGAACCAATTTGGATGCGGATTTTTTTGTATGAAAGATGAATTTAAAAAAATCATCAAATAAATCACGAAAAATCATTAGACAATGAACAAACTTGTGTTATTTCACACTTTTTAAAGATTAGTTTCTTTTAATTTCTATTTAAGGTTTTTTAAATTATAAATTTAATTTTTATGTACAGACATTCATCATCAGCCTTTCTCTATCCATTGTAGGATACAGGTCTCCTCCTAAAAAAGACTCTCCACCGCCCGTGGTCCTTTCACTTCTGTATTCAGTTTCATCCAGTCAAATTCTTCAGATCAACTATATCACCTGGCTAGGATTCTTATTTCTTCAGGAGACGTGAAACATATCGGTTAATATTTATGTCCAATGTTATTTATCAACACACTATAATATCTATTGCCTGCCCTGGCTTCTTTTTCTGGCTAAAGGTTGCACGAATACCTACCGGCTGCCTCTCACTCCCATCATTCCGAATCCAGAATATAGCCTACACTCCATCCTTTATCTACGTTCCCTTTGATATATCGGGACTTGTCTCGTTCATACATTGCGTCTGGCTGTAGGTTGAACGAATTAATTGATTAATTAATTTTTTTACAGTAAAATGCAGTTCGTAACATCGCGTGTTTGGGAAATACCAGTTTTTTTTTTTGCATTTTGAAATAATATAATAAATTTTTGAGGTATGCGATAATGCAGCCAAATGAACACGTTTACTGCTAATTTGCATATACGATTTCAATAAAAAATTTATTAGAATTCACGGAATTCAACGAATAGGATTTCGAATATATGGTGAAATGTATATTAGCGCTTTTGCTGCCCTACTTACAATTAACTTGACTAATAGTCTTAAAAAATTACCCCTCGGGGAAAAAATTTATTCAGGTATGTTCTTGTATTTTTATTTTGGCAACTATTTTTTTAGATACAGCCTTTTTAGTAAAAAGCTATCTAGTAGCATTATGAGTTTGATTTAAAAAAAAAATGTCTTTATTAGTTACGGAATAATCGGCTGGTCATACTTTTCTGTTCCACACTGTAGATCACTACTTAATTACGTTTAAATAGATCGCCGTGGTCACCATAGCTAGGTATGGGCTAAATATAAACTCATATATAAAAGAAGGGCTATGAAAAAGACTGTTAGGACTACGGATTTATATGACGATTCGTCACAAAAATTTGCGGACCATGCGAAACTATAGAAGCATTTTTTTTTAACTAAAAGGTATTTAATTAATTAATCATAATCGTAATCGACGATTGTTGGGGACTGTAATCGTAATCGTTAAGTGATAATCGTTTCATGAATAGCAATAATTTTTATTTTACTTGAAATTTATTTGACCATACTTATGCTTTCTTCCCAGAAGAGTAACAACTTAATATAGTACTTTTAAAAAAATTCCACATGTTGTGTATTTAATTGTCGACGTGACTTCATAGATGTGGCATACTGTTGTTGGCGTGTTTCTAGTTTTCTACTCACGTCTTAGAAAAATATTTTCAATAATAATCATTGTTCATATCTGCAAGTGTCGTGATAGCCCAGAGCGCAACGAACCTGTCTCAAATTTATAAGGCCATGGTTCGAATCCGGGCGTGTACCAATGAGTTTTTCTCACTTAAGTACACAATATCACTGACACCGTGCTTCGGAGGGCACGTTAAGCAGTCGGTCCCGAACGCTGTCAATAGATGGCGGTCGTTACAGTTCCCAACCCGCAGTGGAGCAGCGTGGTGGACTTAAGCTCCAAGCCCCCCTCCTCACCCTGGGGGAGGCCTAAGCCCCTGCAGTGGGGTAAAAATGGGCTGATGATGATGATGATATCTGCAAGGCCGCATGAAGGTAAAGATTGCAAAATTAAACAAACGACACCTTAACAGAAAGTTAATTCTGAATAAATAAACCAACGACAGGATATCCTTGAAGGACAACCAATAGTCTTTTTCAAATAAATAGTAGGTAGGCCTTGTACCAAAAACCGGGTAAGTGCGGGTCGGACCGCACACTGAAGTATTCCGTAGTTAGGATGAACGTTATTGCTTAAAATTTCGAAAAATAAGTTGAAAAACATTTACATCAAAAACTACTCAATACATTTTATGACATCAAATTAAAAAACCAATGTAACACTTTACATTGTTGAAGCGCCATAATCTCCATAACTATAGGTATGTATAGATTGAGCAAAACTTTATGTCCGATCTGAACACGGGGCGAATGCGAGTTTGCGGCGGTATGGCACACCCGCTGACACCTAAAAGCTACTATGACGTTACACGACGACGTTATGTTCGGATTGACCATAAAGTTTTGCGCGATCTGTACATTTATACTCGTGATTGTATTTGAAATGGGTGTTATGATGTTATAAAATGCATTCAGGTAGCTTGTTTTAGTAATGTTCGTGAACAAGTAGTAAAAGCCCGTACAGATGTTGAAGCAATGCCTTGTCGGATATACTCGGGTATGTTCGAAAAACATGATCTTCGCATAGAAAATCGTACATTTGCTGATTTTTTTTTTCATTTGTAGTCTTGTAATCATTTGGATTATGATTATGATTATAAGGCCCCATAGGGTCATGGTTCGAATCCGGGCGTGTACCAATGAGTTTTTCTGACTTAAGTACGTAACTATCACTGACTCCGTGCTTCGGAGGGCACGTTAAGCAGTCGGTCCCGGACGCTGTCAATATATGGCGGTCGTTACAGTCCCCAACACGCAGTGGAGCAGCGTGGTGGATTTAAGCTCTAAGCCCCTTCCTTACCCTGGGGGAGGCCTAAGCCCCTGCAGTGGCGTAAAAATGGGCTGATGAAGTGAAGTAATCAGAATCTTATGATAAAGTATAAATGTCCGAGTATTTGCAATGGAATGGTTTTTTTTTTAAGACATATCAATGGCACTTGATATCATTTAGTTTAGATTTGTGCATCCAAGGACATGCACGATCTAAGATCGCGAAGTCGAAACTTTCGCTGTTACTAATATACGTTTATTTTCTGTGGCAACTGAATGAATTCCGTTACGTCTATCTTCCCGAAACTAGACTGAATTACTTACGGGTAAACAATACCGGCGCCTATATGTACCGTTCATCACAAAATGCTATGAGGAAAAAAATATTTGCGCGAGTTTTTCATTCGGACTTTTGAAGATCCATCGATAAACAAGAAGCAAGGCCGATAGCGATATTGACCCAGTTTTTGTTATTTGATGACTGAAAGTAAATGTGTGAATTTTAAATAAGGAAAATATTATCGTAAAATTTCCAGATAAAAACGTAAACAATCAAATGAAATAATAATATATAATATAACAATAATATCTGGGCAACTCACACACGATCATTTAAGACCCAAACGAAGCAAAGCCTGTACTGTGGGTACTAGACAAGTGATATAAATTTTTAAATATTTTTTTGTATGTACGTATAGATTTTACTCACAAACACGGAACAAAGAACTAATATGGATTTCAAATATTTGACACTGGGCTATATGACAAACAATTAATTTATTCATAATATATATTTATTATCATAATTATAAGTATCTACATAATACCTGAAGATGCTGTTTATACTAATTGTAATGAAAATCCAGATTCAAACCTTATGAGTAATAATTTATATAAATATTTCGTACGCAAACGCTTTGCTCAGTGGATTATTTAGGGCGTTGAATTTCGAAATTTGAGTAATACCCATGAAATACCTGTTATTTGTGAAAGCCGATACGCCCGTTAGTAATACCTGTATCGATTCTGTTGATACGATTTATAAACATGCAAACTCATTTTCCCCAACAATTCAAGGAAAATATGAAACGTACCTCAGGTGCGCCAAAATAATTTTTATTTCACGTTACTGGCACGTCATGACTTTTAAAATAATACAGACGTCAATTTCTAATATCTTCTATTTCGATTCTTAAATTTCGCATAATCTATAATACTTGACGTTGCCTTCTATCAGTTGTTGAATGTTCACGTGAAGGTTTGCTGATTAAAAAGTTTAAAAGTGTATATGTTTTTTTTTTCATATTATTATAATGCAAGTATTGAAAAAAACCCGTCGATTACAATAAACCCGACAATGTCTTCAGATAAAACTCCCTAACAGTTTTTAGGTTAGGGTGAGAGGGGACCCTATTACGCAGTCTGTCTGTCCGTACTTCTATCCGTATGTGTGTCACAGGCCTCTAACTCGGTGAGGGTAAGATGTATCTAGCTGAAATTTTCACAGATTGTGTGTTATCACGAAAAATATTAAAAATAATTTAAATCTGAGTCCCCGTACAAGGAAACGCACCCTCCGCCGATGTCTGGTACAATAAAGGCCCATACGTGCACTGACCCAACATCTTGTGATTGTCTTGTTCTGAACTTGGCGACTAGCATTAAGTACTTGGGAGTAGCCGTGGACGAGCATCTGGATTGGCGTGCTCACATTGATATGTTGAGTGGACGCGTTAGAAAGCTCTTATATGTTTATAAGAACCTGCGATTCTCGGCTGACTGGAATGCTGTGCGAATGGTCTATCGAAGTCTCTGCGAATCTATTTTGACATACTGCATTCCGGTATGGGGTGGAACATTTGAAAATGCTCTGCTTAAACTAGAACGCGCGCAACGAATGGTTTTGAAAGTTATGTTCTTCAAACGTAGAGATTATCCTACCACCAAGATTTATGCAGAGTCGCAGGTACTGACAGTGAGACAGTTGTATATATTAAGAGCCATTCTTCGTCGCCACTCACACCTACCTCTCGCAGACAGTATACTCTTGAGGCGCACCGGTCTCCCGATCTGTCTTACTGTAAAGCGTCGAACTGTCTTCGCTCGTCGCCAATTAAATGCATCAAGTGACTTCTTGTATAATAAAATAAATAAATCTATTAATATATATCCACTTACCTGTCATGAAGTTAAAAAGAGGCTCAGTGCCTGGTTGCAGAAGTTGAACTACGACGAGACTGAAAACCTTCTCGTTCGCGTGTCTTGAAATAGCAGTAGTTTTTTTTTTTTTTTGCAACCACGTCAATGACACCCCCCCCTACACACAAGCGCATTAGAGATGAAAAAAATAAAATAAAATTATTGTCACCTAGAAGAAAAGAGACAAAAGGACTTGTACCTCGCTATTTCATCTCCTTGTTTCGCAAAGCCGAGTGCACTGTGCTGAACTAGTATTATGTCCATGTCTATTTCGTTGGTTCATGAGAAAATGCATATATAAAATTTATACAAAAAAATATTATACTGTCTTACAGGGTTATTTAAAAATGATAATGACTACAAAATATGAGCAAAAAATATATGCTATAAACCAAATAACACCAGTTGATGTTTTGAAATATTGCTGTGAAGTAGAATTTTGTGTGGCCCACATTTAAAATTTGTACTGGAAAAAAAAATAAAGATTCTGAAAATAAAAAAAAAAAAAATCATTGAAATCTGTCTAGTGAAAGCGTCTTAAGTAACAACGTGCCCAACATGCACTTGACCACTAATTCGGTTTTATTTTGATATGGTAAGTATAGGTAGGTTATCTTTCTTGTTTTTTTGTATTTACATCATAAAGATACGAATCGACTAAAAGCCGTCTTCTGCGTTTACCGTCTAACCAGTCATACTCTAGCTAGCTCGTGCAAGATGGCGAGTTTCAGTCCGAGTTTCAGTGCGCAAAGTCCCCGTGCGTCGGTTTTTACCCCCGTGACATTTTCGCGCGCCAGTCTTCAACCCCGCAAAATTGCGTAATGTCACTTCGATACTGTGAAGTGACATTTATGACTATTAAAACCAAACGCTGCTGTCAAATTAATTAACTCTACGCATAACATAAATATATTTGCGGTGGTATGGAGCCCTTGGTGCGTGAATCCACTCGCACTTGGTCGGTTTTCTTTGATATTCTGAGACCACAGAATTGGCAGTAAATAGCTAACTGAAACTTTCATCAAAACTGTTACGTCAGTTTTGACAGTCGATTTATTGACCGCGTCTTTCTCAGCTATAAATCGTTTCGACGCTTTACCTATTATACTAATTTGTGATTTTACTAAGAATCGTGCCTTTTGTTTTAACTAGTCGGGTGACGATCGTGATAGCCCAGAGCGCAACGAACCTGTCTCATATTTAAAAGGCCATGGTTCGAATCCGGGCGTGTACCAATGAGTTTTTCTGACTTAAGTACATAACTATCACTGACACCGTGCTTCGGAGAGCACGTTAAGCAGTCGGTCCCAGGCGCTGTCAATAGATGGCGGTCGTTACAATCCTCAACCTGCAGTGGAGTAGCGTGGTGGATTTAAGCTCCAAACCCCCCCTCGCCCTGGGGGAGGCCTAAGCCCTTGCATTGGGGTAAAAATGGGCTGATGATGATGTGCCTCTTGTTATGTTATTCCGAGAATACGTCTTACGTAGCTTACTCGATTCTCTAATTAGCGTATAACGTTCATTGCCAAAATTTATTGGATGCTAGCGTTTGCCTAGAAATTTAAAACAATTAATTATCGTCTTTTCCTTTTTCACACGGACGCTAGCGATATTATTTTATCCGTTTACGTGGAAAGTTATTCGTTTGTTTTCATTTAAGTTGGACACTTGGCGCAAATATTTCTTTTTAAATTCTTCAGCCAAGCTTTATGCTTGGTAAATATGTTGTTGCTCTCATTCAGTTTTTTTTAATGTTCAATAATTTATAATAATAATAATAATAACGTCTACATTACAACAACGTCTTGGCCCCAAACTAAGCATTTAGCTTGTGTTTTGAGTACTAAGCGAAGACAAAACATAACAATCAAGACCCGATACCAGTATCAATATTCATCATATAAATACTGACCCGACCTGGGATTCGAACTCGGGACCTCCTGCTTTGTAGGCAGGGTCGCTACTCACTAGGCTAAGCGGTCGTCATTAAGTTAACTAACTATATATTCGTAGAAAGTTGTAAAACCATAAGGCCTCCTTCCTAGATCTCCACAGCGTACAGTCTTGGGTCACCTGTAATCACCGAACGTTGAATGTAGCAGACTAGAAAACGCACGCTTGCTAAACTCAACGACTCAAAGCACCCTGTCATTGATATTGCGATGGTCTATTCTAATGTTTATATACTAACGAACCCTAAACATTAGAATAAAGCATCGGAATAGTTGTCTATTGCCTAAATTATCGCAGCAGGGTTCTCTTTTTGAAGGTCACCCTTCGCTACTTCAGTGTAGGGCATATTAAATGACCACGCTTCCATTTCCAGGAATGGTGAAGTAAAGAAAAAGTTTTTAAGTTCATATTTTATTAAAATGAAATTCATGGTTAAGAAAATTCACGCAGTTTTAAATATTACAAAAAAGCTTATTTTCCACATTCCAAAATAAAATGCATTAGGAGTAAGTACATACTTAAAACAGCTAAAGAAATTATTGTAGGTATGTTGTGATGTATTATATTGTTTAAAGCCTTTATATTGCAAACGCTAGTATTCTACACTAGTGTTGAAAAAAGAGGCTATGTTTGAAGTTTGTTTGGATGTAGAAAATTACCTAAAAACTACGTCTCTGATTTCAAAACTTCATCAATATTTAGAAAGAACCGTCAGATGGTCATAGGTTATCATTATAGGTACAAGTTTAATTTTAACACTTAATAGGACGTCCAGCTGCAGTGTACTAATTGTAAAACAATCACGTCTCTCTCTTTGTCTGTTTGTTTGTCGGAGCTAATCTCCGAAATGGCTGTACCGATTTTAATGGGCCTTTCATTGACAGATAGAGGACTTTTCGAAGAGTAACCCAGGTTATTTTGTATCTATACATATAAATAAAAAATAGAATTCTGTCTATGATTTCAATTTGTTTTTTATTTGAGCTTAAGTATTTATATAAGGATTCTCACTTCAGGTTTGAAATGACAAGAGAAAAGCGGAGAAAAAGTTATAAATACTGTAGGACGATAGGAAATGGACCTCCATCCCTTATTAAGGAATATTTAACTTTGATTACGACATACCGGGTATTCGGCTGAACGTAGTCCAAACTTATAAAGCGTGAGTAGCTTACCGAATCAAACAAAAAGTTTCAAGTGACCACCAGATGGCGTAAACTAACGGTTACCTAGAAAAACATGTTAAAAGTTATACTATATTCCGAACACCCGGTATAGAAACTTGTAGTCCACACCGGCGAAGTCGGGGGCGGTCGCTATTTAAGAATAAATACAACACAATGAGGAGACCTAGAAGTGCTTTCCTATTGAAGCTTACTGTCTTCATATATTCTCAAGTGTTGGGCTTTTGGCCAAATGTGACGCGATTCCGTTTCGTGGAACACATCGAAAGCTGTGCTGAAATTTAGTTCCGTGTAAAATATCGTCGAAAAAGCATTTCACGCTCGAGCGGGATTAGATGTAACAAACCGGTTGAGATTTATGATCTGTCGACGAAATAATTGACGCGTTTTAAAAATTTGAATATTCATATACGAAAGTTTTTTATCTCGTTACATAACTAATGTATGCGTTTATCATTATAAAGGAGATGTCTGTGTGTTTTATATTATATTCATTATATTCATTATGATAATTAATGAAACGACTCTTGTTCACCAAGGAGATACACGTGGATATTACAGGGTTTCACTCAGAAATATGAGTTAATTTAATTAAATTATAATAAATATTGAATAAAAAAAAAGGAAATAGTATTAAGTTAAATAAGTTAAAAAATGTTCTTGATAAAAACGAGCTCGCACGAAATTAGTTCGTACAAACAGGCAGACAGACGACAAACAGACGCGGTAATATATCACCTATGTCAATCCTGAACGTTTATTCTACATATCGGTGAAAGAATTTTTGAAATCAGATGAGCGGTTTCGGAGATTATCTTCTACATCCAAACTTACAAAGTCTACCTGTCGATTAGTGTCATAGAGTAAATTTGGACAGCAGCGTTTGGTTTTAATACAGTCAGAAATGTCACTTCATAGTATCGAAAATGTCAAACACAATTTCGCGGGGGCGGAGGCCGGCGCGCGGAGACCTCGCGGACTAAACTCGGACTGAAACTCGCCATCTCGCCAAACGGGTACACCAACTAGCTAGAATATGAGTGGTTAGACGACGGCTTCTATCTAGTCAATTCGTACTTAAGATTATGTCAGTCTGTCACATTGTCTGTGGTCACAGGCCTGTATCGTCCGAACCGTAATAGGCAGATATTCGAAATTTCAACAAATATCACTACATAGTATAAAACAAAGTCGCTTTCTCTGTCCCTATGTCCCTTTGTATGCTTAAATCTTTGAAACTACGCAACGGATTTTGATGCGGTTTTTTTTAGTAGATAGAGTGATTCAAGAGGAAGGTTTATATGTATATTATAAAGACATTCTGTAATATGTTGTAAAAATAAAATAAATAGTTAAAAATGTAAAAAGTAAATAAGTAAAAATGTAGTGTATGAATTTAGATATTCCAAAGATAGCAGGAAATCTTCATGGTATAGGGAAAGGGGGATTGTTTTACTCCAAATTTAACGCGTGCGGGCCACGGGCAGTAATGAATAAATCAAAACTACTGAATCGATTTTAATCACATAGGCTATATATTTTATACTCGTGCGAAGCCGGAGCGGGCCGCTATGTTTTTACATACAACGTTCACAGTTTTTCTGTAGTGTATTTAGTATCAGCATTGCACCCGTGCGAAGCCGGGGCGGGTCGCTAGTTACAAAATAAAATAAAGTTTAAAATTATAGGGGATCCCTATATACCAAACGTGTTTTTGAATGTTTTTAATGATTGGTAATTGTGAGATGATTGCTTACACTTCAAATTTTAATGGGGTATGTGCAATTATTGCCGCTGTATTAACGAATAATAAAAATAAAATAAAGTTAAAAATGAAAGGGGTCCCCATACAATAAACTTTTTTTTTATATTGTGATTTGGTACGGAACCCTTGGTGTGCGAGTCACTCGCACTTGACTGGGTTTTTTCAGAAATTGGTTTAGGTCTATTTTACTTAATTACATCCAATTTATGCAAAGTTTTAGAGAATCGGTCAATCGATATTTCAATTTATACAGTTCGTTTATTGCTGACCACAAATGATAGCACAGCGTTTTGTTTGACTACAAAACACCAAGTTTACAAAATGGCGTAGAAGCGTTCCTATATTCGTAGGTATTTGTCTGGTGGTTTTAATAATTAATCAATATTGCCGTCTAACAAATGCCATGGAAATTAATCTTTTTTTCTTTTGTAGAAATCGTGTTATAATTCTTATTCGTGATAAAAAAATATTCTTTTGACTTCTGAATCTTATATTTGAAAATTTTCTTGGTAATATTCTTACGCGCACAGTCCATCACTAGTTATGTTTCAGAAAATATTGTGATAAACTAGAGACGTACTATTTAATTTTGATGTGTGAAAAGCGCTAGAAAGCCTGAACCTTCGAATATACAAAATGATCTCGAAGTGAAGTGACAATTGACTGACCGATTGGCTGAATGGTTAGAGACCCTAACTGCGTAGCCAAAGATCGCAGGTTCGATTCCCGCCCGGGACAAATATTTGTGTTCGTGAACATGTCTATATTTGTTCTGTTTATTTAAGAATATTTAAGCACGTATACCAGTTCTTTAGTACCCCATAATACAAGCATAATACTTGCTTACTTTCGGTTTAGATGGCGCTGTATGGAATATCCCAGGTATTATTAATAATAATTGTAGAAAAAACATATAAGAAAAAATAAAGAATAAGTTGGCAATGTCTAAGTGACGTGTGGATTTGTTATGTAACGATTGATGAATTCATTTCGCTGTAAACTATTGTTTCAACGAAACAAAGCTAGACAACCTGCCGTGTGTTTCATTTAGGTACACACAGGACCCTAATCAAAAGTACATATTTGTTAAATTAATTTTTATTAACGAGTGGTGCGGGTGGTCGCTGTCGACATTTGAAGACGTTATTTAAAAGCAAACTGAAACAATGGACTATTGTGTCAAGAAGGTTGGCAGGGCGAGGCGTGCGTCTTTGCGTTAGGGTTGCCACCATCGTGAGTTTATATTTAAAACTCGTTGTGGATCAACGGTACTCGTGAGTCGAGTATTAGATGTACACAAAGGGCAGCACGCACACCCCAACCGAAGTGTTCGTTCGCTGAGGTATTTTTACATCTGTGGGCGTACATAAGGGCCAACTTTCTTGAAAATATTAACATCGGTATTAACTTTCTAGTTTTTCATTTATTTTTAGTTAATGTATAAACAAAGAATTATGATAAATACGATGATTATATTTGTAAATATTTTATTATGCTTAAAAAAAATACAGATGGATGTACATATAAACTAGAAAGATAAAATATGAAAAAATGGATTTGGTATCAGGATATATGAAGATCAACGATATATTATTCATGTCGTGATACTGTATTTCACTGTATTGTATTCACAACGAAATTAAATTCGTTGCTAACCCTGAGCGCAGCTAACGCAAACAAGATAGCTGCGCGTACGCACCTTTCCGCCAATTAATTCCTACTAATTTGCACTTCAATATGCAAAGTAGGCGCAGCGAGAGAGCGTGAAAGTGATATTTAGTAGCTAATTTATGTAACATTATCACAAAATTATTATTATCAAGTAATATGACAGTTAATTATATTTCTTATTTATTTTTAATTAATAAAAATGAAAATTAAAAAATATTTCTAAAAATAGAACCTATCGGGAAACTAGATACGACTATTAAATATATTATATTTATCAAGAAAATATGAAGGCTTTATACGATAACAAAATTCAGAAATAAATTTATATTCGGTTGAAGAATATGAAAATTATAAGCTTTTAAAATTGTATCTGTCTCTTTGTTGCAAAGCCAATAACATGATTTTAAATGGGCTGACGTCACACGTAGGTACGCCGTACGGTATTGTCATCTCTTTCTAACGGGACATTTTAAACATTCATAACTTTGTTAATATTGATTTTTTTTATTAAATTCTTTCACTGTTATGATATATTTAGAAAAACTCTTCCATATAAAATAATTTTATAAAAATAGTCAACTAGCTTCGTTTCTTTGCAATGAAGAGGGAGGGGGATATTGATTGATTCTGGGAAATCTGCACAACATAATATTGCTGTAACCTTCTGAAATCTATGTTTACGTGCATCGATTAAACTCTACAAACTTGCGGTTTGAACGAATGCTTGTGCATATACGAACATTTTCCAGAAAACGTTATTACGTTATTTTGTAACGATTTTCAATACGAAAATAGCCATTATAATATAAACATTGTACTTGTATACATTAAAGCAGGTGCGAGCACAATGAGTTCGGATTAAACACGTATGTATAAACAAATTGAATATCCCGGAAGCCTCTTGGATGTTCTTTTATGAACTTTGATCCGTATCGTATACCTTGTATTTTTGGCCAGTTATACCAAATGGTAATCTTAGACATTTTATAATGTAGATACGTAATCTTTCCTAGTACTAATACAAAACAACTGTAAAAGTAATTCCGCGTGATCCACATGGGCATTATAATAATAATAATAATAATAATAATAATAATAACACACACAATCACAACAACGTCTAGGTCTCAAACTAAGCATTAGCTTGTATTTTGGGTACCAAGCGAAGACACCACATACATATAACAACCAAGACCCGGTGCCAGTATTAATATTCATCATATAAATACTGACCCGACCTGGGATTTGAACCCGGGACCTCCAGCTTCGCAGGCAGGGTCGCTGCCCACTAGGCTATGCGGTCGTCGTCGTCATTGTCAACACGCATGACGTATTGTAATCAAATCGATTACTGATTATTGTGACAGGTGCTAAAAAAAATAAGACGTAAGTTTAAACGATGCCGCTGATTTATATTTAAAAAAATTACCGGAAGTAGAAAACTACACTTTGTTATTGTATCATGAAATTGTCGTTTTTATAAAATATATTTTTTCCAATATCAAAAGTTCTAATTTTGACTTCGAAAGAAACTCGCTCGCATACACATAACCAAATCAAAAATAATGAACCCATTCGTTAGAAAGAACATATTTTTATTTAAATGATAATTTTACGATATATTTTACGTATTAATCCGTCTTAAAATAAATACAATAACCTGTAGTTTTTATTACTTCGGGTCAAACAAAGTTTGTATGAAAATCAGCGGTATATATGTTTTAACTTGAAATAGAAAAATAGAACACAATTCACGACGACGACGGTCAGCGCGACCGTCAGATTCATTGACTGATTCATTGACCTAAATTAAGCCAATCAGCTATATATATACCGATTCAGCTCTTTAATTATAATTATTCTCTAGTTTCAGACCCTATGCCTCAGAGACGACGTCTGATCAGACTCATGTCGCCTGTCACAGGCTTTTAATTTCTAATGAGACTGAAAATTAAAATATGTTTATATGAGAGTCGATTTTTCTAGTCCTTATTTATTTATGATACGGTAATTGTGACCTCTGAATGCAAGATTATGGTTAGCTTAATCGGATTTTTCATTGGATCCTACTCCGAAAGATGTTTTGCGTGCAAACGTCTAAACTCAATATAATTTTATTCCTGGATATAGAGATTTAACGAGTAGTTACAGGAAAACGTTTCACGTAATCCGACAATGTGGTTTGGCGGTTAAGCGCCTCTGAAATTTCCGCCGAGCTGAGTAAATAAAGTAATTGACGATTTGACGACCGCTTAGCCTAGTGGGTAGCGACCCTGCCTACGAAGCTGGAGGTCCCGGGTACGAATCCCAGGTCGGGTCAGTAATTAGATGATGAATATTGATACTGGTACTGGGTCTTGGTTGTTATATGTATGTTATGTGGTGTCTTCGGTTGGTACCCAAAACACAAGCTAATACTTAGTTTGGGGCCTAGACGTTGTTGTGATGTATATGTTATTATTATTATTATTATTATTAATTCTTGACTTATCTCCTTCGAATGCTGTAATGCGTTTTTACTAGAAAAGACTTTCCCTGGAGAAATTTAAAATGTATCGGCATAATCGAGACAGTAGATAATGTATCGTCAATCTGGGATTGAAGTGAAATTTTATTAAAAATCGTTTCGGTCGTATAGAGGTGTCTTAATAAATTTCAATATTGATGAATTGTTTATGGTATGTAGACTTTGATTTGAGCGCGCGTTTTATACCGATCTTGAAAAAGCTGGTTAATTTCAGTGTCCGATACGCTATCGTCTTCAAAGTTTCTACATAGTTCAGAATCAGTTTTATACAATGCCATTGTTGTGGGTATTAACTTAAAATGTGAAGTTAATCAGATTTGTGTACAGGTTGGAAAAGGATTAGGTATGTCCGCAATTTGCTCATGAAATAATACATATTTTTTTTTTAAACATTTTCTTGAAATAGTTTTTCATCTAGAAATATTCTTTAATATGTGCATGATTAAAACAAATTTAAAAAAAAATAGAAAACAGATTGGGTGCGTAGCACACTGTTTCATTTCACTAAAAAAATTTCCCTATGCTGTATATCGCATAAATCGACTAAGAAATCCATTTTAAATGTAAGAGTAAAACACCCACGTGTCCATTAGACATACTTTTTAAAAAAAAAAATAATTTGTGTTTCGTGACCTCGACGTAAAAAAAAGATTAAATAAATTCTGTAAGCGTGTCTGATCAAAATATATCTTTTTGATTAATATGGTTTGAAAAAGGACCTTCAGGCGCATATTTTCCAGTTTTTCTTTTTCGAAGATCACTTTTGGTTACCGAATTATTAATTTTTATTCAAATTTTTGTTTTTATTTTTTTTCTCCCAAAAACCGCAAAAGTGCGACTTGTGACTGGCACTCAAAGATTCCTCATAAATGCGTCTATCATTGATAAAAAACTCAAGTCGCACTATGGAAGCGTTTACGAGTAATCGAATTTCAAAATATGGTGTTAGGGGTGTCACTCAACATGACCTTTTATTTTTGTTTAAATTAATTCAATTTTGTCCTTTACTACAAAATTCTATATTGTTTACTTATTTTATTTTTATTGTTATTTACTTATTTACATTTATTTATTTAAAAAAAATTTACAATTGCATATTAGTTATTTACAATTAGAGTGTCGACAAAATTTTATCACTAAGCGGCTTCTATTTTGTAATATCTACCCTTTCATCGTTTACTTCGTTAATTACTTTAGAAGTTTTTTTTAACTTTTATTAGTTTTTTTTTTATTAATTTTCTATTGACACAGTAAATTTTGGCATTTTCTGCCTCACGCTCGCGGAAAAGTACATCCAGTAATTTAATTGGCATCCGATGACTGTGACCGTACACTAAATTCTAGTGCACGGTGAAGAGATCATAAAATCACGTTCTCTTCCTGTCGGTATGCTCTCGGAGAAAGCAGCTCAATCGCGCAATAAATTTTGGCGCAGATAAGAAACACCCCTGCCGGAAAAAGAACAGGAAAAAAATATGATTGACCTTTTCCACCCTCCACTGGAATTGGCGGAACCGTTTGTGTCTATGACACACCACAGACAACGTCAAAGATTGTCCAATGGGATTTGCCTGCCAGAAGCTGTTCGTGAACTTCTGAAGCCCGTTAATGCAGAAAACTTGCAGTTGGGATAGGTGGACAACGAAATTCCAACATTAGATGGATCTTCATCATCGTCTGAAGTTCGAATGTTGACGACAGCACACACTGTTCCATTTTACTAAAAAAATCCCTATGCTGTTTATCGCATAAATCGATTAAGAAGTGCATTCTAAATGCAAGACTAAAACACCCACGTGTCTATCTGTAATACTTTTTTTTTTTTAATAATTTGTGTTTCGTGACCTCGACGTAAAAAAAAGATTAAATAAATTCTGTAAGCTTGTGTGATCAATATATATGTATATATATTTGATTAATATGATTTGATGAAGGACCTTCAGACGCATATTTTCCAGTTTTTATTTTTTGAAAATCACTTCTGGTAACCGAGTTATTAATTTTTCGTGTCGTGATAGTCATGATATCCCAAAGCGCAACGAACCTGTCTCAAATTTATAAGGTCATAGGGCCATGGTTCCAATCCGGGCGTGTACCAATGAGTTTTTCTGACTCAAGTACATAACTATCACTGACTCCGAGCTTCGGAGAACACGTTAAGCAGTCGGTCCCGGACGCTGTCAATAGATTTCATTTTATTTTCATTTTTGAGTATCAGCATGCTGTCGTCAACAATAGATGGATCTTCATCATCGTCTGATGATGAAGATCCATCTAATATTGGAACTTTGTCAGCCACTTCTTCCAACTGCAAGTTTCCTTCATTAACCGGCTTCAGAAGTTCACGAACGGCTGCTGGCAGACAAATCCACTGGATGTCACACAGTCCGCACCAACGCTCTTAGAATCGCCTGGCACGTCGTTATTGTTGGGATCTTCTAAATTAACCAATGACTCCAGTACAAATTATAAACAAGACCTCAAAATTAGAAAACGAATCATGGAGTCCTTGGAAGATCAACCCCAAGCTAAAGTGATAAAATCTTTTGCATCCACGATTACTTCAGAAGATGGAAGCAAGATAACCCCAAAAGCTTCAAAAGATTTAGAAGACGTAATAAAACTTTGTCTGACATCACCAAAAAAACGATTCAAAGTTTTAAAAAAAGTATCTACGTTGACGAAAACCTATACACCTGAGGAAGCTCTAGGTTTCGTTATCGACAGGAGACTGAATGTGGAAACATATAAACTTTTAAGACAGGATTTGAAAAGTCGAGTTTATTCAGCTTATCCACCCTTCTTAGAAATACTAATAAGAGCAAGAAAAGCATGTTACCCAGCAAAAGAGCTAGATGTTTCGGAAATAGAAGCGTCAGTTTCGTTGCATAAACTTCTTACTTTGCGACGAATTGTTCGAAGTTGTGATGAGAATTTTATCGAGTATTGTAACAGAACAGGCAAGCAAGAAGTCTCATGCGTATTTGAAGGGTCCTGGGGTTTTGATGGAAGCACAGGCCAAGCATTATATAAACAACACTTTTCAGGATCAGACGAAGACATTTCCGTGAACGAAAATAGTCTTTTTGCCTCGACTTTTATTCCTTTAAGTATAGTAATGGACAAAAATATATTTCATGGCACCATCCTGCACCCCAGTCGTATAGATTTTGTCGGCCGCTCCACATTCAGTATAGAAAAAAAGACACTAATCTTATTCTTAAGGAAAAAGCTTTGATAGAGAAGCAAATTAAACGTTTGACAGGAGTCAAACGTTTAATTTGCTTCTCTATCAAAGTTTTTATGATGCCCTTCGGAGGTTTGGGTCGTAATAGGAATTACGACCTAAACCTCGGAAGAGCATTATACTTATTACGTTTGTTTCTAATTTAATTTTGAGTGTGATCAACGGCAAAGTCCTAAACTGGTACGTCTTCACAGTTAAGGTGCCCATTTTGCAAAGCTACTGCCAGTCAGTTCAATGATTTGGCAACATCGTAAACAAGACGAACTGTAAAAGAAAATATGCAACACGGCATCAATCCACTTCATGTATGGATACGTATTTTCGAATTTTTATTACATTTCAGTTACAAAAACGATTCGTTAGTACGGAAATGGAGAATCAAAAAAGATAGCAGAGAAAGTCAAATTGTGAAAGAACGGAAAAACATATCCAGGCTGATATAAGAAATCGGATTGGATTGTTGGTAGACGTTGTTAAACCCAATGCAGGAACCACAAATGATGGCAATTCAGCCCGCACAGCACTATCAGACAAATACCGTGCTATATTTGCAGAGATATTAGGTCTAGATGCATGTTTGATCGACGGGCTGCATACTATCTTTGTAGCCATATCTTGTGAATTTCCTATTGACACTGTAAAGTTTGACATTTTCTGTCGCACGCTCGCGGAAAAGTACATCCAGGCATTTAATTGGCAGTCGATGACTGTGACGGTACACAAAATTCTAGTCCATGGTAAAGAGATCGTAGAATCATGTTCTCTTCCTGTAGGTATGCTCTCAGAACAAGCGGCTGAATCGCGCAATAAATTTTGGCGCTCAGGTAGGGAACGCCACTGCCGGAAAATGAACAGGAAAAAAACTATGATTGACCTCTTCCACCATGCACTTGAATCGTCGGGTCCGTTTGTGCCTATGGCACACTATAGACAGCGCCAAAGATTGTCCAATAGGATTTGTCTGCCAGCA
The DNA here is from genome assembly GCA_949709985.1 of Luffia ferchaultella. Lineage (NCBI taxonomy): Eukaryota > Metazoa > Arthropoda > Insecta > Lepidoptera > Psychidae > Luffia > Luffia ferchaultella. The sequence continues at coordinate 4,353,880 of OX453266.1, read as the reverse complement.
GCTGTTCGTGAACTTCTGAAGCCGGTTAATGAAGAAAACTTGCAGTTGGAAGAAGTGGCTGACGAAGTTCCAACATGATAATGTTGACGACAGCATGCTGATACTCGTAATTGAAAATTATTTGTATGAGTCTTACATTTTTTATGGATTACAAATATTACAATTGTTTGACCTTTAGTGACAACCCTAAAATGTACTATATAACCTTTATCCGTAACTCCCAAACGCTTCCATAGTGCGACTTGATTTTTTTATCACTGATAGACGCATTTATGAGGAATCTTTGAGTGCCAGTCACAAGTCGCACTTTTGCGGTTTTTGGGAGAAAAAAAATAAAAACAAAAATTTGAATAAAAATTAATAATTCGGTAGCCAAAAGTGATCTTTAAAAAATAAAAACTGGAAAATATGCGCCTGAAGGTCCTTTATCAAACCATATTAATCAAAAAGATATATTTTGATCAAACACGCTTACAGAATTTATTTAATCTTTTTTTTACGTCAAAGTCACGACACACAAGTTATTTTTTAAAAAAAAAAGTATGTTAAATAGACAGGTGGGTATTTTACTCCTGCATTTAAAAAGCATTTCTTAATCGATTTATGCGATAAACAGCATAGGGAAATTTTTTTAGTGAAATGAAACAGTGTGCGTAGGTACACTATGGAAAGACACGTATTGGATGCTCATAATATTTAATTGGGGATTTTTAAGCCACTTTTTTTTACAAAAATCCGAGAAAATTGAGTTTGATAAAAAATTATGTACTGAATGGCGCAGATTCCGTACACTATAACAGCATGCGCTGCAGTCTCGGTCCAATCTGTATATGAATTTATGTCATAACTTTATATACTATCTGATGACTGACCGACCTAATTAGTCTATTTTCAGGACTTTTTATTGTATTTCAGAACCGCTATATTTTTCCTGAGATCCCAACAAAATGATCTATACACTAGCGTACACTAGTTAATAACTTCAGATACTCATATGTCCGCGTTGAACTTTCCTTAACTGTAACTTTAAGCTCTTTCAGTCCGCTAATACATCGTTGTTTTAACTCAATTTGCTTGAGAAAGCTCGTATCTATATCTCATAACTGCCTGACATATATTTCAATGGCTATTCTGTTATATTTTCCAGGTGATCGACTTCGGCAGTTCGTGTTACGAGCACCAACGAGTGTATACATACATCCAGTCGCGGTTCTACAGAGCGCCCGAGGTCATGATGGGAGCCAGATACGGCATGCCCATCGACATGTGGTCTTTGGGCTGCATACTCGCCGAGCTTCTCACTGGTTAGTAAACACTCTGTTGGTTAAATATATATCAAAGTTTTTTTTTTTTTTTTTGTAGAGTTTATGTATAAGACTATAATTCAAAATCAAAATTAAAAAAAAATTATTCAATATTAACACATACTTATTAAAAATCAAAATGAATTGATTAGGTATACATACAGGTTCGGAAAACTAGAAGGAGAAGAACCGACAAGAAACTCTTTCCTGTTTATTTTATTTAAATATATAATGTTTTTCTTAATTCTTTTTTTTTATTATTCAAAATGCTTACAACTATTACAATGATGTCCATGCACACTTATTTCAATATTCGGTGATACATACAGGTAAGCTTTCTTTGAGTTGCACTTTGACTCGCTTTATAAAATTGATTAGAATTCAAGTCTAACATTTCTTTTGGAACTTTATTATAAAAATGGATACAATTTGTGGCCATCACCCACCCTAAACAAATCATTTAAGTTTTTATGTACATAAATGATATTTTCATAAATGTTCTGACAAGGGACTGTCAAAATGTTATGATACTTTCTTTAAAGCGAGCCTTTTGACCTCGCATCCTTCATAATTTTTTGTTTGTGATATAAAAAGGCTACAAAGCGAATGCGTTTTTGAATATACTCGTATGTACGACTGACCGGTTGGCCGAGTGGTTAGAGAATCTAACTGCGAAGCGAAGGGTTGCGGGTTCGATTCCCGGCCGGAACAAATATTTGTGCGTAAGAAGACGTTTATTTGTTCCGTGTTTGCGTCTAAAATATTTATCTATGTATATTGTGAAGAATATTTACGTATGTATATCAGTTGTCTGGTACAAGCTTTGCTTAGTTTGAGATTAGATGGCGCTGTGTGGGACGTCCCAAGTATTATTATATCACGGATATATTACAAATAATCACCAATAATTTAAACTTTTTTTGTTCTTGAGTGCATCAGATAATTTACATTGTTGTGAAACCGATGACATTCGTTCCCATACAAATGTGGCAACAATAACACAAGCTTTTTATAAATTCATAGAGCCTCACCTCCTATTGCTTATTGTATTTTTTTCTTCTAATTTACGTGGATTACTTGCTTATTGATCTAAGTTAAATATAATATTTAATAGTTGTGTATACTGTTTTATTAATATTTTAATATAATTTTTTTTTCTGTAATCGTCACTGTATAGATAAAATTAAAAAAAAAAACTACGTGAGTGACGCAATATTCATGCGTACAAATTAAGTATGAATTGAAGAAAAGTTTAAATTAAATTAAAATAGAAAAAAGATAAAAGACGGTAGGATTTACGGGAACTGACCTTTTTGTTTTAGCCTGTTGATTAACCTGTTGATACCACTCTACTAACATCAATGTTTTTTATTATTCAATCCGATTGACAATTTTATTATATACTTTTAATAAAATTAAAAAAACGTATTTATATATAAGATAATAGATGACGTTTCCGAAAGTTGACCTCGACTTTAGTCGGCCTTGTCAGACGCTATTATGAGTCAGGAGTAGAGTAACACGTCCGTTGACCAGACAACCCGAGTATACGTATCAGCTTAAAAAAGCATTTATTATTCATGCATGCATGACGACCGCTTAGCCTAGTGGGTAGCGACCCTGCCTACGAAGATGGAGGTCCCGGGTTCGAATACCAGGTCGGGTCAGTATTTATATGATGAATATTGATACTGGAACCGGGTCTTAATTCTTATATGTATGTGGTGTCTTCGCTTGGTACCCAAAACACAAGCTAATGCTTAGTTTGGAGCCTAGACGTTGTTGTTCATGTATACGTTATTATTATTATGCATCGAACACTTGACTAATTGAGTATTTAGAGCGGATTGAGAGCCACCGAAATAGTTTCGTTACCTAAGGCTCGTCGACGCGAAGCACAAACCATATATAGGTTCGAACCCTGGCAACCCTTCCTGTTTTCATTTACTTATTGAATACTTCACAAAGTGGTTGACTTTTTGGAATGTTATGGTATGTGACGTCACAACTATGATATGCTTTTATAAATAAATCGGAAAAAATAAATATTTTGGCCTCTCCGTCTGTAATTATAAAGAAAGGCAGTTTACATTCAGTTTTACGTTATGTTACGATACGTTTAATTTTTGTAAAAACGACTATGGCGTTATTTTCGTACAACTGTATTACTTTTCATATGAAATTATTCATTTCAAACAAGTTTTAGATACTTTTCTATTTGTATACTGCTCGTGTTCTTTGTCCTTAAACTAAAGTTCAACTTGGCATTATTATTTCCAGGTTACCCTTTATTACCCGGCGAAGATGAATGCGACCAGATGGCGTGCATAATTGAGTTATTAGGCATGCCTCCACAAAAACTGATCGAACAGGGCAAGAGGTCGAAAAATTTTATAAGTAGCAAAGGTTTACCACGTTACTGCAACGCCACGACGCTTCCAGATGGTACAACTGTACTTAGCGGAGGTGAGAGTTTATTTTTAAAAATTTAGTTCTACGAGTGTCGTGATAGCCCAAAGCGCAACGAACCTGCCTTAAATTTATAAGGCCCCATAGGGCCAAGGTTCGAATCCGGGCGTGTACCAATGAGTTTTTCTGACTTAAGTACATAACTATCACTGACTCCGTGCTTCGGAGAGCACGTTAAGCAGTTGGTCCAAGACGCTGTTAATAGATGGCGGTTGTTACAGTCCCCAACCCGCAGTGGAGCACCGTGGTGGATTTAAGCTCCAAGCCGCCCTCCACACCCTGGGGGAGGCTTAAGCCCCTGCAGTGGGGTAAAAATGGGCTGATGAAGTTCTACGAGTAGGATTATAGAAACTTGTTCACGATTTATTTCCGAAACATCTAAGCACGTGCGTCTTGAATATCAGAATAATAGTGGCTGGGAAATAAAATTTATTTACTGTATGGAAATAAACAAGCTTATTGTGATGTCGGCATAATAATATTTTTGAGATACTTTTACGTGGTAACTATAGCTTGAAACGAATTATCTCACCAAATGTACGAGCTCAAGCACGATGCGAGTACGCTCAAGTGTGAGAGTTCCTCACAGTTTGTATTTGTAAAACAAATTAGTATTACATCAACTTTAAAATAGGATTTCACATGATAGTAATATCATCACCATCAGCCCATTTTACTCCCCCAGGGTGAGGGGGGGGGGTTGCAGCTTAAATCCACCACGTTACTCCACTGCGGGTTGGAGATTGTAACGCCCGCCATCTATTGAGAGCGTCCGCGACCGACTGCTTAAACGTGCTCTCCGAGGCACGGAGTCAGTGATAGTTAATGTACTTAAGTCAGAAAAACTCGTTGGTACACGCCCGGATTCGAATCATGGCCCTATAGCCTTATAAATTTGAGACAGGTTCATTGTGCTCTAGGCTATCACGACACCTCTGGGCTCTCACGGTAGCAATATATCTTAATTAAATTAATTAACTGAGTTTTATTTCAGTTTGTGTATATCTCCAATTTTTATTATTAAAATGCAGTTAAAACCATTAACCGATGTACAATCGATGAAAATTTTAAAGAAAAATCATTGCTATGTATATATATGAGAAATATTAAATGTTGTGTGATATATGTCAGGAATACAAATAATCGTACGATATTTCGTGTGAAACGACAACCACAAAACTATGCAGTTTGCCATTTTGTACACTGCTACCCTTTGACCTTTGAGTTTAAACGATCGATACTCGTTAGTGACGACGCAAAAGGTTTGTATGATTATCCATTAACTAAAGGCGATGTAGATATACCTACATATATAGAAATCGTTTACGCCGTCGCTAGCGAATAAACCACTTGAAACGTATGTTCACAGTGCATGTGTGATACAAACCTATACTCGTTTCTTTTTAAGTTACGCCTCTAAAAAGTTTATCGGTCACTAACCTTATTGTAGATTATTTGTTTTGACCTCTATAAATAAGTAAGGTAAAGCTCGTGTTGTCGAACTTAGACATCTACTGTATAAATCCAAATAGATACATAATTGGTGCATTTATATAATTTGAAATTCCTAACAGCCTACACGTCTTCAGGCATCGTGTGTACTATACACACGTAACGATTACGTCACAAAGATAGTTGTGACGATTTCTTTTATTCACGCTGAATCATTAAATGTTTTTATATCTAAAAGTTGTCGCTAAAATTCGTCTCTAATTACTCCCCTTGGAATGGAGCCAAAACGATTAATTTTTGATGCGATGCTGATTACTCGTACTGTAATATTTTGACAATAATAACGTTGTACGACAATCGTTGTGTTAACAACTTATATTAGATTTATCATTGAATTATTGATAACTAGTTTTCCGCCCGCGGCTCCGCTCGCGTGGACTACACAGTCGTACCGGGACCCTTTTTTCCGGGATGAAAACTAGCCATGTAATTTTTCAGCTTATAAACTATATCTATGTAAAAAATTATACCAGTATTTAATTAGTCCAAATTAGTCATATAATTAGTCCACGCGAGCGGAGTCACAAGCGGAATGCTAGTTTGAAAAAAGAAAATACAGCCCATGTCAGTCGTTGATAATGTAGCTTTCTACAGGTGAAAGAATTTTTAAAATCAATTAAATCCGTAACAAAGAAAAAAATCAAATCATTCCTCTTTATAATGTCAGTATAGATATAATATAAATATATAGTATTTGTCCAGTTGTACGCATGGGCACAGCCTGTTCTGTGAGGTGTTGCAAAAATAATGTTTTTGTGCGTTCCAGGTCTTTCGCGGAGAGGCAAGCCGCGCGGTCCACCTGGATCTAAGAGTTTCGTGACGGCGCTCAAGGGCTGTCAGGACAAGTTCTTCATCGATTTCATTAGACGGTGAGGATAATGTTGACGGTTTCATTTACACTTAATTAATTTAAATTATTGAAAATTGACGAATATTTGTATAAAAATTGAGAGATGTGAGTAGACCGAACAAGTCTCATCGCAGAGTCGACATCGTCCATGTCGCAGCAATAGCTCTGTTTACTAACGTTGCAATATTTTATTTATACCCAAGATTTTGGTATTTTTGTTGGAATCCTGGTGAACTACTTTAGAACCATAAATTAATTTGATAGCAGCGCCTGGTTTTAATAAAGTCATAAATGTCAGTTCACAGTATCGTAGTGACGTTCGCAATTTCGGGGGGCTGAAACCGGCGCGCGGGGATTTCTCGGGGGTGAAGAGCGGCGCGCGGTGACCTTGCGCACTGAAACTCGATCTAGAACTCGCCATCTTACACCAACTAGCTATAGTATGAGTGGTTAGACGGTAAACGCAGAAGAGGGCTTCTAGTCAATTCGTACATTTATGTTTAAATTCTTTTTTTTTTTAGATTTTTTTTCCCCAATGTATTAAATTTTTGTTTAGTTTTACTTATATCATTACGTGCTGTCGACAAGTGTTTCGCGATCCATATCCCTTACGTTTTATTTTATTTTGTTTTCATTTTTATTAGTTTTAATTGAATCTTTGTTACTTGCTAACTAGTTTTGTTACTTAGCAAATCCATTTATCCATTCATCATCATTTATCCATCCATTATCCATTTACTGAAATTTAATAATTAGTAACTCGTAACAATAACCGAGTGAAATGGGAGTTGAGCTCGCGTAGAGATACGCGAGTTCGACTCCCATTTCACTTTTGTTGGGTTCCGTACTCTACTCATCATATTTTCTAATATCTTTTTCATTTAACTTTAAATCATATTTAGGCCCGAAGTTGAACCCAACTGCCTCGTACAAATATATAGGATATAACTAAATAATTTGAATTTATTAGTTCAAATGGTCAATTTACGTTTATTTTTTTAAAATTTATTTTAATCCATGCATTTTAAAAATATCCCAGTGGTCGCTTCGTCCGTGTTTGTTAATGTTATTACGTTGCGATTTCATACTCTGCTATGTATTTCAGGTGTCTGGAATGGGATCCGGACAAGCGTCTTACCCCCGCACAGGCCCTAAGGCACGCGTGGCTGAGACGGCGCTTACCTCGTCCCCCGCACGACGAGGACGTCCCTCCCGCGGCGCCAGCGCAGCCAAACGCCGCTCCGGCGCCCGTCCCCGCTCCTACCACAAACCATCTCACCGTTAGTATAGCGCAGCCGCATTACCCCAACCACCTGGCGAAGCGCGCCCAACACTGCACCAATGATAAATAGGTTTGTTTTTGTTTCTTTTGGTTTATTTTATGTTATATTTTTGTTTTGCACTAACATACCAATCCGGTTTGATCGATTAACGCATAACACAGTAGAAGTATGGTCACGGTCAAGTACTCAATCAATTTTCAACTAATAAACTTAAGATGTCTAGCTGTAATTAGTTTATCCATATTGATCCATACTAATAAATGCAAAAGTCAGTTCGTTTGTTTCTTTTTTATTTACGTCTTAATAATATGTAGCCGAAAAGAGTGTATGAGAAGAGTTACGAGTGTCGATGAAGCGAAAGAAGTATGCCAGGATCGCACTAAGTGGAAATCTGTAGTCTCTGCCTACCCCAATGGGAAGCAGGCGTGAGTATGTATGTAATGATACAACGAAATGACATGATTTTTCGCTTAAATGGTAGTTGAAGGAATATAGAGCTACTATTATCCCGGTCGAAGATTCCTATGGGATACAAAACGAACAAGTTAATTTATTCCTTATTGACAAGTTATGAATTTTAGATAGATTCAAATTTTGTGTCCGGTATGTATAAAAAATAGAGGGGTTACATATCCTCAAGGTTCGAAAGTCGTGTAGCAATATTAAAATATTGGGAAACACTTAATACATCATTAATTTATATTCTGACAGACCAATTTGAACTTTATTGTCAATTGTGAATTCTCGACGAATCCGATGCTATGTCGATCTGTGGAAATGGGAAAATAGTTGTGTAGACGTTAGGTGCATCCAGGCGGGCGAGCTGCGAACATCATCATCATCATCATCATCAGCCCGTGTCTCTCCACTGCAGGATATAGGCCTCTCCCAAGGCTCGCCACCACACACGGTCCTCCGCCTTCCGCATCCAATTACCCCCGGTATGGTGCTTCAGGTCATCAGTCCACCTTGCCGGAGGGCGTCCAACGCTTCGCTTCCCAATACGTGGCCTCCATTCGAGAACCCGTCTACCCCATCGGTTGTCGGTTCTACGGCAAATGTGACCGGCCCATTGCCACTTCAGCTTGCTAATCACTTCGGCTATGTCGACAACTTTAATTCTTCGACGGATTTCAGTATTCCTGATTTTGTCCATCAAGGAAATGCCGAGCATAGCCCGCTCCATAGCGCGCTGAGCGACTTTAAATTTGTGGACCAGTCCTGCCGTGAGAGTCCATGTTTCGGCACCGTATGTCATTGTGGGCAGGACGCATTGGTTAAAGACCTTGGTCTTCAGACATTGTGGTAGTGGCGACGAGAACAGACGACGGAGCTTCCCGAAAGCAGCCCAGCCCAGCTGAATTCTTCGGTCGGCCTCTTTGTTGAAGTTGTGTTTGCCTAACTGGACAGTCTGTCCTAAACAGACATAGTCTTGCACAACTTCAAGAGTCGCACCTTCTACGGTTACCGGTCTCGGTCGAATATGTTCGTTGAACATGACTTTGGTCTTGTCCAAATTCATCCCGAGTCCCACCCGCCGAGAGGCGGCATTGAGGTCGTTTACCATTTTACTGAGCTCCTCCAGCGATTCTGCCATGATGACTATGTCGTCAGCAAACCGGAGGTGAGAGATGTATTCCCCGTTGACATTGATGCCACGATATTTCCAGTCCAGCGTCTTGAAAACATCTTCCAATGCGTTGGTGAACAGTTTCGGGGATATCACATCCCCCTGTCGCACTCCTCTTCGCAATTGGATAGGTTTCGTCCGCTGGTCCTGGACCTGGACAGTCATTGTCGCGGTTTCGTACAGACATCTCAACACCTCAATGTAGCGACAGTCGATTCGGCATCGCTGCAAGGATTCCAGAACAGCCCAGGTTTCGACGGAGTCAAAGGCCTTCTCGTAGTCCACAAAGGCTAGGCATAGAGGTTGATCGTATTCCTCCGTTTTTTGAATAATCTGCCTCAGCACATGTATGTGGTCCACGGTGCTGTAACCTTTTCGAAACCCGGCCTGCTCAGGGGGCTGAAATTCATCAAATCTTTGGGCGAGACGATTCGTGATAACCCTCGAGAACAGCTTGTACACGTGGCTGAGGAGTGAGATCGGTCTATAATTCTTTAGAAGCGTTTTGTCTCCTTTTTTGAAGAATAAGATGACCGTACTCTCACTCCATGCATCCGGTGTGGCACCGCTATGTATGACAGAGTTAAATAACTTCTGTAGCTCTTTCAGGACTGGTGTCCCGCCTGCTTTCAGAAGCTCTGTCGTGATACCATCAGCGCCGGGTGCTTTGCCATTTTTAAGCTGTCTGAGAGCTAATCTGACCTCGCCCAGACTGACATCGGGAATGTCATCTGTGTAGTGTCGGGTCAGTGGCGCCCTCCGATCGCTGCCGTCACGGGCTGCAGGGGGAGGTGCATGTGTGGCGTAAAGTCTTTTGTAAAATGTCTCTATCTCAGCGAGTATCTCTGGTCTCGAGTAGACGATTTTGTTGTCGCTAGTCCTGAGCTTCGTCAGCTGACTTCGACCAAGTTGCTGAATGAAAACTTTCGAACCTTTGTTATGCTCGATCGCCTCTTCGATACGTTTTGTATTGAAGAGGCGAAGGTCCCGTCGTATCAGCTTCTTGATTTTTTTGTTGAGAGCCAGGTCTGACGATGCTCCCCGTAGCGACTTTTCACGTCTTTCTCGCATGAAATCCAGAGTCTCGCTGGAGAGCTTAGACTCTTTGCCTTTGCACCTCGACCTAAAATATTTGCCACCCATTTCTCTGACAACATCGATCAGATTCCTTGCCATGTCGTCAACATTTGCTGTGGTTTCCAGTGCGTCGAATCTGTTTTTCAACTCCAGTTGAAACGGCTCGGAGCTTATGTCAGCCTGGGACGGTGTCGGTCTGAGCCTGAGTTTCATCAGACGGGCTCTTTCAAGCCTAAAGTTGATGTTCAGAGTGCCTCGAACCAGGCGGTGATCGCTTCCGGTATTGAACCTGTTGATCACTGAGACATCTCTGAATATGTGCTTTTTATCCGTCATGATGAAATCAATCTCGTTCCTGGTCACTTTATCTGGACTTTGCCAGGTCCACTTCCTCTGTGGTGCCTTCCTGAAGAAAGAGTTCATCAGGAACAAACCTTTCATTTCGAGGAAGTTTGCCAGCATTTGCCCTCTGTGATTTCTCCGTCCGATGCCGTATGGCCCCATCTTAGATTCGTCGCTTTTCTGTACTCCCATTTTGGCGTTGAAGTCCCCCATAACAACGGTGAACTGAGTCGGGCTAGTATGATGCATAGCTTTCGCTATGTCGTCATATACTGCCTGGACTTCGTCGTCCGAGTGAGTCGAGGTTGGTGCGTATACCTGTACAACCTTTAGGCGGTACCTGTCGGTTAGTTGCAGTACCAGGTATGCCACCCGAGTCGACACACTGGAGATCTCCACTACGTTGTTGACAAGGACTTTGTTGACGAGAAACCCAACACCACCTTGGGACGGCTGATCGCCTTCTCGGAAGTAGAACAAGTTACCGGAGCTCAGGATTATCGTGTCCTCCCCCTGTCTTCGGACCTCAGATAATCCAAGAATATGCCACTTTATCCTGCTCAGTTCTACTTCCAACTCCTCAACGTGCTCGTCTCGCATCAGGGTCCTGTTGTTAAAAGTCGCCACAAATAATTGTTTTTTATGGCAGCCGAATCGTATCCGGGGATTCTTCGCACCCCTTGCCCTTCCGTTACCATGACCGCTGCCGTGATCAGGAATAGAAGGGCCGCCGGAGACTGGGGGCCCTTGTGTTTTTGTGTCTATCATTGGGAGGGTTTGCCAATAATCACCACGCTTGGCAGGCGGGTTGGTGATCGCAGTATATAGTTTCACAGAGAGATGCTGCTGCCCATCTTCTGCTAACCTGGGTTAGTCGCCTCTTACGACACGCTTCCCGGTGGCGGTGGGGAATAGTATTCTATGCCGTCCCCACACGGCAAGAGCTGCGAACGAAAGTTAGTAATATTATAATACAACCATTACCTGCATTGGAATAATAGATCTCTATAGTCACATTGCCATACAGTTACGTGTACGTCTTTGACGTCGATTATCGACATTTCTCCATCACTAGTTTTAGAAATTACAGTGAAACATCGACAATCACTGATTCAATTTGATGGGAGTTTTCTAGAAAACGCTAAGAATGTCCCAAAAATTTCCAAAATTTCAAATACAAAGAGCTGCGAACTTGACAATGTTGTCCAGTTAGATTTAAAATGACAGTCGAATGCAACATTGAAGTTTAAGCGTGGGGAACAAATAAATAAGTCGTCGCAGAGTGATAAAAGTGACGTGTGAAGTGTGAATTTCAGTGGATTTACTTTGTCGTGAACGTGCTGTTTAACTTAGAGAAAATTTTAGTTAGATGCTTATAGATGTTTATGTAAATAATAGCTCTTTATGTACGAGTATGTGATCATTTTAAATTGAACACATCAAATTTAAAAATATAATAATTACAATATGTCATCACATTCGGATCATTTTTGACGACCGCTTAGCCTAGTGGTTAGCGACCTTGCCTACGAACCTGGAGGTCCCGGGTTCGAATCTCCGGTCGGGTCAGTATTTATATGATGAATATCGATACTGGTACCGGGTCTTGGTTGTTATATGTATGCGGTGTCTTTGCTTGGTACTCAAAGCACAATCTAATGCTTAGTTTGGGGGGCCTAGACGTTGTTGTGATGTATACGTTATATAATTATATTATTATATATAATTTATAATGAAGGTTATTGACTGTGAGCATACTTTTCATTTATTTCATTTATTTTTCATATTCATTTAATCACTTAGTTGTATTTAGTTTTGTTTTTATAATCACATCGAATTCACACTAACACAGTCCTCATAATTAACTGTAAATCGCTTCAATTGATGGCTTGCTGAAGTGATCACCGGCTTTGAGTAGCCTTCCTGCGACTCCCGTAAGTCCTTATTACCAATAGCCTGGCGAGACATTGCGGCGTTTTTTTTTAAATTTAGGCTCTCTGAAACGAGAGGGCATCCTAGACTTTGACAGCCCCCTAAAACCCTTATTTTGAACGCAACCGGAAGATCAAATTAATAATACGACAAAATTTATTTGAAAAAACGAGTCAGATGGTTTACATAATCATAAGTTTGCTCAGAGTCGAACTAAGAATTAACTTGATTGGCTTCAATTAAAGAAGTATTTGATACTAGATGGTCATGATAATTTTTCTAGTAAGTGCGTAAGTAGGTAATATTATAATAGATTTTTTGAAATAGTGGTTCGATAGTTGAAAGGGGAGGGAGGAGTTGCAACTCAAGTAAAAGGGCCAATTTTTAACCGAATATATGTCGTGAATGGAATATTTTGAATGGACCATCAGACAATCCCATATTGGTTGCTACGGGTATTTTAATAATTACTCCATTTGAAGGGCTAAGTAAAAATATTTTATCCCTCTCACTTTGCGTGTGTGAGAGGCTAAAATTATTTTTCTAGATCTTAATACAAACCTATTCAGCGGTTACAAATATGCATGGTCGCTCTAAAGGATTAATGGTCCGCGAGAAAAATGGCTGCGACATACAGACAGACCGAGATAGGGAAACTATAAGGGTTTCTTGTCGCACTACGAAATCCTAAAAGGTTGATAAAAACACTACGTATATCATAAAGGTCGATCACTGAAATGGATTGATAAATTCGGATTTTCTTTTTTTTTATCGGCCCAAACTAGCTAAATGACCTATCTATATCTACCATTAGATGGAATGTATAGTATGCTCTGAAATTAGAAAACTTACAGATGTTAAAATTTTCTCTATATTGTCACAATAATAATTGTTATATAATATTCGGTTGGGGAGAAAGTCTTTCCGTATTTTATATACAAATTCAAGGAGTTTTTTTTTATGTTAATAAAATTTTATTAAAGTATATGCGTATATGCGCCGTTTTGTCCGATATCTTGTTGCCGTCGTGTAGGTAGTGACATGATGCCGTTGCTGTAGAAATTTTGGGGATTGTGATTTAAAAAAAAATGCAACAAGTAGTTTTGATAGTTTTCTTGATGTTAACTTTGCCATGCCATCAGCCCATTATGCCCCACTGCAGGGGCTTAGGCCTCCCACGAGGGTGAGAGGGCTTGGAGCTTAAATCCACCACGCTGCTCCAATGCGGGTTGGCGGATTGTAACGACCGCCATCTATTGACAGCAACCGGGCCGGACTGCTTAACGTGCTCTCCGAGGCACGGAGTCAGTGATAGTTATGTACTTAGTCAGAAAAACCCATTGGTATACGCCCGGATTCGAACCAAAGCCACACAGCCCTGTAAATTTGAAACAGGTTCCTACGCTCGTGTTATCACGACACAGACATTGTTACCTTTACATTATCTAAAAATTCTGTAGAAGCTGAAACAAGTGAAAATCTGAGGACGTAAGGTGGATACATTAGCACTTCCCAGCCAAACTCTCTAAATTTTTCTAAGATGTCTGGTCTGGCATTATCACGATGAAAGAGTACAAGCTTTCTATTGATCAATTTCGCCAATTTTTTTTTAAATTACATGCTTTATCTTAAAAAAATTTCTATCTTAAAAAGATTTTCTCTCCAATCTGTTATTTACCAATTTAATGTAGAAAAATAATTTTTAAATATAGTTATGACTTAATTATTTTTATGTTTATTCACTAATAGCCTTTATATATTAATGAAATGTTTGTAATATTTAATGAAAAAGTTAACTAATTATTTTACTGTCCCGAAAAGCAACTCGTGCAGGATTTACAAGTGAGTTTGACGATTTCCTAGTAAAATTGTTTTTTTATTTTCGTTTTCAGTTGTATATGACCTTTTATCAGAAATTGATATCTTCGTACTACTTTTTGCTATTTTTCATTAGTTAACAATGGTTTAAAGCGTTGCTAATTAATGGCACATTTCATGAGCGAAAAAACTACAGTTTGCTAGCCTAGATTAATAAACTAATGTAGAGATACGTTCTCCCTTAGTTGGATTTGGTTTTCGAAACCGTGTCCAGACACAAGATTCCCGAAACCTTACTGAACTGAGCGTGATCCAAGCCGAATAACGCGCTCTCATTCTGATTAAAGTTGAATGTAATTATGTTATCTCTTTCAGACTTATACTTTTTTTATTTCGGCGTATTTAAAATCCATCTCAAGCTATGGTGACAACGTATCTTGTAGTATTGACCTAAGCTCGCTAAATAAACATAAATATAACAATACAATATGACTATATACTGTTGTGGTCCGATATCCTTATTTAATTTTAGTTTGTGAAACAAAAGCCTAAACTATTTTCTCCGTTGTTGTTTCCAGACGATAGGCGGCGCGGGCGCAGCGGCGGGGCAGGGAGGAGGTGCGGGGGTGGGTAGCGGGGGACGGGGCGGGTCTCTTCGCACGCCTCTCGCGCGTACGCCTGTCACTTTCAACGCGGCGCAAGTTGCAAGTGAGTGTCAAATAGTAAATGTTATATTAGTACACGTGGGGGCTCCATTTGCTTATAAGTAAACGAATTGTATGTTACTTACCGATTAACCGTTATAATCACAGATAATTGAGCAGGTTAGAGGTGCCATGTGACAGTATTTGTTCAGAGACACGTGTCCTAAAAATAATTACTAACAACGAATATACGTAAGAAGTTTTGTCTGAGATTTATGTCATTTTAGAAAGCGTTTAAGTCGTTCATTCCGTGCATTTTCATCTTTGGTATGATTTGATGTCGCATTTTAGAGTTTAGTTAGGTTAAGAGGTCTGTCTCAAGTATGCAACTTACTGCATACGTGAATGGGACAGCGTATCCGCCTACATACCAGCTCTAACCTACTCTAATGCTCTGTGGTTATAATATTAACAGAAAAACAATGTTAATATTTTTTTTTGTAAATTATGAAGATCAAACCGTGCAAAACTTCATGGTTCTCCTCAAGTTGACGTAGGCGCAAATTAGCTCAGTTTCGGGGTCCGCTCTTCTTCCGCTGTTACCTATTTTTTGCCTCGACTTGAGAGCGATCAAGAAGTTTAGCATGAGCTGTAACGCATTTACATTTAAATATGTATTTACGTGTTTTGTACATGTATGTTTAGAAGCGAAGCTGCAGGCGGCGTTATCGGAGGACAGCGGGTCGAGTGCGGGCGGGGGCTGCGGGGGGCGGTACTGGGCGGGCACTGCGGTGGGGGCGGGAGCAGGTTCTCGGCTGCCACACCTTGCGCCGCCCGCTCCCTCTGCACCGTCCTAGCGCCCGCCTTCCGCACGCCGCCTCGCTAAGGTAACTAACTCCTGATTCACTTTCACGTGGGGTTCTTTGCAGTTGCACCTGAAGAACCATGGCAAATTGGCCTTGGGACCCCTTTTTCTTAGTTCACTGATAAACAGTCTACGTATAAACATTCGCCACCGACAGCTTAACGCGCGGAATACGAAAACATATGTGCGCTCGCATTTGATTGGTTACTTAGTGACGTGATTATCAATGTTTGTGCTGCAATTTTTTAGCAGCTTTTGTTTTAGATTTTTAATTATTCCTATGTTAAAGTGAACTACATTTTTTTCTGTAATTTTGTAAAATCCAAAGTATAGAAATTAAGTGTAATAAAATTAAAATCCTCAATAATTTGTTTTTTATGTACAAAAATGTAGGCGTGTAGGTAAAAAAAGTAGTAAACAGAAAACGCCATAATTAAGAAGAAGATGAAGAAGAAGAAGGTCTATTAAAAAATTGTAAAATACCAACCTATACCTACATTACAATATGTTGTTCCATTGCATATTGAAATACTCGCAAAGCAGTCTTTATAAAATGTTTCTTTACTTGTATCAGGTGTCGTCCCTAGAAGCGCCGCGTCGGGCTCACCCTACGGGCCCCGCGAGACTAGAGCTCGAGAGGCGCTCGCTTGACTTGGAACGCGAGCTGCGCGCCGACCGCGACTCCGACGCCAGCCTCGACGACCGCGACCACCTCGTCTGATCGCCTCGACACCATACACGCGCTGGCATTCTAGAGGAATGGGAACTGAGACACCTCGTCTGATCGCCTCGACATCAGAGTACACGCGTTGGTATTTCTGAAGATCGGAAGCGGAGGCACCTCGTCTGATTATCTTGCCACTACCGGCTACTTGTTGGGATTGTTACGGTATTAGTGATATGTCTTCTCTGAACGAGACGATGTACCCTTTCCATCGTCCACGCACTGGCATTTCTGAGGAATATGAACTAATAGGTACTCCTCATCTGAACATCTCACTATTGTCAAACTGTTGAGACCAGGAGGTTATTAGGGGTCTGATTGCAACACCACTGGCGTCTGCGCTCGCGAGGAGACCAGAAAAAAGTGGAGATAAAATAGAGACATGTTTAAATCGGATATTTAAATTATTTTGAGTGTCATTTACAACTATTTGTCGTACAACTCTAACCTGGCGCCTCCTATGTCGTTGCGGGAACCAAGGACAATAGAGAAGTTTTTTTTTTATGTTTGAAAATGGAAATTAAAACTGCGAAAGAAATATTGAGATATTTGTTATTTTCTTAAATATTTCAATATTTCTTTCGCAGTTTTAATTTTCATTTTCAAACAAAAAAAAAACTTCTCTATTGCCCTTGGTTCCCGTAAGTTCTTGGTTATTTTAAATTTGCCACTACCACGGCGATTAGTCGCGTAGGTAGGTACATAGAAACTGCTAGTTTAGAGTTGTCGGACGAAATAGCCCTCTAACACCCGAGTGTTGACACGCTTGACAAGTTAATCGTCTGTTAAATATAGGTTAACTAACGTTTCAGGTGTTATGTCCTTCTCTGATCAGTTGACTAATCAATCACATCTCAATCTGTAATTTAAATTTTTCAATTTGAGATGCATCAATTGTCCAGAAAGATACCACGCTATACCTCTGGCAATACATCTGAATGCGATGGCAAATGAATGAACTAATGAATCAATCAAACTGACGAATCGCCTGTTAGTTAATTTTTGTAAAATAAACGGCACTGAAAAAAATGAAAATTTAATCGGCGGTTAACAAATCAACGATTTAACTATCGTTCCAAAACTCGGAGACTCGGATACCGTAAATTATCTCAAAACTCTAGTGATTGTATCCATTCGACAATTTATTATGAGTATAATATAAATTGAATATCTTGTTTAAGCATGTCAAGTAAGAACATTACAGGGCGTGAAACGGTGATGGAAGGGTTACACTAACATGTCATGCCGTTGCTTTTCGCATCGTTTGTGTGGCTACATTTGCATATTGCAGATTACGACACAATTAATGTGATAATTAACGGCGTTGCACGTTATTCGGCTCGACTTTATTAGAACAGCGAGGTGCTATAAACAGTGCAGTGATACAAACAGGTGAACGTGTTGTGGCGAACACGCGTTTTGAGCGACCATCGTCCGCGCCGTCTCGGTTAGCTCATGCTGCTTACCCCGCTCGTTGTCTGTGTTTCATCGGTTGTGCTTAAGTGATCGCCGTGAAAATATTATTAAACTAAATTAAGTCATTCTCGAAAACGAATTATAATGTAATAACGGGATAGCAGATAATAAGCACGTGGACGCGACAATGACGTCGCATAGTCTGAGCGCCTGATTGTGTTTTGTCTTTGAACCATAAACGTTCAGCGTTGTCGTTTTCGAAGTGCCAAGAACCTCAACAGTTGTTTTACTCATTAGTTGTATACAAATGATAGCTATGTGAGTTAATGGGACTCTACAACCATGTGGATTTATTATTAAGATAATAACTGACAGTATAGTACGCTTTCTTAATGAAGTTGTTTTTCACTGCCAACTTGAACTTCCTCAACAACATGGTCGATATATCGTAAGGACTTTTGTTATACATATGTATATGCCCCACAAATGACCCTCTAACTAACTTTTTGGAAACGAATACTCAATACGGCTAATTTGTCTTTACTCTTATAAATATATATTTGACTGACCGATTGATCGAGTGGTTAGAGACCGTAACTGCAGAACCATAGCTCACGCTTAACCTAAGGTGCATGAACATGTCTATATTATAAAGAATGTATTTAAGTATGTATATCAGTTGTCTATAGTACCCATAATGCAAGTATAATACTTGCTTACATTGGGACTAGGTGGCGCTGTATGGGATGTCTCAGGTAGTAATATATAATGTTTATCACATTTTTTTGCATAAAGATGTAGAGTTTTTCGTCCATATAATATGTTTTCAAAAATCGTAAAGTATATTATACAAAAATAGCAATTATGAACGCTACGTTGGTTTAAGTATTTAAAAACAAAATACAATCTGGCGTTCGGGTTATGCGATTTCAATGTCGCCTGTACGTAGTCATTATTTAGTCTACGGTGATGTTTTGGGTGCGTTTCCACCCAGGCACAAAATTGATTTGATGTTCCTAGCGTTAACTAAACGGGGCACGGGCAGCGTGACGTACGAATATTATAGTGGCGCAGGCGCAGCGGCGAAATTGATCTCAATATAAGTAAAGACTATTGGACTATCTTAAATACGGACCTCTAGTGGAATTGTGCGAATAACGTAAACGTGATTATCGTGTTTTCTATGTATTATAAATAATTAAAAACAAAAATCTAGTACTAACTTCGCGCGGACAGTGCTAGTTGTGCTGCGTGAACGACAAAAAAAAAACCGACCACTTTCAGCGTGTCTGATGATAATTTTACCGAAACATTAATTGTTAAGCTTTCGAGAGACCAACTTTTCAAACGCGACCTATATACTTACATTCTTGTAAACTTACACAAGATTTTAAGTGTGATCCTTTCTGGCCGCGCTGTCTTATTCATTTTTATTTTTATTATTATTATTTTTTTTAATAAGAAGATTTGCCTCTCGAAAACGATTAGCGTTTAAGCGAAACCGTTAAATGTGTGTGACTATAATAACATAATGATTTTCTATACAGAGACAATGTTTTAATTTTACTCTTCGATGATAATGTTTAAGTTGTCAATAATTTTTTTTTAAATATTTTAAATTAGTTATGACGTCTTCGCGTGATATTGAGGACGGCGTACTCATAACGACAATGTGACTTATAATCGGAATTCTTAAAGGATTTAAGATTAGTTAGGTACATGGCCTTTGTAAACTAGTTAAGCGAGCTGAGCTACACTAGCGTTAATCGACGAAATGGCTCCACGCTCGGGGACGCGTCCAGACCATTGTGATTGTACTGAACTTATGCGATTTGGGCTGAAATTCTTAAATTACACATTCCGAACGTTGTGAAGTGAGACCAAACGATGTTTATCTGTTCCCTTCTCTGTTGAAATGAAAAAGATGCATAATTTTGGTCTCGATTTTTATATCTTCGCGGACTGGTATAACAATCGCCAATGACTTAAAACTAACAGTTCGATTATCTTGAGAACATTGTGGTCAGTGATATAGTAATATACATGTTATAATTGTCAAATGATCAAAATTTCTTGCTAAACTAACAGATGATATCGCGCTAGTTGTCTTTGTCATACTTTAAAATTTTTTGTTTCACTCTCGTCGAGTTTCAATTTGCTTTGTTAGTTTTAATTTAAACCTTAGTATGTACAGTTCCAATCAACCTTTATGGCGGATCCGAACATAGGTACAAGTCGTGTCGCAGTAACGAGTTTTAGGTGTAGCGGGACGCAGTGGAGCGACGGGTGTATAACTGTACCTGCGCAAGCACGCTTATAGCGTTTTATTCCGATCCGCCATAAAGTTTGAGGCGAACTATAATATATACCATTGATTTTGGTTGAGTTATTTTCATTCGTGTTTTGTATGTTTGTAATATCCTTAAATTGACATTGTGGATATCTTTAGAGGAAACAATATATCGTGTCCTAGACGCCGTATCAAGGGCGCAGACTCATTACAAACGAGAAATTTAAGCGAGTTATCAGCGAGTGTTTTGTATTCCCGAGCGAATATTATATCCACTCTCTGAAGTGGATTCGATGACTAAAACATAATTTTGATACAATATTTTACTCGCTACTAGTTGTCGCCTAAAGGTAAAAAAAATTAATATTCAGAAATATTAAAAATTCATTATTAAATGAAATTTTTATTTTCACACCATAAAATATTATAAAATGATATTAAGAGCCAAATAAATTTAACTGCAATATAAACCCGATTTGGATTGAATATTATTGAGAATTAAATTGAATAATTATTTGTTTTTAAATATGCTAGTTTTCATTGTAACAGTTTAATAGAAAGCTTATACTTGGATAGATATGCCGGTCTTGTGTGGAACTTTGGTGTAAAAAAATTGCCAAAAACTCGATACCTCTGATTGTTTGTCTTAAAATATAGTTGATTTTAAATCGTGTAAAATTTATGAATTTCAGCCTATAAATATTGTCTTCTCATTATTTAACGAACAATTTATAATTATTATCACATAGTACACTATTGTACATGTCAGCATTTTTTTTGTCTCATTTATACAATTTTGATTTTTATGTTTGAACGTTCAGACATATCATTAGATTTCTATCAATTTTTTTAAAATAATACATAATATTATTATAAGTTCAATTTGAGTGAATTTTATTGTATAATCGATTGTTTAATTTTGTTTTTTAAATTATCGAATTCTATTCTGCAAATGCATGTATCGAATGAAGAATAAAATGAAATTAAAGCATTTTTTTTAAAATATGTAATTAATTGTTATGCGTTTGTATTACATAGGTATTATAATGTAAAAGCGTTCGCGCTCTATCTGGTTTTAAGAGTTTTAGTTGGTACAACCGTCCACAGAGTGGAGCGGATACAATATTGTCTGATTAACCATAACCATAGATTTAAAACAAATGTAGTGAAATGTTACGGAACTCACATGAGCATTGTTTTTGGACACTGAATAGTTTATCATACAAAAAGACCGCGAATACATTGTATAGAAAGGGGTCATCTATATTTTAAATCTATTTAAGGAATGGCTGATTCAGTCCATATTCTTCTTTGGCAAACTCTCACTGTATTCAGCATGTATTTATATTAGGAAGTGTGATTTTGCTATAAATGTATATTTATAAATAGATATGCTTATGCATCTTAGCCATAGTGATGGGTGAAAACTGTTTATATCCAATTATGGTACGGTGCTCTCGTGTTTCTTCCTTATTTGGTTGACAGGTACTGTACTGGCTTCCGCCCGTGGCATCGCCCGCGCTGACAGGTGTTACGCCCTGTAGTCGTTTTGCGCTTTCACTACTGTTCTCATTTCCTATCACACTTTTGTGCTCATTTAACTCCTGCTTCCAGCTCTCTACTAATTCTTTCCCAGTCTCATTTACACATATCCTATGGCGTCCCGTCCCGATCTCGCACGGGCCCTTTCCCTTTCCTCCCCCATCCTAACCCACCCACCTTCCCCGCCCCTACCCCTTCGCCATCCCTCCCCTTACCCCATCAGTAGGTCGAGTTGTTATGCCGGATATTTTTTAAAAGTTATTTGTTTCTCTCTCGTTAATACAAAATTATAATGATGTACATATAACAAATTAAAACGTGGATACAACATTTTATAATAATCGGATAGGTAGTTAGGCGTGAACGCACAACAAACAAACAAACTCACTTTCGCATTTATAATATTAGGTATGATTTTTCTCAGTGACCCTTACCGGCCCTTGTATAAATGAATATATATGTGCCGTGTAGTATGGCAGCCTGGTGATAGCAATTTTAAGGGGTTTATGTCTACTTTGTTAATACCTACCTTATTCTCATGTGCACACCCAGAGGGATCTATGGTTAAGTGTGAAGCACGCTTTGTTCAGAATTTACCCACACAATGAACTCTGAGTATCTACATCAAAATTACAGTAAATATTATCGGATAAAAATACTAGGTTTTCGCAAGTTCCAGCCAATAGGCAATTTCAGTCGGCGTAGAAAGTATGGTGGCGCCTCTTTCCAATACCCCGTGCAAGTGTGGAATACTGTGAAAGGCGCTAATACCAAATTGCTAATAGCAGTTCGATCGAATTGTAAATTACAATGAATTTTACTAACATGTCTAAAATGTCTTTGGGTTAATAATAATAATTTTCTATTTTAATATTTTAATTTATGAAGTACAGAGGTATACATGATGTCCCTAAGTACAGTATTGTCAACTTTCTAATCTGAGGCTATATTTTCTGTGGATTATTGTACCAACTAAAAATATATAGTGCGCGACAAGCCTATTTTGTGTTCGGCCATATTGTTTAACATTAAAATGTAATATTTGAGAAACATTATTTTTCTGTATCAAAAAGTGCAATAATAATTTGAATTCAAATATTTCATAGAATTGAATATTTTTGTCTTCCTTGTGATGTGCAGTTTATGTAAAAAGGGCCTATTATTGTAGTGAATCCTTTTTTTTAATAGTTACAATTGTGTAATTCTCCATCTATTTGTATGATTGCTTTTTTCTCTGACTTCTGACTTACTGTTTCTATATTTTTTAGTACTCGCATATTTTTATTTACTGCATTTTAGAGTGTTCAATTTTTTATATAGATAATAATAAAACGTTCATTATTAAAGAGGCCAAGCATTTTTGCCGAATCGTAAACGAGTCGTATTAAAAATTGACTGCCTTTTTTATTTTATAACTATGCTCAATAGTTTATTGTTTTAATTTAGTCTGGATACTTCGGGTAGGTACTTGACATACTGCGATGACATTAGTTTTATATTTTTTACCCGACTAGCGGTATAAGGTGTTTAGTCAATTATATAGCTTTTTTAATTTTACATGACTGGGGCGGTAGATCAGCCATAAAACTGAAAGGCCTCCTTAAGCCCACATTGATGGAACATCGATTTAAGGAAGGTTCCCAGCTTAAGTAGTGATTGATCGACTTGCCCTTTAAAGTTTGTAAATGACTTGTGGGCTGAAATATAGTCAATTTTCGTCAGCCTTCGAAAGTGATGCCCTGCAGGATATATCAGTTTGAAAGATTGCCACGGACAGCCTCCTTGTCGATAAATGCTTTTGTTCGTGTTTTAGAGTTTTGTAATACGCACACTGTTTTATCGAAAAGAAAATCAGTATTAATCGTATAATTGGATTATTAAACGTCATCGCACACTCCCAAAACTGCCGAGTACATTAATTGTAAGCTTCCCAGCTGTGAATTTGTGTAGTATTTTTTATTTCACTCGGCAATTGTTATGAGTATTTTTTCATGCATTTACTTAAAATATGTACGTAATTTAATACTCCTTGTGTTAATGAACAGAAAATATGATTTTCGAATTAAAAAATCATTATTTTTCAATTTCATAAAAATTATTCATAGACAGCAGCAGAATAGTTACCGTCCTTATTCGTCCTACAGATTAGAAAATATTAGGTAATATTTTGAAATTATTCTTTTTTTTAGTCATAACAGTTGTCGGGTGTTACCCAGTCTGTGTACAGACCAACATGGCTGCATTTCTCCTTATATCGTATTACATTATATTATTGTAGATAGTTACTTTGTGTTCTCGTTTTGTACGTAGCGGCCGCCCGTTTCGATGTCGAGACGCGCGCTCACAATGTGGACACTATACAATTTAAATAAATGAATTATATAAAAGATTATGTTTTATTTTCTTCACAAAAAAGTATGCGATTAAAAAGAACAAGTGAGTAAGTTTAGTCTCTGCATCTATAAAACGAAGACCAGAGGCAATTGTGTAATTTTTTTGCATTAATAGTTAAGAGCTGACCACAGTCGACAACCAATCACATTATGCCACATGACATGCGTGACAATCAGATCGCCTGCTACGTGGTGGGACTTGACTGGGTGTGATGGGCATTTAAACCACATATTTCTGACTTGTTTTTTATATAACCCTTTGGTCGCTCCTTTCTAAAAAGTTCGGTAATTGATATTCCTGTTCCTACTAGCTGCTTACTAGCAGTGGTCCTTAGCCTTTATTTTTTCATGGGCGTAGGCTTGTTTGAGTATTGGTGCTACATGCATTTCTACCCTTTTAGTTTCATTAAAATGGTACGAATTAACTTTAGTTTTCGTTATATGGCTTATACCTAGTCAGTGGGTGACAGCCACCGACTTTATGTACCTAAAGGTAAAGGACCCTGCTTACGAAGCTTGAGGTTCGAGGTTCGAATCCCAGGTTGGGGCAGTATTTATGTGATGAATATTTATATTGGTACCGGGTCTTGGTTGTTTTATGTGGTGTCTTTGCTTGGGACCCAAAACACTTAGGTTGGGGCCTAGACGATGTTGTCATGTATATATTATATCAAATCCATCAAGCCGTTTAGACTACAGATGTACTACAGGGCGTGTCAAAGAATTACCTATCTAGGATACATACAGTAATACGCAAAGATCTTTGCCGCTTTGAAGTTATTTACAGAAAGCGTCGCAGTAGCATAAAAAGTGAGGGGAGGTAAGATAGCTCACTACGCTACGCCGCTGCCACAAGTACCACAACCGCTACCATAGATAAGTATACCGCTACCCAAACGGTTACCTACTCGCTTCGCTATCGTTAATCGCTATTACTACCCCTCGCTACCCGCACGGCGGTACCTGCGCATAGAGCATTCGGAGGCAATTCAGAGCGGCAATACATACCACAGATACATACTCTCGAAAACATGTAATACCCCACCATAACTCCGCAGTCGGGTAAAAACAGGTAAAAATGATATGAAAATTAGCGTCATCTATCAACGCCATCGGAACTACTTTATTTCTATGCGTTGCTTCATCTACTACTGGGATGATTTGGAACCTTTTTTTTTTAAATACCGTTATAAAAACGTCTCAATCACATTATAATATAGTACAAAAATCATTTAATTTATAGTCCTTTCATACAAAATACTTAGATTTTAACATTTTTAATGTTTTTTTTTAAGTGTAAAATTATGTGGTGAAGCCATTAAGTTCATGGTTCAAGGTGTTCAATAATATTATTTACACAGGCAACATTCGTTTGTTCGGCTTGTGGGTTGAGGTGTCAGCCGCAATATATTTTGTGTTTAATTTTATAGAAAAACGTAGAAATAGATGTGATATTACAGCACAAAGTTGTTTTAAACATTGCAAATGAGTTGATATGTGCAGTCTTTCGCAAATTGTGTTATAAAATCAACCCCTTCCGCCATGACAATGGAGCACTTCATACGAAGAGTTTTCATTTTATTTACAGTGTACTTTATATTTAATATAGAAAATCATATTGTTTTCGGTGAGTATTGGATCTGTATTCAATATTTGTGCGACAGAAATAATTTATCCTCGTACTGTAGATAAAACAGTTCGTTCCAATTTAAAACAATGTCTGGGTTTATTCTGGAGTACCTTTCAGAATTGTAAACAATAACAATTTTCTGAGCAGTCGACTACTGCATTTTAAACTCTACCACTCCAGAGTCTAAAGTGGAAAAACATTAGTAAATTGAGTCATCCATATAGCTACTAAATGTCTACCATTACAAATTGAAAACTTAGTAAGTAGTTACAGATGTTAATTTTAAGTCTTAAATAGATTTTTTTTTTATTGTAGCGCTTTACAATGTTGCTTGACGAAAAGTTAAAAAAAGAAATTGGTATAAAAGGGAGGAGGGTAGGAATCTCTCGCAGTAAATATTTTCTAATAGAAATCCAAAAAAAAAATAAGGCTTTAGGGTTGCTTGCCGCTCTGCTCTGCATTACTTCTCGCATTAACCCCATTAGAACCTAACCCTATTTTTTTGAAATGGTGGACCATTAACCTATTGATCACTGATATGAACACAACTTGCATCAGGCGTCAATGAGCAGCGTACCCCTGTTACTTCCATGGGATCATGACAAATATGTGGTTTTACATTTCATTGTTACAAATAATTACTACATTAAAATTTATACTATGCATGACATTTCTACCTGAACTTGTTATAACTTATACATTATTTGAACCAGTAAACCTTTATTTATCTAAACCAATCTAGGTATAAATTCTTCCCATACTAATTATATTGTGAACATAGAATAACAAACCAAGATGAAAATTTTCATATGCAAACAAGTCAAAATAAGTAAAGACAATTGTCTATCAATGTGTGTGTGTATTAAGTGTTAATAAGTGTAATAAACTTCATATTTAAAAAAAAATCAATGTGATCATGGGATACAAAATTTAAAAGTTAGTATTTCCAAAACTGCCAGTAAATATTTCTGATAAAATCAAATAGATCTTGCTAAAGCATGAAGTATGACAACCAACAAGATGGGTCTGAGACTAAAAGTTTCAGAAATAATTAGCTTTTACAAATTGGCTTGATGTGATGTGATCACAAACATCTTCCCAAGCCAAGTTTGAGCACAACACGATGGATATGTGACTAATAGATTTAGAAACAATAGTTTCAAATTTGATCATGTAATTGCATCGATTTCGCCAAAACATGCAGTTTGAATACTATCTCGATAGGTCTGTATCTAATAGTTTCGAGAACATTAGCAAAAAATGTTTTGATTATGTACAAAATAACAAAGACTCTAGCAAAAAATGTTTTGATTATGTACAAAATAACAAAGACTCGACAAATTTCCTGTGAAAAGCAATCTTTGATCATGATTTTGGAAACAAGAATTAATTTAACTGTAAATAATAGAGGATAGCATAATTGCAGCAATTATCTCCTGCCAACAAAACACACAACAAGTACTCGCAGCGGACTGGCGATAGGCTGGCATAATATGACCTATTGACTTTATTATTTTCTTCACTTGATGGCACGGATAGGTCTGTCCTTACATTACAAAGCCACCCCCAAAAATTGTCAAATCATGATTTCTCTCCAGAAAAAGACATTCCATCAGACTTAATAGAATGATGGCAGAGGTTTAAGCCTGTGACACACAGATGGATAGACAAGCGGACGTGACAACATCATTAGAGTTCTGTTTTTGGTCATTTGACTATGGAACCCTAAAGATAAGAAAATTCATAACCTTGTAACTTTGTTATGAGCGTGTGTGTGTACTTCTGATAAGTTTCAAGTTGCAATTACATACATTAAAAGTAATATGAGTTGCAGAGTCAATATACGAAGTATAATTATTTATTAAAGAAGTGAATGGTCTATTGATTTATATCCAGCATACAAGCTGCTGATATGCTTATCAGGCCATTATGAATGTGCCACAGTAATCTATATGAGGTGGAAAAATGATACACGACCAAAGACAAGGCTTATAATCATTATGAAGTATGTGGTTAATCGTTAAACATTGTATTGCGAATAAACTATGCTTAAATTTCAAATGTACCTAACAAAGAGACTTTTCAAAATGGCGCACGTGGAGCATCGTAGTCTATGGCGGCATTTTGAAAAAGCTCGAAACGAACAGTACGACGTTGCCTAATTTATGGTTTTCTAATAAATTTAGTTAAACTAGATAGTTACTGGCAAAATTATCTAAATCAAGATAGTTGCCATAGATAAAAAAAAAAAGAAGAAGAAGTCTAACAAAATGGGTATAAATATTTTTCTGTTAACTTAAATGTGGTGTATCATTAGAAAGCTCTATTAAAATGAAATAGAGGTTTTACAGACAACTTTTTATTTAAACCTCCCATTTCTGAAACATTCAACTCCAAAGTAACTTTTCCTTCTCTGCAATTTTTACCTGAAAGCATTTAAAAATCAGAAGAAAGTCTTAGGTAAATATTGGTTAGAATGTTCAATCAAAATCGTTGCCAGTATTGTCAATACATTAATTTCTAAAACTGAAAAAATGCTATAAGCGATTCCATGCATATTGACATATTAACCGGACCCCACATAATCTGACAAGCATTTGACCTGTATTCTATCGCTTTATAATATGCAAGATAACGAATTTGTAAAGGTTTTCTTCATTTCTAAGAATACAATCAATGAGAACATTTATAAAAAAAATAAGTGCTTTTCTATAAGTATATCAACTAAGTAAATGTATACACAATGTTTTAAATTTATGTCCTGATGGAAAATTTACAGCATTTCAAACAAATTAGGTATTACCGAAACAAACTTCTTGACAGAAGCCATTGTTAGTGTGGCTGTCACTTCATACATAAACATTTTTCATTCAAATTGGAACTGTATTATAATGTAACAAAGCAATTAAATTTGAATACCATGTAATGTATGCATAGGCCTTTTAGCTGAAGATGGAAGCGCAGTGTACAATGTGCCAATAGTGCAATTTAAAATAATCAAAGTAGGTAAGTTATCTGTATACATTCTGTAAAAAAAGTACCGGGAAAAGGTTAATAAAACATGAAATGTTAATTATTATTCCAAATTTATTTTATCACCTTCAAAGTATGCCCCTTCCGAAATAATACACTTACGCCAACGAATAATCCAATTATCAAAACATTTTTTAATCGCATTTTCCGGAATCGACTTCAGTTCTCGCCGCGAATTTTCTTTTATGTCTTCTATCGACTGAAAATGGGTGCCTCGAAGTGGTAATTTCAGTTTCGGGAAGAGAAAAAAGTCGGCCGGAGCCATATTCGGTGAATATGGAGGTTGTTCAATGGTATTTGTTGAGTTTTTGGCCAAAAATTCGTTCACAATGATGGCTTTGTGCGATGGCGCGTTGTCATGGTGCAAAATCCAGAGAATTTTCTTTCCACAAATTTGGTCTTTTTCGACGAATTTGCTCTCGCAAACGCCGCATAACACTCACATAATATTCTTTATTTACCATCTGACCTTCTGGCAAGAATTCCGAGTGCACAACACCGCGATAGTCAAAGAAAACAGTCAACATGACCTTTACTTTTGATCGACTTCGGCGTGGTTTTTTCGGTTTCGGTTCAGTTGGAAGGCGCCATTCTGAAGCTTGTTGACTAGTTTGCATGTCAAACTCGTAAACCCATGTCTCGTCACCAGTAACAATGCGTTTTATGAATGTAGGGTCGAAACTGACTCGTTCTAGCATGTCTTCGGCGACTTTTACGCGATTGAGTTTTTGAAGAAAATTCAGATCTTTTGGGACTAGTCGAGCGGCAACGTGTTTCATGCTCAAGCGATCGTTTAAAATTATACGAATCGATGAGTGAGACACAGAAAGCTCAGCGGCTATCTCTCTCAAACTTGAATGAGGATTTTCAGTCACCATTTCCTTCACTTTAGCGATATTAACTTTAGTTGAAGACGTTGATGGCCGACCAGAGCGAGGCAAATCTTCCACCACACCCCGACCGCTTTTGAATGCACTGTACCACTCATATGCACGTGTTTTTGATAAAGTCGATTTACCGTAAGCTTTCTGCAACATTTTCAGCGACTCGGAACACGAAATTCCATTCGCAATGCAAAATTTGAGACAAACTCTTTGTTCAATGTTTTTATCCATTATAAAAATCGCAAAACACACTTCAAATGACCTAACAAAATCGAGCACTGTACACAAACTAAATGACAGATGGTGCTCAAACGCGCCAATATAGAAGACAGTTGAGGGAACTCACCGACAAAAAAGAATTTTTCAATTGAATTTGGAATTAGAATTAAATGAACAATTCCAGGTACTTTTTTTACAGAGTAGTATTAGTAACTTATTGCACAACCAAAACTATAGGTTACACACCTTTAAAAAAAGAATTAAATTTACAATAAAAAAAAATGGCCAAGTGCATGTCAGACTACACACAGTGAAGGGTTCCATAGTTGGGATGAATGTTTATGGTTAAAATTCAAACAAGTTTAAAACAATTATTTCAAAAACTACTCAACATATCTTATTCAAACCAATTTTCATTGAAAGTGTTTTTTTTAAGTTATAACTTAATTTTTTTTTTCAGAATTTTCCTTCCCAGAATTACCAAAGCTAAAGGTGTGGAACACCTTGTAGGACTTCAGAAGTGCATATCTTAATAAATATTGATTAACCTAGATATTATTTTTAAAGACTATTTATAGATACCTCACATCTTAATGTAATAATAATAGTAATTTTTTTTTTTGAAAAAAAAATTTGTAATTTCACTACATCATAGCAGTCCATAGATTACACACACATACCTTCTAAATTTAATCTATTATAGTGCCAATAGTTCCCGACTCAAATGTCTGTAACAGACGGGCAGGATGACATTATACGGATTCAGTTTTTATGGAATATTGGCTACAGAACCCTAAAAATAAATTTTAGTTATCATAATTTTCCAGTTTTAAGAGAGGTAAAGAACATTTTAACAAACATGCACTAAAACAGTTAAACTGTGTTGAAGTGATTATCTATACCAAAAGAGCAATAAAAAGTTGCTTTTTCAATAACTATTATGAAATTTTTTTTAGTTAATATTTGGGTATGCTAAATAATGCTAAATAACGGTGTTAATCCTATGGCATTTTAGTGTTTGGGTTGTGTGTTATGAATATTAAAAATGTTTTTAAAACGATTACATGTTACTCAAAAAGTAAAATTTAGAATAGAAGCATTGGTTGTATACATGGTGTCAGGTTTCATATGGTCCAAATGAAAACCATCGATAGAGGGGTCCAGGGGGTTCTCTAAAGACCCCATGTATGTTTCGCGAAAATTTATAGATTTTGAGATTAGCATTTTTCTAAATTTTTCGTTAGTATCCAAAATGAAACATTTTTTTAAAATTTTATCCTAAACTATTATTGCTCAATTAATAGGCCTATCATTATATACTACAGTTCTAACTCAGGCTAATTATTATCTGAGAAAACAAATAAATATTGAACTTTTTTTATTTGGATGATACTTTACTTCTTTTTTTAGAGGGTTTTAACTCCAAAAAATCCATAGGTAACAAAAACCTTCGAGACTCATTTCAAAAATTTGTCTATTAAGTGGATCTACTACTTGTAAAATTTCAATCAGCTACGGCAAGGGCTTCATGTCAACAAAAAAAATTACTGTAATGGCATATTAATATTATATTAACTTCAGACATGAACTCAAACGATTTCCAATGGCATTAAGAAGTTTACTTTGAGACAGTAACTGGAACTGCGGCCGCAATCGGTAAACGGTATCAGGTAGCTGGGCCCATTACTGAGGCTGTCGTCGTATTTAGCCATACCATTTTGATCCATTTGTTCAAGTTTACAAAATGTTTTTCTTCCAATTATGCTTTGTCGATGCTTTGTCTCTGATACCGTATTGGAGGATTTTAGATTTGAAGGTCAAATGATACTAAAACCAATAATACTTAGCAACTTCTTACATTTGAGTTATTTTTAAATCTTGATTAGTTTTGTATACCATAGGAAACTTCGACCAGGATAAAGATTACTCTCTCTCCATTCCGTGTAAGAAATCATATCACTTATCATCTCTTCATGAAATGAAAAATGGGCATATATAAAAAAAAATTATGCACGACCATACTTTCGAGTTTGTAATATTAGTGTGATTTTGTTGTTTTAGCACAAGATTTGCCGCAAATAATTGGTATATCAGCCTCCGGTGGCATAGGCAGTAATTCAACTGTGACATGCCAAGTTGTCCCCGAAAAGGTCGAGATGGCATGGATGTTTCGGGGAAAAGCTTTAAAAGAAACTGACAGGTTTAAATTATTCATTATTTTACTTTCTATTAGTGAACACATTAATGATACACTTTACAAAAGTTATTTACTGCCAGACATAAATCGGGATTGTAAAATTATTCATTAAATATTATAATATTAATTTAAAATGAATTTGAATTAATACAAAAATATATAGCCCCAATCAGGGCAGCTTAATGGCAGTTTTGTGGTACGTTCTACATAACCATTAAAAAATTATATATATATATATAACGACGAGATATTAATTAATTAATTAATTTACCCCAATCGCCATTATACATACTTTTAAACAAGAGAAAGAGTGAACACAATCAAATGAATTACAAAAGATATTACACCAAATTATACACGTGAATATTGTTATGCAAACTTAACACGCCAATTTTTTAACATCAGCTGAGAACGACGAAAAGCATCCTCCATATTTGAATGACAAGTAGGTCTAGGTATCAGTAGAAGAAGTGCACCTCAACCAGGTTCACACTGTTTTTGTTTTTGTAAGAGATCATTTATCCTAGTCTGTGCTATGGGGACACAACTGTTCGCCTACACGAAAACGATGAACAATCTCTCAGATTAAAATGATAATATAAAAGATTTTCATATTAGTATTTTTTTAAGGTGTACACCTTGGTTTACAAGGAACACTTTGGTTTACAAGGAAATCCCCACTATCAAAGGGGATGTACCGACTGACCGGTTGACCGAGTGGCTAGAGACCCTAACTGCGGAGCCGGGGGTCGCGGGTTCGATTACCGCCCTGGACAAATATTTTTGCGTGCATGAACATGTCCATTTGTTCCATGTCTGGGTGTAAAAAAATATATCTATATATGTAAATACTATAAAGATTATTTAAGTATGTATATCAGTTGTCTAGTACCCATAATACAAGCATAAGATTTGCTTACTTTGGGACTAGATGGCGCTGTGTGGAATGTCTCAGATATTATTATGTGGAAATGTTCTGTAAGGTCTATAAACAAAAACTACAGCGACGTAAAAACCAACTTGCTGTTACACTCTTGGACTCCAAAAACTCAACATTCAGGTTAAAAAGAATGCAAATAGCTAACATTTAATGACCATATATTAAGTCATTCCTTAAATGAAATGATACATCACAGGATGTGAATGAACCCAAACTGTCAAAGGAACATATATTCTGATTATAACTCAAGAGCTGATCGCATATAGATCATATAAAAAATCAATAAAAGGATTTCAGTGATATTGTGTACACTATTGACACAAGGTTAAGGTAAATTGATATATGTAGTAATAATGATTTGATTTCCAATAATTCCAGAATCAAAATAACAAATACTACAAGAAGTCTACCCGAAAAGGATCTAGACGGTAATCCGACACTGTTCATGGAATCAAAAATCACAGTGAAAAACACGACATCAGCTGAAGCCGGCAACTATACATGTCTGGTTAGATATAATGATGTCATCAAGTCAAGCCACAAAACACTTGATCTAAGTTTCCATGCATCGCTTATAGAGAAAACTGAAACTTTGAAAAGAAATATAGGAGAGAACGCGACATTCAGCTGTGTTTTTAAAGGTAATTCTTTCGATGCTCTGCATACAACTAAATTACGCGTCAGCGCTTATAAACGATTAGGTGGTAACGCGCGATATCGCACGTGATATGGGCTCTTATTCAGACTTCTGCTCAA
Organism: Luffia ferchaultella; assembly: GCA_949709985.1. Taxonomy (NCBI): domain Eukaryota; kingdom Metazoa; phylum Arthropoda; class Insecta; order Lepidoptera; family Psychidae; genus Luffia; species Luffia ferchaultella. The sequence goes on along the minus strand of OX453266.1, from coordinate 4,320,130 downwards.
AGGAGACTTAAAGATACTGATTTTAGTAACTGTATTAGTACTTTAAAATATAAGTGAAAAAGCTCATAGAATATGACACATCATGATGTTCCCAGGCATTTTATCAAATGGCGTATACATGTCCTAAACGACCGCTTAGCCTAGTGGGCAGCGACCCTGCCTGCGAAGCTGGAGGTCCCGGGTTCGAATCCCAGGTCGGGTCAGTATTTATATGATGAATATTAATACTGGCACCGGGTCTTGGTTGTTATATGTATGTGGTGTCTTCGCTTGGTACCCAAAATACAAGCTGATGCTTAGTTTGGGACCTAGACATTGTTGTGATTGTGTGTGTTATTATTATTATTATTATTATTATCAATGTTATCCCTTGGAAGGCTGTCAAGCCAGCTCATAACTACCCAGAATAACTAAATGTTATCTTGGTAAAAGTGTAGTTTTATAGATACTGGCACTTTAATATTTTCGAGTAAATCAACTAATCACATTGGTTTCATAAGTGCCACTGCTACAAAAATTAATATTATAAGATTATAATTTTTTTGAATGCAACTCTGTATAGCCATGCTATTTATGAGTCAACTTGCAGTTCAGACCAATAAAAAATGAACTTTTATCTCCGATTCATGTTATCATCATTTTATTATTTTTTTTTTACTGTCATAAAATATGCAGCGCTAACATGGTAAGTTATTTTAAAAGATTGCCCATTAAAAATAGTATAATATTTGCCATATTTTAGTAAAAAAATATATCTTTTTTACTGCGAAAGGAGATTGCGAAATTATTCCTATAATTAGGCATTTGAATCAAGACACTTCTTAAAATAAAGGTATTTAAAAAAAAAAAAAAATTAAAAAATTTCAAAGAATGTCTTTAAATTGCCCGCCACCAAATCTGATACAAGCGCGTTAACCTTCTATAAAAATTAGGAACAAAACTATTGTTCGTCTTGTACTGTCAGTGACATTCATTTGTTGCGCGCATTTATTAATACGGTGTTTGGGTTAAGGCATTATTGGTTTTACGTAAAGTTCTCTTTTAAGCAACAAAATTTAGACGGTTTAAATCCGAAGACCGGGAAGGCCACAAAATCCCTTTATATCTACTTGATTTGAATAACTTGTCACAATTAGTACGTAATAAATTGGACAACCATAATTTTGAAACCACATTGCTCTGCGTGTGACCAAAGTTGTGTTATAAAATATTGGTTAATTCATTTTCTAAGGAGTGACTAAAATTTTCTTTGTTTGAATTCTCGGGCAAATTAAATATTCCGTCCACAGTTTCGCATTGAATGTGGATGAAAATTGCCAGTAACACCGTTTTGGTTCTCAAAGGCTTCACTTATATATAGTGTATTTTACCTATATCTTTTCAGTGTACGAAAATAAAGAAGTGAGGTGGTCGAAGGTTGGAGCACCTGAATCTTCAGTAGTTTTAAAATCAGCGCAGAAAGATCTAAAACATGTTGTAAGCACATACGAAATAAACGATATCAAACGAAACAACAATGGAACATATATGTGTCAGATTTGGGATTCGGTCAGCAACAGAACTGTGAACGGCTCTATTGATCTATTTGTGCTCGCTGAACCTCAAGTGCAAATTGACTCCGCCAGGCCTATAGGCGCCCACAAGATATATTTAAATTGGACAGTGAACAATGGAAACCTTCCTATAACAAAATATCTGCTGTCTTATAGGGCCATAAATTCAAGCAACAATGTTGGTTTCACATACTGGACTCAAAGGATAGACGTTGAGAACACGTCAGCCGTGGTTGATGGTCTTGAATCTTCCACTTCTTATTTGCTGCAACTGGAAGCTTACAACGAAAAAGGGAAAAGCACCCCCAACCGCTTTCATCATCCTATAAAAACTCCAGAGAAAGATACCAATTTTGTACCAAACATAACTATAAATGGTTTCTCAGCTACTTCGGTGACTATAGGTTGGGCTCCGCCATCAGAAAACGTTACCACAGAGATCAGTTTTTACGAATTAGAAGCGAGAAAACAGAACGAGACAGATACTAAAAAAGCTGTGCATCCCAGAGACAACGGAAATTTGCCATATATGTTCGAGTATTTAGAGCCACATAGCACCTATTTTTTTAGGGTGAGTACTATTTTCGACCGCAATTCGCTTTTGTCCTTAACTAATATTTCCTTTCCAGCACAATAGATTCGATTGACGCTTTCTCGAAATCTAATTGCGTGTTGTTATTGAAATCGCTTGTTCATACTCGTATTGAGTCACATAACACACACATAGTTGATAATGTTTGCTCTCCACCGCCAAACCCACCACTGTCTTGCATCTTAAAAATCTGTAATTCAGGCTCCTATGACTTGATAATATGAATTAATAATTAAGTCTGTTTCGTTCCCGCTTCGTAAATCCGAACTTTCCTGAACTACTGTATTAAAAAGGTAGTGTTGTTAACAGTTTTAGAAAATTGTCATACTGTTATTGCTTTTACCGTCATAAAAAAAAATAACTTATCACTGACTCCATCCTGGTGTCACATAACTTTTTGTCAGGGTCTTTAAGGATAACTTAGTCACAGAAAAATATTAGGCATGATTTTGAGCATGCTTACTTATTTTATTTTTTTTTCAATTGTTTTTTGGGTATTTTTATTAACAATGCATTGTAACATACCGACGTTGTAGAGTGAAGACCTCGTATGTCTAAAATGTCTAAACAACAAAACTCCATCACATATACAAGGTTATCTCACAAACTGCGCAAGGTTCATTTTTATATGTGCTTTTTGTGGACACCGCTGCACACTGTTTCATTTCACTAAAAAAAAATCCCTATGCTGTTTATCGCATAAATAGATTAAGAAATGCTTTTTAAATGCAGGAGTAAAACACCCACCTGTCTATTTAACATACTTTTTTTTAAAAAAAATAACTTGTGTGTCGTGACTTCGACGTAAAAAAAAGATTAAATAAATTCTGTAAGCGTGTTTGATCAAAATATATCTTTTTGATTAATATGGTTTGATGAAGGACCTTCAGGCGCATATTTTCCAGTTTTTATTTTTTAAAGATCACTTTTGGTTACCGAGTTATTAATTTTTATTCAAATTTTTGTTTTTATTTTTTTTCTCCCAAAAACCGCAAAAGTGCGACTTGTGACTGGCACTCAAAGATTCTTCATAAATGCGTATATCAGTGATAAAAAAGTCAAGTCGCACTATAGAAGCGTTTGGGAGTTACGGATAAAGGTTATATAGTACATTTTAGGGTTGTCACTAAAGGTCAAACAATTGTAATATTTGTAATCAATAAAAAATTTAAGACTCATACATATAATTTTCATTTACGAGTATCAACATGCTGTCGTCAACATTATCATGTTGGAACTTCGTCAGCCACTTCTTCCAACTGCAAGTTTTCTTCATTAACCGGCTTCAGAAGTTCACGAACAGCTGCTGGCAGACAAATCCTATTGGACAATCTTTGGCGCTGTCTATAGTGTGCCATAAACACACAAACGGATCCGACGATTCAAGTGCATGGTGGAAGAGGTCAATCATAGTTTTTTTCCTGTTCATTTTCCGGCAGTGGCGTTCCCTATCTGAGCGCCAAAATTTATTGCGCGATTAAGCCGCTTGTTCTGAGAGCATACATACAGGAAGAGAACATGATTCTACGATCTCTTTACCATGGACTAGAATTTTGTGTACCGTCACAGTCATCGACTGCCAATTAAATGACTGGATGTACTTTTCCACGAGCGTGCGACAGAAAATGCCAAACTTTACAGTGTCAATAGGAAATTCACAAGATATGGCGACAAAGATAGTATGCAGCCCGTCCATCAAACATGCATCTAGACCTAATATCTCTGCAAATATAGCACGGTATTTGTCTGATAGTGCCGTGCGGGCTGAATTACCATCATTTGTGGTTCCTGCATTGGGTTTAACAACGTCCAGCAACAATTCAATCCGATTTCTTATATTAGCCTGGATATGTTTTTCCGTTCTTCCACAATTTGACTTTCTCTGCTATCTTTTCTGATTCTCCATTCCCGTACTAACGGATCGTTTTTGTAACTGAGATGTAATAAAAATTCGAAAATACGTATCCATACATGAAGTGGATTGATGACGTGTTGCATATTTTCTTTTACACTTTGTCTTGTTTACGATGTTGCCAAATCATGAACTGACTGGCAGTAGCTTTGCAAAATGGGCACCTTAACTGTGAAGACGTACCAGTTTAGGACTTTGCCGTCGATCACACTCAAAATTAAATTAGAAACAAACGTAATAAGTATGATGCCCTTCGGAGGTTTGGGTCGTAATAGGAATTACGACTCAAACCCAAACTTTGATAGAGAAGCAAATTAAACGTTTGACTCCTGTCAAACGTTTAATTTGCTTCTGTCCTGTCTTAAAAGTTTATATGTTTCCACATTCAGTCTCCTGTCGATAACGAAACCTAGAGCTTCCTCAGGTGTATAGGGTTTCGTCAGCGTAGATACTTTTTTTAAAACTTTGAATCGTTTTTTTGGTGATGTCAGACAAAGTTTTATTACGTCTTCTAAATCTTTTGAAGCTTTTGGGGTTATCTTGCTTCCATCTTCTGAAGTAATCGTGGATGCAAAAGATTTTATCACTTTAGCTTGGGGTTGATCTTCCAAGGACTCCATGATTCGTTTTCTATTTTTGAGGTCTTGTTTATAATTTTTACTGGAGTCATTGGTTAATTTAGAAGATCCCAACAATAACGACCTGCTTCCTCTGAGAGCATACCGACAGCAAGAGAAGTGTACGGTCACAGTCATCGGATGCCAATTAAATTACTGGATGTACTTTTCCGCGAGCGTGAGGCGGAAAATGCCAAAATTTACTGTGTCAATAGAAAATTAATAAAAAAAACTAATAAAAGTTAAATAAAACTTCTAAAGTAATTAACGAAGTAAACGATGAAAGGGTAGACATTACAAAGTAGAAGCCACTTAGTGATAAAATATTGTCGACACTCTAATTGTAAATAACTAATATGCAATTGTAAATTTTTTTTAAATAAATAAATGTAAATAAGTAAATAAAAATAAAATAAGTAAACAATATACAATTTTGTAGTTAAGGACAAAATTGAATTAATTTAAACAAAAATAAAAGGTCAAGTTGAGTGACACCCCTAACACCATATTTTGAAATTCGATTACTCGTAAACGCTTCCATAGTGCGACTTGAGTTTTTTATCAATGATAGACGCATTTATGAGGAATCTTTGAGTGCCAGTCACAAGTCGCACTTTTGAGGTTTTTGGGAGAAAAAAAAATAAAAACAAAAATTAGAATAAAAATTAATTACTCGGTAACCAAAAGTGATCTTCAAAAAATAAAAACTGGAAAATATGCGCCTGAAGGTCTTTCATCAAACCATATTAATCAAAAAGATATATTTTGATCAGACACGCTTACAGAATTTATTTAATCTTTTTTTTACGTCGAGGTCACGAAACACAAATTATTTTTTTAAAAAAAAAGTATGTCCAATTGACACGTGGGTGTTTTACTCTTACATTTTAAATGGATTTCTTAGTCGATTTATGCGATAAACAGCATAGGGAAATTTTTTTAGTGAAATGAAACAGTGTGCGCTGTATGGCCTAAAATGAAAAAATTGAAAAACGAATTTATTACAAACATGCTTTACGAGTTATTTTTTGCAACAAAGCAAATCAAAATAATAATAATAACACACACAATCACAACAACGTCTAGGTCCCAAACTAAGCATTAGCTTGTATTTTGGGTACCAAGCGAAGACACCACATACATATAACAACCAAGACCCGGTGCCAGTATTAATATTCATCATATAAATACTGCCAAGATCTGGGATTCGAACCGAAATTCGAAATCGAATAGAAATTTAAATAAATGACATATGAGGTCTTCACTCTACAGCGTCGATATGTAGTACATATATGTGATGCTATGTGAGATAAACATATATGATTTACTTTCAAAAGCAAAATCACTTACATCACTTTTCTGTTCTTGACATCTAACACTTGAAATAATTTGACCATGTGATGTACCCTGCTCGCCAATAAAAGTTGACCTTGAGTCACTCAAATTATGTCCTTACAAGCCAAAATAAGATTACGTCATCTTATTACAAATAAAATTATGTCCATCTGGCCACAGCATTAAATTGACGAAGTAATTGAGAGCGTTTCCATTTACCTCTGTTTATAGGTATATTTACCCATATTAACTTAAAACGAATTCCAGGTTAGAGCTTGCCCCCACAAAGACCACTGCTGGAACTGGACTGATTGGATGGAGGCGGTTACCTTGGACGGTACACCAGGCAAACCGGACAACGTTCAGATAATGTGCTACGAGGACGACGCCAACACGAGACACCTGAATTTGTCTTGGAACCCACCTTTGAAACCCAATGCCGAAATCAAGGGTTATACGGTAAAGGAACAGAAAGTATTATTTACATATATGAACTATCTTTTCGGGAAGACACAGTCTTTAAGAAAATAGGCACATAAAGGAAAGCCCACCAGTTCTAATAAATAACATAGTAACCTCTCAGGGTTTGATATTTTTGTATGGCAAATAATAATTAATTAAATTTCTAGTTATTGGTGTATTCAAATATAATTTTCCATTGAATGTGAAGTGAATTACTATGCAATATCGTCTTCTTTTTCTTCTTCTTCTTCTTTACATTTGTTGACATTTACTGCTTAACAGCCAGACATCCAAAGTCACCCAAAAATTAAACATGTTTATATTTGGAAACCATCACATACAAAATTACATTAAAAAAAAAAACTGTGTAAAAATAGACATTAGTATGTAACGATTTGTAAATTTAAAAAAAAATTATCAATAATAAAATTTCAAGACTCCTACTCAAAAAAGATTAATTTCATGTAAGATGTTTTTGCTATTTCGTGTATAATCTTGGACTATATTTAAAAAAAATTGTATATTGTGAAACAGTTTTCTAATTTATTAGAATTATATTTATATACAAAAACATGGATTGTGATTTAGGTCATTTTAGTTCCGAGGGAGTTGATTAATAGTCATCTCGCTTTGACACACGTTTTGGTCGTTACTATTGTGTATGGGGAAGCGAGCGCAAAATCGCATATTTTCCTGAGATTTTCTGGATCTTAAAAGCGATTCCGCCAGTTGAGTCAAGTTATACTATTTAATTACCTATGCAAAAAAAATTAAACCGCCCAAAAAACTAAAAAACAAAAAACAATAAACCTTTTTTATTATTTAACCCTAGAAAGTAAGTTCTTAAACTAATGTACTTATACCTAAGTTATTTTCAGTCGGCGCCAAACAAGCCTTCGAGTTTCACCAAGTCTTTAAATTTAAGGTAATTTAGTTCATTGATTGTCTGGTGCCGACTCAAAATTACTTAGGTATAAATACATTAGTTTAAGAACTTAGTTTCTAAGGTTAAGTAATAAAAAAGGTTTAATATTTTTGCTTTTTTTTTTGTTTTTTCGGAAGTGTAATTTTTTTGTTAAAATGTTTTTATTTTATAATTTTTTGTAGCTATAATCTACATGCTTAATTTTTAATTGCTATTAAATTAGCTACTTTCATGCGTGGTTATACAACAGTGAGTGAACAATCAATCATCCCCTATTTTTCTACCCTTAAGGTTGGAATTGTTTTTTTTTTTTTTCAAATGTATATCGGACCAACTACAGGATATACCCTTTCTAATAAAATAAGAATTATCCAAATCGGACTACTCTGCAAAGAGTTATGCCTGGTCTTACATAAAAAAAAATATATACGCCTCGAATTGAGAACCTCCTCCGTTTTTTTTCGTCGGTTAATAAAAAGGTAACACACTATGATTATTTTGGAAGTTCTTCAAAACATCGGTTGTTCCCCTATCCGCCAGCTAGGGTATGTTCCCACAAGTCATGTTAAGCCAGTTCTTGGGACCAAGCAATTTTTCACGCCTACATAGCTCTAAAGATGCTCCATTAGTTATTGACAATCATTAGATAACTCCGTAACGCAGTGAAAGTGAGTTTGTTGACATTATTTACGTCGATTCGTCGGTTTTCTTCTATATATATAAAATCTTTTTATCAAAATTTATTATTTGACTAGTGTAGTGACCACCCGCAACTTTGTTCGCATGGTGTTCATAATATTTACAATTTCAGAAGTTTACAAAGAAAGCCTAAATATTTCCCGAGGGAAAGGAATAAATGGTACAGCCGTTTAAGATATTAGCCTGAACAGACAGACAGACGCTAGGATTATGAGACTGATTATTGCGATGGACGAGTTTGTTTTTCGATTTAAAGTTTATCTATGCATAAATGTGGTAATCCGAAACTTTGATAAAGGATAATTAAAAATGATTAGTTTATACATGGATTCTTGTTTGTTTTTTAAATAATTTATAATAATTTTTACTAAAAATATTCGATGGATGCCATATATGCATCAGTTTTTTATGATATTGTGCTTATTATGAAAATGTATTTTAATAAATGATTTGTTTGTGCGAAACTAAGATTCCATTATATATATTCCACCATCCCATGCCATATAATTTACAGTTTCGTTAAATTAATATTTTTTTTATGAATAATTTCAGGTTGAGTTAACTGGTAATTCGTCATACGTTGACCATTTTGGCATCAGGCGCAACGACACATGGGGCCCTCTCTCAAAGTTCGTCACAAACCAAACGGTCAGGTAATTACAATCACTTACTTTTTTTAAGTAATGAAGTATTATTGAGAATTTTTTAGTATTTGTAATTCCGAACATTGATGTATAAATTAGGAAAGATACACCGTCCGTCATATAAAAACGTTCAAAAAAAAAGTTCTAAATGAGGTAAAAGAAATAAAAATAAACATCAATTTATTTTCGAGTAGTACCCTCTGCTGTCACTTTTGAACGTCATAAATCTAAGTATATACAGGGTCGTACGTTACCACTTTATGAAGAACACTGAAACTTAAAGTGATTTAATTTTTTTAGTGACAGCAGCACTACAAACCATTATTTTTTAAAATAAGTTTTAATCGTTTATGTATTATTTTAAATAGTAATATGCTTTACACAGAAGTTGTCGTTTCAATATTAAAGCTAAAGGTTAAAGGGATCCTCTGTGTCAAGTTTCATAAAAATCTGTTGAAAAAAACGACATTAGAGTATGAACGGACGGACAGACGGACGGGCAACTACCATATCAAAATTATAAAATACCAGCTGTACTTAATAAAACAATAATACATATACGTCCAGCTTTCGCCAAAGTTTTTATTCGCTCTGAAGTCGAAGCGAGTAGCGTCGCTACAGGAAAAATGAGTATCAGAAGGCCGCTCGGGATCGGGCCACAAACCTGTACAAAACCCCAACTGTGCAAATCGCAAAGTGTCTACTTCAGAGGCGAACAAGAAGTTTGGCGCGGACTGTACTATCCGATCAAATTGCTAAAAGGTTAGAGTACACGCGCACTTCATTCTAATCCGCAACCGCGGGGATAGCGGCTCATCATCATCATCATCAGCCCATTTTTACCCCACTGCAGGGGCTTAGGCCTCCCCCAGGGTTAGGAGGGGGGCTTGGAGCTTAAGTCCACCACGCTGCTCCACTGCGGGTTGGGAACTGTAACGACCGCCATCTATTGACAGCGTCCGGGACCGACTGCTTAACGTGCCCTCCGAAGCACGGTGTCAGTGATATTGTGTACTTAAGTCAGAAAAACTCATTGGTACACGCCCGGATTCGAACCATGGCCCTATGAGGCCTTATAAATTTGAGACAGGTTCGTTGCGCTCTGGGCTATCACGACACACGATAGCGGCTCGCCGCGGTCATTTTTTCCGCATCTGGTAAAGTTAGCCATTATTTGGATTTTGCGAATTTGCAATAATTTTAGTCTTATAATCATTTTTGATTTGTTTAAAAATCCAGATTTATTAGTGTAATTAATATAAGGTGTAGTTTCAACATAAGCGGTGAAATCTGCACCGCCATAAATGAGCTATTGATCTGACTATCAATGGAAATCCCGACCGAAATGACAGACTCAGAGATTAGATAGACCACACATCATCATAATTGTTTGTCTTAAACATTTTGTTGAATTCCGCATGAAATGTAATTTGAGTAATTTTTCCAATACGAATTTTGCATGTGCGACATTTAATAGTAAATTCTGTTTTACAGCGTATATTGGATATGTTGATAAATCAAGTGGTGTATATTTAGCCTGTGGCGTATATTTTTTTGCCCACATTTTTTGGTCACGACGTGGCATCTTTATGTTCTTACATCCATACTGATTGTTTAAATGACTTTATTGTTGTGTTTTCAAATTTCTTCCGCTATTTGGCGAGTTAAACATTTTCAATTATTTGTTTAGTGTTATATAATTTAATTGTGACATGCAAACATTTTACTTTTTTTTAACAACTTTTGGGCCATGATATATGATTTTTTTCAACTTGTTTCAGATTTGATGATTTGAAGCCAAACACAAACTATACGGTGCGGCTAAGCGCGGTGACTCGTACGCGCCGGCGAGGCGACGAAGAAGTCAGCCACTGTACAACAAAACCTGCACCTCCAGACTCAGCGCCCAAGCCCAGGTGGCGGAAGGTACATTTGCATAAAATTTTATATTTAAGCTTTAGTAATACGTAATAGGGAAGATAAAAACTGTTTTTTTATCTCGACAGAGGGCTTATATGCCTAAAGAAACTGTCAAAGCTGTCATACGCCATACAAACTTAGAGGATACATTTTTTTTTTCATCACGAGTTAAACAATATCGCTGATTTCCATACATAATTTATTTGAACAGAATTGAAAAATTATACTTTTTGTATTTGTTTTACCATATTAATAAGTTATGTGTATCATGAAATTGTCATAATGTTTATAAAATATATCCTTTCTAACAGTTCTAATTTTGAAAAAAAAAAACGCTCACACACAAATGGAAAATCATGGATTTTTAAACTCAAATTAGAACCGTTTCTTGTTAGAAAAGAACATATTTTTATACATTTTACGATACATTTACGATACTTACTTGTGGTCAAATAAATTTTGTATATTACTTGCTACCTTTGATTGTAAAAACAAAGAAGTGCACATATTTCAATAGAATGCTAATGTAGAAATGTCTTGAACTTTATCCTTGTTTTATCTAAAACTACAATTAAAAGATAAATTGTTCCTTTGTTTTTCACAAGTTTCATGTCGTATTTAACGTCTTTGGTAAAAACTATTGATTTGAAATGTGAAATGTAACAGTGAAAATGTTCCATTACAGATTTTTGAAAACAATAGATATCTGTTCAAAGTCTACATTCCGAGGGTAACGGAACGCAACGGGCCTATATGTTGTTATAGGTAAGTGCGTTAACATGGATATGACTATTCCCCCATTCCCACTCGTTATTTGTATATTTGAGACGCGGATTAACTTCTAGAGTAAGTTCCCCTAAATCCGCCTCGACCATAGAACTAGCGAAACGCGCTAGCTCGTTCCCCACTAGAACGATAGCACGCTATCGGCAGGGCGGCCGCTCATACACCCCGCTGGTAGTGTATGCCACCACCTATCTGTAGTCGCCAAATGACCGTTAGCAAGTATTTCATTGCGAAAACGCCGTAATATGAAATATGAAAACGCCGAAATGTAGTGAAAATACATCCGAAAAAAAAAAAAAAAAACAATGTTGAGTAGTGTAACTTCTCATATGTTAGTGTAAAATGGTGTGGACACTTCCCCCAGCAAACGAGTCTCACACCCCTACTGAATGGAACGCTCCGTCTCGTACAGTAAATGTCTTACCGTATCTCTTGTGGGGAGGCGGCGGGGAGCTTCGCTGTCTTTAAGCCATAGAAAAAATAATTTGACAGCAGCGTTTGGTTTTAATCGAGTCATAAATAGAGTCTTACACGAGCTAGGTAGAGTATGAGTGGTTAGACGGTGAACACAGAAGAAGGTATGTAGTCAATTCATACTTTTATGCTGTATGCCCTAGAGAAATATGTAAATAACGATATGATGCAGTTCGCAAAACTAAACACTATATAGATAGGCCATCATTTCTATAAAATACAAATAGATGTGGGCACTGTGGTGGGACTGACACTGAAGAAGCTTTAACTCTCTAATTATAGTCCGACCAACATAACTGTCATACTCCTAAACCCAATGTGCGGTGCAGGGAGATGAAAAAGCAGTTGTATATGACCAACCACATGTGGGTGTGTGTCCACATGCGCTATCGAGAGACATTATCTCTGTCGAGATGGATCTGCTGATACTACATAATATACTGAAAAAGATTGTATATTTGGTCAAAATTACGATAGTATATTTTGGTCATTAGTAATTAACCGGACTTAACTACAGAACGTGACAACAATATTGATACTGAATAGTTTAATACAAATATGTAATGATTTTACTAAATAATATAGTAGGTAATATCTCATTAAGATTTCTAGATCCGATATGGTCTAGATTTCGATATGGTATCCAATATAAAGAAGTTGACTAATAGAGAACATGGAAACATCCCTCCCTTTTATGTCAAACCCTATACATTCCTCAAAGTATAGGTTGAGGATGTTGTTTAGCCGTTATGCTGCACCTCCAGTGTTGTCCCAAGCTGGCACTATCTGCGCGGTAGATTGCGTGCGCTGGTGCCTGTATGCTTATTCGGCCCTCAATAAAAAAAACTTTTCCCTCACCCCACTGCTTTCGCAATAAAGGGCTCTTTAAGCGGTATGCTTACAATAATTAATTACATCCTGTTTTTTGACCAGTTTTTCTGTCATTTACTGTTTCAGGACATACATGGTACGATTGCGTCCCGGCTCTGACTGGGCCAGACTACCGTTGCCGCAGGATCTGCCAGTTGGATCTTATGAAGATGCTCATTCTCCTGAAAATTTCGAAGTGATGGCATATGTGACTGATATATTTTCCAAGTCAGTGATATTTTTTATTTATTTATCTATTGAAGTCTGCAAGTTTATTTTTGTAATTTAAAATAATGTACTGCAGCAGTGTCAGTAGGGTAATATATACCGATACTATTGTATAAAATTCTTTGTATGTATTTGACGATTTGACTTCAATTTTTTTACGGATTTTAATGAAATGATTTTCATAATTTCCCTTATGATTTAGACCATGGTTAATGGTTGTAGGCACCAGAGGACGCTTGTCAAGATGTGTTTTTTCATAATGGCTTTTTCATATAATCAGATGATAAAATTCTCACTATTGGGCACTACTTTACTAATCGTAAATTGTTTGCATACAAGCGAACAAATAACTATGAGTAGCACGAGTTAAGACTGGTGGCCTTCACGCGTACAATTTTATTTTGGGATGTATTTGGCAGTGGAAGTGAGGTCATGATAAACTGATAACGTGATCGGGACAGTACCTCCGCCCATCAGATAACAGTTTTCCTATCGCGAGGAACTATAACCAGGACTTAGATATACTACTGCGCGAGTTAACGCCAACGTTCTTGACTCGTTCCGATTACTTTAATAAAAATATGCAATGAGACCGAGCATGCTTGGTAACCGGGATAAAAAAATTAATCCGAATAACTTAGGTATGGATACTCGAATTTCCACTATATAAGTACAATTTGAAATTTTTTTTCGATTTCAAATGCACTTTGATACTAAAACCTATTTTAACCTTATTAAGTTAATTTTAAAATTTTGATCTAATTTGTTTAATGAATACTAAATTTTTTTCTGAACAACAGCAAGAGGTTCCCACCCGAATCAGAGTTGGTGATGGGAGACGGTAACACGACGTCTGAAAAAGAGATATGTCCGGTGTGCAGAAAGAAACCTAAACGTAAAGACATCCCAAAGGAGGTAGTTACGACAACCACACCAGTAGTTACGACTACAACCGAAGACGACGGTCTCGTAGACCAAACTACAGTCCCACAGAGCCCTAGTAGGCGTCGGAGGGAGATAAAAAGAATGTTACACGATAAAAATTACTATAGAGGAAAACGTTTCAATCAAGATCCCGTTTTATTAAACGAAAATATGATGGACGACATAAGAAGCGGCCCAACCGACCAACCGTCTGTCGTCAAACCGATAAGTGACGATATTGTCTTAAGAGATGGCAAATTGGATGCTAATTCTAATTACACTATGTTTGTGGAAGTTATAGGTGAGTTGATTTTAGAAATATTGCAATTTGTCAGTCTTATACTAATGTGGTTTAAAATTTACACATTGTTATAATAATAACACACACAATCACAACAACGTCTAGGTCCCAAACTAAACATTAGCTTGTATTTTGGGTACCCAGCGCAGACACCACATACATATAACAACCAAGACCCGGTGCCAGTATTAATGTTCTTCATATAACTACTGACTCGACCTGGGATTCGAACCCGGGACCTCCAGCTTCGCAGGCAGGGTCGCTGCCCACTAGACTAAGCGGTCGTCAAAAGCGGTCGTCGTTATGACCTCGACCTATCCATAACCTTGAAATTTTTCTTTTCAAGTGCATTTTCTCACAGTTTCCTACGACAAGATCCTTCGTAAATACGTGATTTTCTAATTTTTTTACAATTAATAGCTGTACGACGAGTCATTATAAAGATTATCTATAAGAAAATGTTTCGCCTCATAAAATCCTTCGGTATTTAACAGGTATATTCAGATTCTGGTTTACTAACAGTAGTGACATGAAGGGAGCAAATACCAATTTTTATCCTCGAATGAAGGAATGATATGATATGTAGGCTATGGTATCATTGTCGTATAATACGATTTAAAAAAAATGCTAGTCACAGTAAACTAGCGACGACGTTTTTTGTTTCAGTTCGTCATTATTATAGATACGTTTTATGTAATTATGTTATTTTCAGTCGAAAATGACACTGAATCTGCGTTGTACAGCAATTATCTGAACACTCTGATGCCGGCCGCAAGTCCGCCTGTGGCCAGACCTTTCAACGTCATTGAACTTGTTCTTCAGGTAAACATATATATATAAATTATAATATTCTTTATTGTACAATTTGTATAAGATAATTGTATAGGAATAATAATATCTCAATACACGGTGTGTAACAGTATTAGCCAGAAAGCTCATATATAACTATTATCATTATAACTTTTAATCGGGACAACAAAATGATAATAGTCTAAGAAATTTCAATGCTATTAAAATTTGAATATTATATATCGGCCCTCGAGAGTTTGCGTTCCTGACACATGAGATTTATAGCTATGAGATCATGTTTGTTGTGAGTTGACATAATAATATAATTTTTAATTTGTGTCATTCGTGCGTGTAAACGATAATAATATTTGAAAACGGGAATCGTCCGACGGCACGAATTCACATCAACCGTCCGATTACTATGCCGATTACGACCTGTAAGGAACGCAAACTCTCGATGGCCGATGTATAATGAAACGCCTCATGAAATGTTTCATGAAAAATATTACTTGGAATTCATTATTTGATTTCTTTATGATATTCTTAGATCACGTGCGGTATCCTTGCTTTGGTGCTTTTGGGAATGATCGTCTTGTGCGTGTTACACACTCGACGTACTAGAAAGCTGCCGCCGAACGCTGTCGAAATGAATTCTCTGCAAGCTACGCTTAGGTGAGTTTAGTATATAATTTAAAAAAAAAATGTAAATATATGTTTTGCAGGTCAAAATGGCTACATTATAATATATGCGCCATATGCAATTGACCCAAGTTATTGTACGTAACTATAAGTTGCGTCAAATTGTAACATATGTCATTGAATAACTTCGCGTCAAGCTTATCTTTTTGAAAATTGTTATATTTTCTAGAAAACGGCGTTTTTGAGATATATATTAAAACTTATACATGTGGCGCCATCTTTATATGATACACAGTTGCATGCAAATGTTTTTGTTTCAAGCAATGCGTATTTTTCCGAAATAATACATGTTACAATTTGATACCTTATGATTTTGTCTGAACTTGAATAATTTAAGTTAATTAATGACAATTCTAGTGATAGCGCTATCTGTTATAAAGGATGATAACTAGTTAGATAACGCCGTCTATGGTAATGTATAGCAACTAATTCGATTTCGTTGCGTATATTGGATGGTTGATCTACTCCATCGCAATTTCCCTCCTTTTTTCCAAAGTTTGGCAAATCTCACTGCACAGAAAATCACAAAATCGAAATTAAAGGTATTTTAGCGTAACTTCATTTGTGATGTTTATTTTCGCAAAGGGCAGTCTTTTTACTTTTAAACAAATAAATCAATAGTGTGGGTCAATACTGAACTTTGTTCTTTAAATTTTAAAGTAAATAGATTTAAGTGCTGTTTTTTTTTGGATCATCGTTTACAGTACAGAGTATGAAAATTCTTCAGAAGGATTTGTTTCATCCTGGACTAGGCCTTTTTACACTTTTATCATAAAAATGTGAAAAATAGAAGGATTATATGAAAAGATTTATTAGTTTAGTATGTTCGTTCTAAAAAATATTTCTAATACACAATTTATCAAGATTTCACTATTTTTAAAAGCCACATTAGTTTGACATATATTGGCTGACAAATGTCAAAACTTACAAACGTCAGATTTCAAACGAAACGTTTCCGACTCCATTCTATTTATTCTGAGTTTTATCGTGAATACATATATTGCTAATGCTTGTGATATTGTTTTTTTTACATATTATTTTTATAGATTACAGAATGCGTTTTGTTATTTTTGGATGATAGTTGAGTGACAGTTTGTGATTGATACATTGACATTTAGTCTTGATTATATTTAATATCCCAAAATAAGAATAAATAGTCTATTGTAGTATTTTTGGTTTCATCAGATCCTTGTACCAAGGATTGAAAGGCGGCCGAGTACCTTTGGTGTCGAGTGCTCCGCCTGACCTGCCGCCGATTGAGCGCGAACACCTCGCCGCCGCGTATGCTGAAAGACAAGTCGACTCGGACTACGGGTTCCAGAGGGAGTTTGAGGTGATTGGTTTGGCTTTTTATATCTTCGATCGAATATTTTATTTTGTTTCTCTAAGGTAAGAGTTGGCATCACGTATGAAGCATCTAGGGGTATGCTATCCCAAACCGGATGAGTTCTGCGACCTGCAAATTGGCCAAATCATACGCGTACATGAAATGCGTATTTGAGAATGACAATTAGTAGGGTCGAAGGATGGGGACACAATAGATCTAAATAGGTTGCAGTGTAGGGTAAGCCCACCCCAATCAAATAAGATAAGATAAGGTATGAGTTTGAATTAGAAAGTTTGACTCTTTCGAAATACAGTGTATTTTTTTCAACAACAAGATTTCAACAGTTCGTTGAAATGTATAGATCTGAATGCTTTATACTGTGTTTTACTTTTTGTATGTTTTTGATTCAAGACTATCTATGTGCAACAGCAATGTACATAATAATAATAATAATAACGTATACATCACAGTGTCGTGATAGCCCAAAGGGCAACGAACCTATCTCAATTTATAAGGCCCCATAGGGCCATGGTTCGAATCCGGGCGTGTACCAATGAGTTTGTCCGACTTAAGTACACAACTATCACTGACTCCGTGCCTCGGAAAGCACTTTAAGCAGTCGGTCTCGGGCGCTGTCAATAGATGGCGGTCGTTACATTCTCCAACTCGCAGTGGAGCAGCATATTGGATTTAAGCTCCAAGCCCTCCTCCTCACCCTGGGGGAGGTCTAAGCCCCTGAGGTGGAGTAAAAATGGGCTGATGAAGTGAGGTGAAGATACATCACAACAACATCTAGGCCCCAAACGTGACCAAAGACACCACATACCATATAACAACCAAGACCCGGTACCAATATTAATATTATTTAATTTTTAAGAAAAATAATTATTCTGTCTGTTGTATTGTGATTACCAGTGCAACAATTCCACAGTTTCTTTTTTCTGGGCTGCAGATGTTGCCAGATGGCTTCCCCGACCGTACAACGCACGCGTCGGAGGCGCGAGAAAATCAACCCAAAAACCGATATCCCGACATCAAGGCGTACGACCAGACGCGTGTGCGATTGTCGCAAATCGATTCTGTCGTCGGCTCTGACTACATCAACGCCAACTACGTAATGGGCTACAAGGTATGGTTATTTATTTTCATTTATGTGCAATATAATTTACTAAATGACCAGTCTAAATATTTTGCACACACTAAAGTTTACATAAGTAGCGCCACCTGTTGGCTCCTAAGTACACTGTTGTTGCTTTGGAATATTAATTTGAAAAATAACTTACCGGCCTTATTTATTTTTCGCCGTTACCGGTGAAGATAATGTACAAAATGATTAAAAAAAAACTTCGGTACATGCGTTGGCTCGTTAAAGAATTAAGGTTGCATTAAAATTTCATTAAAACAAAAATTTGTTCTGAATCCCAGTCCTCTTTATTTATCGCCACTAGCGGTGAAAGCAATTTTCAAAATGATGGCTTATCCATTGATTTCGATACTAATGGACAAGTGGCGTACAGACAAAAATGCCCTTGAGAAATAATATATAGGGATGTGGAATTTTGTGATTTACTATGCGGGTTCCCCCGCTGCAACTTTTAAAAAATAATTCGCCTGAAGCGATAAGACAAACCACGCCTTCTTTCAAATCACGCCAATCAGAGCGTGTTTGAGCGAGCGAGATGTTTTACCTGTGTCGTAATTTGCATTTCTCCGTCTCTAATTGGTCAAATCATAGCTACTTGTCCGTTAAACACTCCCACACACGACCAGTACTCGGTAGATGAGGAGTACCAGCATGTGCTCCTCTTTCTTTTCTTTTTTTAGACGTCGTAGATGATTATATAATTAGATTAGACTTTATGCAACCAGCTCTCACACTAAAATAAGAATAGCACGAGCGTGAGGAATACACTTATGGCATTCTTATTTTTGGGAGCATGTCATGAAGTTAATTTGTTAATGACACCAAAATTAAATATTACTAAAAATATTGATAGTAATATCCGCATGTAAACAAGAGTGATCATGTTTCTTCACTTTTAAATTAATTTGCATTAATTTGTTCTATTAATTTATATCTATGGTTTTATAACTGTCTATATTTACAAATATATCTATGGTCTGCCTATTTATGCTTAGTGCTCATTCTTTATATCTCTGTCCTGCCCACTCAGGACCCTATGGACCCTAACCAGGTACTTATTCTGTCTTTATCTATTGCTACTCTTTGTTTATTTCATCCTGAAGATTATTTATGCACACAAAACTTGAATTAATGACCAATTTGTAATTTATACTAATATTTTTAGGATTTCGTTACCTAATGGCAAACACGTAATATGATTTTATCATTTTCGTCTATCCGTACGTACGTCATAAAATCATATCTACGCTATCTTTCCACTGATTTTCATGAAAATAGATGTCTATAATAATAATAATAATAACGTATACATGCTCTAGGCCTCAAACTAAGCATTAGCTTGTGTTCTGGGTGCCAAGCGAAGCACCACATACACATAACAACCAAGACCCGGTACCAGTATCAATATTCATCATATAAATACTGACACGACCTGGGATTCGAACCCGGGACCTCCAGCTACATAGGCAGGGTCGCTACCCATTAGGCTAAGCGGTCGTCACATAAGATAAGAATCGCCACACAAATTTTTTTTTAACTATTTTATAATTAGAGGTGGCAATCAATTTTTCGCGCACCCAATCGTCGTTAGATACATGTTTGAAAATGCAATTAAGGTTTTTGAATAACTTTTTTATACAAACATTTTGCGAGATATCAGCTCTTAAAGTCGCTAAGAATATGTTTCGCCTTCTAAATTTTCATCTGTGTGATAAAAAAATCTGAAAAAATCAAGGAAGAAACAGTGAACAAACACTTCCAAAACGGTTTTGAACAAAATATGTTTAAAAGTTCTTTAATATCTGCAACTTGCAGTTACCAACGAACCTAATTTTGTGTGATTTTGTATTGTAAGGTATAATGCATTTCTGGCATACACTTGGCTAGTTTTTCAATTATAATAGAATTAGATTTCCTATAATGATTTAGAGAATTGTCATAAAATTGCTATGGCTAACGAGATTGAAAATTTTCCTTATTTTATACAAGTTTCATGAAATCATTTTTGAGATGTTAGTGGTATCTACCAGTTTCTAGGCTTATAGATTTGTTAGGTTCATTGATGAAGTATATAAGAATTATAAAACTCTCAGATTAATAAAATTACTATATGTAGATGCATTCTTACCGCAGCCAGATATATTTTAAATTGGCGAAATACGAAACAATAACAGAAAGAGATGTCACTATTACATTTAACCTTACTGAGGTGAAAACGCATTATTCTTAATTAGGCGTAAGGTTGACGGCTCAAGTCCAGATATGCATCTATACACTAGTAATAATTAATTAAATTAAAAAATAAGGACTATACACACCCTGTAATGGTAATGGCTAGACTCATAACCACCGAAAATGTGCGGTAGACCCCCCCCCCCCAACCTCCTCTATAAGATGTTGCATAACAAGGGTAGGTCGCGGGTATATAAAACATTTGTTTTCAGAATATAAAAATAGACTTTTACAATAACAGAATCTGAAAATATCAGTCGGTGAAAAAATTCCAAGCTAAAGCTGAAAAAAAGTTTTCCAAATTTTTCTTTTGTTTTTTCAATGTAAAGTTTGACATAATTTTGAATGGCCTGGTCTGAGGCCTGACGTTACTCATTGATATTGCCTTCTCTGTGTCATTGAAGATTTGAAGCATCCATGACTTGTTCATCAAAAAAAATCTTTCAGCATTAGTATATTAATTTAAAATAATAATAATAAATACTAACCTACCCTATTGTCATTCAAAGTGAGACACGAAGCGTGCTTTTTTGTTTTAGCATGTTATATCTAGTAGCAGAGAGTCTGCGAGTCTTCCGATTGTCTGTATTCAAGAAAATCTATATTGTTTATTTGGGAAATAATTAACGAATACACTTAAACTAACAGGAACCGAAGAAATTCATTTGCGCTCAAGGACCAACGGACACGACCGTGAACGACTTTTGGCGCATGATCTGGGAACACGGCTTGGAATTGATCGTGATGCTGACGAACCTCGAAGAGTACTCCAAAGTCAAGTGCTCCAAGTACTGGCCAGATGAAGTTCGTGGTGTGAAGGCTTTTGGAGCTATCACGGTGCAACACGTCTCTGAAAAAAGGTAACGGATGAAAACATGACTAAAAATTTCTAGATCATTCTATGAGAATTATAATTGAAAATCTGGTTTAATATAATTTGGGTTTCGTGCGATTTAGCGTTTACTGAATTCAGTGCTGTTTGTATAATATGAAAATTCGAGATAGTAATGCAGTGAAGTATTCGTGAAATAAAAATTATGGTGAAAATTCTATATATGATTATTGAATTATCAGTTTTTTTCTTTTTAGAAATCGATTCCTGTGACAGCTTTTTAATAAATAAAACGATCAAAGATATATAGTACTACTAGTTTCGTTCAAGTTATTGATTTCGTGATGTAACATAATGTGTTTTTTTTTTTTTTTGTATAAAATGCATTGAACTATTTACATTTCTATTTTTGTGCTATTAAAGGTATACCATGTTTTAAAAAATATTTTAATAAAAATGTAGATTTTAATCTGCTTAAGATTAATACATTCCTTTTCAGACGCGTATAATAATTAACCATGTTGTAATAATGATATTTTGCTACTTCAAATGATTGTCTTGTGTACAACAATGAATTGTAATCATAATTTTAATTATTTTGCTTAACGTCTACTAAATTATTTGGTCCACTACTACCTAGAACTGTGTGAATTATTAGTTTTGTATTCCAAACGATTTTAGAAATACTATAACAGATTGTCGGTTTCAGATATTCGGATTATATCATCAGAGAGTTGAAAATCACCAAACAACCAACAAATGCTGAAGGGCAACCGATTGTTGAAAACAATGGTATCACAAAGAGGAATGGTGGTGAGTGTTCTTAAATAGATATTAAACTGCTTTTCAGTACAAACTTCGTAAAATGAAAATGTATCGATAATAATTTATTTTTCTAGTTTTAGTTAGTCACTGAACAGTACACTTAACAGTTACCTTGCAACAATCATTGATATCTGAAATTGTATGACTCAGCATCTATAGGTGTTCTCCACCTGCTTGACTGGCTTCAATGGACTTCTTGTTCTTATTCATTGGCGCTCTGTGGGCCTTTATAATCAATACGAAATGTCTCGATCGATAAGGCCAATTGTATCTACTTAATTTAATCGATCCGGTGCGACAAGGCTTTTCAATAAAGTTTGATAGATTGACGTTTTCAAGCAGCGTCAGATACGCAACAATATACTCTGAGATTATGATGACTCAGTTGCTTCTGAAACTTCCTGAAAATATGCAATCTTTGATTGGTTTCCCGGGGGTATCCGAGTATTTCCAATGGCAAATGTTTCCGTAAATTATCTGTACTTTTTATGTGATTCTTGGGCGTGCATCTTCATGCGCAGCACCGTTTGGCAGTTTTAAATGTACTGTACTGTCGTACTAAATCGCGATGGCCGGTCGAGCAGGTGGGAAAACAATACACCATATTAATATGCATTATATTATATTTCAGTAGATAGCAAAGACAGTCCGAGCGGCAGTGTACCAACTTCGCCACGCGACCTAAAGGAGTCAGTCAGTCAAAACGGCACTGCCCCGACCGAACGGCTTGTACGTCAATACCACTTTCTGGTGTGGAAAGACTTTGCTGCACCCGAACACCCTCATTCGATACTCAAGTTTATCAAGGTACTAAACTTCCGCCCACATCATCAGCTCTTCTGATGATACCTTGCAAGGTATTCCATTGATTCTGAAATGACGATATGTTCGTAATATCAATATAACTTGTTTTGTAGAGGGTGGATGAAGCGTGGTCCCAGCTGATGGGTCGGCCTGTAGTGGTGCATTGTTCAGCTGGTGTGGGCCGCACCGGTACTCTCGTAGCTCTCGACTATTTACTGCAGCAGCTCAACACTGAGAACCAAGTCAGTTTACTATGCCACTTGAAGGATCCAGAGGAAAAATGAGCCAGTAACAAAAAGTGAATTTGTTAGGAACACTTTTCAGATGTTTTGAACAGTCATTTAAAAAAAATGTATTGTCTACATTTTACGTTATTTTTAGCCTTGAGGAGTCTCGACTTACGAACAAACCTTGTGTTTCTCTTGTATGGGTAATTTCCCCACACAGATTACGGTGGACTGAATTGTTTGATCGCCTGCTTGATTCAGCCATCGGATATATGAAATTGTTTATACAAACTTTTTCATTTGTACGTCATTGATTCATTTAAGAAGAAAATGTGACTGAGCTCTTTTTTCCCCTGGACTCTCCATTTGTCATCGATATGCGGATTGCGGGTTAAAGCTGGTTTCATCAAATGGGTTTAGCTCGATATAATATGTATGTACTGAAACGATTCACATGAAACTGCGACAGTTGAAGAATGTCCAGGCAGATGTGAATGCGCTAGAGGTTGCACTGGGTACAAATCGAAATCTTTGGGCAAATCCAAATTTGATCCGGTACAGTTGGAAAGCTTTGTGTTATATACCGGTGGGTAGCGAACACATCTTGCAATTTTGTTTATGACTGTACTTAAAAACTTTGTGAACTTTGGAAATTTTGGGCCAAATGCCAAAAGACGTTTCTTGCGGGTTTAGCCAACTCCGACATGCACATCACTCGATGTGCCCTTGATATGGCTCTAGTCCATAAATATACATTATAAGTATGGCAGGATGCGATTTTTGCCGCCTCGGCTCGTCATCGATTCGGGAGCGTAATAGTGTTTATCGGCTCTTTAGACCTCAATCGGCATGGTCATAATTATTTGCAAAAAATATTTTGATTGCTAAAACCTATGTATGTATCTACTATATTTAATCGTTTGGGTGCAATCTGTGTTTCCAATCCTCAGCCAATCGAGGTCAATCAAGCTGGGAATACCATAATAAATTGTCATGACCACTTCGTCCACAGCGAGTTTCAATTGAAAAAAAAATAAACTGTTAAGGATTTAACTTGTTACTCAAACTAAATTTTTTGCGGACTGTTGTCTTGATTGCGACTGTCCCACATGTTGTTCCTTCGGTGATTTTACAATTTAAACAATAATACAATAATTACCAGATAATACAATAATTGCAGATGAGGATAGAAAATGCAAAGTATGCGGGGGGTGGGGGAGATTTAGAACACTTGATGGAGCATGTAAGGTGGGGGAAAAAAGAGAAATAAGAGAACTACTGGCGGGAAATGGGGAGAGAGAAGCCGTAGAATGGGTACGGAGGATAGAGAAATTGAGAAAGGGAAAAGTAGGGGAAGGGCATATAAATAAATAATTATATAATAAGTATCAAGGTGGAAAAAAATTATAAATTGTAATACAGTGAAAATGTATGGAGCCAATTCCGAAAACACGGCCAGCAGGCTGTTTTGTATACAAATAAATACAATAATTACAAGCATATATATTAGTTGCACTTGATCTGCGAAAGCTTATGTCCAATCGTACACGATTCACGGTTTTACGAATTTGACATAATTTTTATTGCTTCCCAGGTATCAGTATTCAATACGGTGGCAGAGCTACGTAGGCAAAGAAACTTCTTGGTGCAGTCTTTGGTTAGTACCTTTCAAAGATGTAGATATAAATGTCGTTTTCGCGAGCACCCTATTATTAGCAGCACTATTGAGCAGTTTGTAAGCACCCTCCTAAATGATAAGCATGAAATAGATTCGGTGAGGCTGAACGAGAGTCAAATTCTATTTTCAATCAGCTATCTCGTTCTGCAACACGTCAGTGTCTTACGTCGCCCTCGAACGCATGCTTCACCCCAGTGGGAAATTACGGTTGTGTTTTTGTACAGAATTTATTTGATGTTATAGTTCCAATCAAACTTTATGGCGGATTGGAATACAACGCTTTATGCATGCTTGCGCAGGTTCAGTCATATGCCCTTCGCTCCACTGCGTCCCGCTACACCTAAAACTGGTTACTGCGACGCAACTTGTGCCTATGTTCACATCCGCCATAAAGGTTGATTGGAACTATACTTCCAGTAAGGCGCGACACTATAACCACAACAGTCTATGCTTTCAATTACTCTATTGTTATTAGCAAAATTTATATTAGATGTAACGTATTTGTATAGAATTAAATGTCGCCGTCGCCACACAAATACAAACTATTTGATACACGCTAATATTTATAAATTATCTTCATTGTGGTATGTTCCGACATGAACCGAATTGATTGCAGATATAGAACCTTAGGCTTATTGCACATTATAAGGAAAAAAAAAATGTCTGGGTTGTTGAATACATTCATTCAAGACGTTTTGTCCTTAGTCTGTAACCATATTCACGGTTTTCGCTACCGCAGTCGCGTCGAATGTGCACGCGCGGACTTGTAGCTCACCAAATGAATGCGCGTGTCTGATCCGATATAAGAAGAAAGAATATGTTGTAATATGACATGGCCTAATAAAACAACCAATACGACTGAATTTCTTATAAGAGATTTCTAATGAAACACAAGAAATTTTCTTGTAATGTGCAAAAAGCCTAAGGGTTGTAATTCGACTAGACGCATTTGATCACACTTGAAATCACGCCTCACACATTTGTGATACATTAGTTGCTGGCCCATTAAATAAATCAACATTCAGACATATTACTGCTACGGCCTGACGGACTTCGGGTGTTACACTGACTTCATTTGATTCAGTACAATAGTTTAACAGTGAATAACACAGGAATGGTTTTCATCATAAAAATCCACATGTCAATCTTGATAAGTTACTTGACGACTGCCTTTTTTTGAGTTTGTCATAACCACAGAGAATCGAGGAGGTTAGAGGTGCCATGTAACAGTATTTGTTAAGAGATACGTGTCCCAAAAAAGAAAATTACACAACGAATATAAGCAAAGATATTACGCATACGTAAATAGTTTGGTCAAAGATTTAAATAATTTAGGAAGCAGATAAGTCGTTCATCCATTTTACTTACATCTTTGGAATGATTTGATGTCGCATTTTAGAGTTTAGGTTATGAGAATTGCCTTAAGTGTGCAGGATATTGCAAACTTGAAGGGGACACGTATCCACTTGCATGCCAAGTATTATCTACTATAATGCTCTGTGGTCATAACGAATCGTTGTAATGGTTACGTCGGTTAAACGGACCACTATATGTAGGTTCGGCCATTTATATTTATATGATGAATATTGATACTGCAACTGGGTCTTGGTTGTTATATGTATGTGGTGTCTTCGCTTGGTACCCAAAATACAAGCTAATGCTTAGTTTGGGGGCTAGACGTTGTTGTGATGTATACATTATTATTATTTTACAATATAAAGTTACCGTCACATCTGCCGTAGAACCGACAACCGATGGGGTAGACGGGTTCTCGAGTGGAGGCCACGTATTGGGAAGCGAAGCGTTGGACGCCCCCCGGCCTGGTGGACTGATGACCTGAAGCACCATACCGGGGGTAATTGGATGCGGAAGGCGGAGGACCGTGTGTGGTGGCGAGCCTTGGGAGAGGCCTATATCCTGCAGTGGAGAGACACGGGCTGATGATGATGATGATGATTAATATATAGTTCCAAAAAAATTCCTTCAAATTTAATTGACTGTCATTTGTTTTTCATGGAATATACTGCTATTAATTTCTATCTTTTTCTCTTTGTTTAATGTAAACAGAAACAGTACGTGTTCGTGTATCGCGCGCTTGTTGAATACGCGCACTATGGTGACACGGAAATACCGGCGTCGCGTCTCAAGGCGTCCGTCGATCGTCTACGGAACACGCCGGAGGGTGCTGACAAGTGCCTCATGGAGGAAGAGTTTGAGGTAAAAAATACTTTATGCGTATATGATTAGGCTTTAGTATTCAATGAACGAACATAATAATCTGGACAGATCGATTACGTATTGGTATCGCACGACTGTCGCATACAAGATTTTGTATAACCATTAACGATTTTCACAAAAACAATCGCTAAACGCGCTGTTCGCGGCGCTGGTAATGAACTGCGATGCATCGAATGCGTTGGCTAGTCGTGCCAAAGCGGTGGCGTCACGTCGATGGAAAACGCTAATGTTTGAAGGTGCCTTCATCACGTTGGGCTATTGGCCAAACACATGTTCGGCCAACATTCGCTTGATCATTGTGCGAATTTCCACACGATCGTCTATAGTCATTTGACGTGTATCGTGTAGCATTTAAGTTGAAAGTGGAATCTCTTGCTGCGGCTACCATTTATTTTCTGTGAACTACCATTACGTCATTGTGCTTCAAAAGTGTTGTAAAATATAAATGTAGGAAAAGAACTTGGTTGTGTCTGAGCATTAATCGTCATAGGCCTTTTTTGGTATAACTCTGTGCGATCAACCGCGCGAATTCCCTTTGATTTGTTGTTTATAATTTTGCCAATTTAAGTACAAAAACGTCAAACCATGCTACTAATTTTGCAGTAGATTGATACGTATAGGCTTCTACCAAGGCTTGCGATTTTCTATTAATTTTATGATTCATTTTGCAAGTAAAATTTTTGCAAAAATATACTTTCGTATCGCTAAATTTAGGGATAAGAGTCTTGTTTACTTTATTATATCCAACGCTATCAGTGGCGTGTGGTGGATTTGGAACATGGCTACGCCAACACGACATATGAAGTTTAAAATCATTTTGGTGGAATCTTTAAAGTTCAGATATTTACCTTAATATGTCTGAAAGTAAGTTTTTATTGCGCGTTTTTACGCCATCTGTTGAAATTTTACTAACCTAGTCTAACCTATTAGTTTAGTAATAACGTAGCAGATGGCGCTATTTGGCAAAATTATATAATCAAATTGTGTGCTGTGTGAAGATAATACAACAGAACTAGTTTTTTATTTAAAAGCAAATCAAGGTAATTGTGAGAATATCCAAACAAAAAATAAAATAAAATAGGTACCTAACCTATTAGACAAACGAAAAATCTCTATTATTAAAATATCTATTATTTTACCTAATGATTTCACCTTAGTTAAATACATCATAAATACTTATTTATATATAATAAACTCGTCAATGATTTCATTATAAAATAAACCTGACCCAGACCTGAAATATTACGTAAATATGTGTGGATTCGTTTGTAAAAATCATTGTTTATAAAAGCTAATTGGTTTATAAAGCAAGAGATAGGTAACTATGTTCTGTATGATTTTAATTACCTATTTACTTTGTCACTGTGCAATGACTGCGAAATACATTTGTTTCAGTCCATTGAAATCCTCCAAAATTTCCATTTCGTTATTTGACACTTTAATTTCACCTAATTCATCATTACTTTAATACAACTTTAAAACATAAAACACAACAAATCGCAATGAATGCAATGCAATGAACACAGACAATAATTGAAAACAATAATGAAGTTAGTTTAGCCGCAGAATTCGCAAAGTTCTGCCTGCAGTCTAATTACGTACGAATTTCATGTCGTTATGCCTGGCTTAATTCCAGTATAAAATCCAGTAGGTACCTACCGATGATGCTCGAAACGTAAGAGGGATAGATGCCATTCATCACTACATGTAAGAAGAAGACAGACATAAAAGACGTAACTCATTTGGCTTGCCTCACGGCGTGTTCGCAACGTGTCGGTTGGCGTCGGTATGTCGTGATCGGGAAAGAGAGGGAGGCCGGTGATAGGGTATTAAGATAGGTCAGTAACAGTCAGTAATAGCGCGCCATTGCATTATATGCGCGAGCGGGAAATTCAAACACTCAAAAGAGTACAAACTCTAGCGTTTTCCATCATTATTGTAGGAAAATTTTAGACATGCATGGCTTTTTGGCTTTCAAGGAAGACCCGCGCCTGAACGCTATGTATTGTTTTCGAACGCTATATAGGTTATCATAATTGGAAAAGTGACAATACATTATTAGGGTACCTGTAGGGTCAACGAACTTTTGTGCCGCGTTATTTGCCTTTTGCTATAGCTGAGGTTACAGTATATTTTTAAATAGCTCATAAATATGTAATTGAAATGTATTAATAAATTTACACATATTGTGGTATCATAATGCATTTTTTTTATTGTAGGATAAGTTTGTTATTAGTGTGAAATATTACTCGTAATGTAATAGCTTCAACAATTATATAAAATTGTTAGTTTTTTGTATTAAATGATAATTTAAATTCTTCTTCCAGCGCATGGTAATCAGCCCGGTGGCGGAGATAGTTAAATCGTGTGCTGCAGGCGCGGCGGAAGAACTGCGCGCGCGCAACCGCAGCGAGGAGTGTCTACCTTACGATCGTAATAGGGTCATACTTACTCCAATGCCCAACAAAGAGTTCTCAACTTATATCAATGCTTCATTTATCGAAGGTAACCTATATTGTTTTTAAAGTTGAAATATTGAAATGACTTTTATTAATCTAACGATCTTTTATCAAATTATAAAGTACAATAAGTTGAATATATTCCACTAATAATAATTATTAAGTTATTTTTTCCATTCAAATAAGTAATTTCAAATTATGAAAAACATAATAATAATATTAATTGTTTATTACCCATAACAGATCTTATAGAATAAAAAAATTACATAATCAAAGAATTAAATACTAATAAGGTTAATGAGAGCCAGCTCAGCATTTGACGATTATAACTGCTACTAACAATAAACATGTGTTAATTCCACGCATTCCAGCTTATGACAATTCGGAAGGTTTCATCATAACTCAAGACCCATTACCTGGCACGATAGCAGATTTCTGGCGAATGGTGTCGGAGCACAACGTCTCCACCATAGTGATGCTCAGTGAGGTATGTTTGGCGTGCACATGCTAGTTACATTACGTGCAAGCGATCTGTGCGGCTCTCAAATGCGACGCATATAACCAATTGCGTAGGCCGTGTTACTTCCCGTAGCAACGCTTCTATGAAAATATGTTACTGCGAAATTTTTGTGGCTAACTTCGGAACCGTACAGATTAGTTGCACGTACTGTACTAGTGATGATGCTATTAGTATTAAAAGACATTCAGATAGAATGTAATTTCACAAAATAGATCAGATGTGACAAAACAGTTTATCTTAGAGAATTATATCGTAATATAATGTTATATATAAAATATTAGTACCATAGAATGCTGACTAAATCCGTTGTTGCTCGCTCGTGCCTTGCCTACCAACATGCAGGACAAAAATTTAACAACCATCCAAAAAAATTATAGTTAGGTATCACCAATAGATCTCATTACGTAAATAAAAAATAATGTTACATTTTCATAATAAATTATTTTATCTACAGTGTTATTTTATAACGTTTGGTTGTCTTCTTTGTGACGACGCGCCCGAGACCTTGAGACCGAGAAGGGGCGGAGCGTCCGGCGGTCGTGAATGGTGACTAGCACAGAGAATGGAGTAGATTAGAGGTACTATGTGACGGTATTTGTTCAGAGACACGTGTCCTATAAATATTGCTCGCACAACGAATATAAGTAAAAATATTACGCATACGTAATCAGTTTTGTCATTATATCATTATAGAAAACGGTTAAGTCGTTCATCTCTTTCACTCACGTCTTTAGTATGATTTGATGTCGCATTTTAGAGTTTCGTTAGGTTAAGAGATCTGTCGTAAGTATGCAACATATTGCGTACTTGCAGTGGACAGCGTAACCGCTTGCATGTCAACTCTAATCTACTCTAATGCTCTGTGGTGCCGTAGAGTTATTAGTTTTTTGGGGAAAGGTTTGTGTAGACATATCTCAATATTTTTCTTTTGAAAGATCATTATCATCATCATAAGCCTGTGTCTCTCCACTGTAGGATATAGGCCTCTCCCAAGGATCGCCACCACACACGGTCCTCTGTCTTTCGCATCCAACTGCCTCCGGTATGATGCTTCCGGTCATCTGTCGTTACCATGACCCCTTCCTTGGCCAGGAATAGAAGGAGCGCCGGAGACTGGGGGCCATTGTGTGTTTGTGTGCCGCATTCGGAGGGTTTGCCAATAATCACCACGCTTGGCAGGCGGGTTGGTGATCGCAGTATATAGTTTCACAGAGAGATGCTGCTGCCCATCTTCTGCCAACCAGGGTTAGTCGCCTCTTACGACACGCTTCCCGGTGGCGGTGGGAAATTGTATTCTTTGCCGTTCCCACACGGCACGGCGGCTCAATTATTTTAAAAGATACTAAAAGGAAACAAGACGACCATTTTTCACAAAAGGTCATTACATTAAAATTTGGATGGTTGCTAAAATTATGGCGGTCAAGACATTTTTGCTACAGTAATAACTTCGCTGCCGCTGAAGTTATTACTGCCGCGAGCCCTAATCTCTGCGCGCGTTCTCACACTCGCAAAGTCGCTTTTGTTACACAATTCAAACAGACAGGCGCTCTCTATCGTAAGTTGCCGCCTACTCTATATTCTTGTACTGATTAATTTGTCCATTCAGCTAGGAGATGGAGAACGCAAATGCCCTCGATACTGGGACGATGGAATGGCGCAGTATGATCACGTGACTGTGCAGTATGAACACAGTGAATCCTGCCCCTACTACACTCGTCGAGAATTCCGCGTCACTAATAACAAGGTATATCTATGAAATTATTTTTCATTTTTATTAAGTGACTTCTCTTCCCACAGCACTATAAAATTAGTTAGATATGTTTAGTGGAGTGGGTGTCTCATGCCTGGTTTAAGTTAAAATGGATCCTATATATATATAGGATACATTTTAACTATATATATCTATATCATTTCTTAAAGATACTATAAAATAAATTTTCTCCAATACTATACAGGCAGATTTTATTCATCTCTTTTATTTTTTTTCTAGACAGTGTCATTCAATGAGTGTGTTTTTGAAAAAAAAAAAATTGGAAGGTCAAAATTAGTTAAAATGGATCCTATTTAATTATATATATCTATATCATTTCTTAAAGGTACTATAAAATAAATTTTCTCCAATACTATACAGGCAGATTTTATTCATCTCTTTTAATTTTTTTCTAGACAGTGTCATTCAATGAGTGTGTTTTTGAAAAAAAAAATTGGAAGGTCAAAATTAGTTAAAATGGATCCATTTGAACTATATATATCTATATCATTTCTTAAAGATACTATAAAATAAATTTTCTCCAATACAATACAGGCAGATTTTATTCATCATCTTTTAATTTTTTTCTAGAGATTAGGTGTTATTCAATGACTGTGTTTTTGAAGAAAAAAATAGAAAACTTTCACAAAAATATATTTTTCACGAAAGAATAACAGATACAGCGTGTTTATTGAGTCAAACGTAAATACTACGCACGAGAAAGGGGCGACTGCGGGTGTAACGGGAAAGGGTATTCCGCCGGTGGCCGCCGACCGACACAATAGTCAGTAGCCCGCGCATTTCCACCCTAAGACTATAACTTTGTGGCGTTATATCTCAGTATTTTAGTACTAACCGATACTAAAGAAGAACACATCGGTATTTTATTATTTTCACCAAATATATTAAAATTTAAATTGTGATAAAAAAAATATTTTTTTCAACTTATTTGTACTTTTCGTATTATCATTTTTTTTACATCGATTTTTCATATAAATATTGTCATAAGTGTCAGAATATTGATGTTTAAAAATCTTAAATTCTCGGCTTATAAAAGGAGGCATAAAAAACCGGCGTATATTGTAAAAAGCGCAAAACAATGTTCAGTATTCCTGTTATCAAGTCCTATGATCAACTAGTGCTAAAACGTGAATCACAGTTTATTCTGAAAGAGTTGCACTAACCAATACCATTAGGTACGCATGTAATGTGTGTTAGATATTTTTTTTTTAAATCTTTAAAATTCATATTTCCATTCCATTCCATCAGCCCATTATACCCCACTGCAGGGGCTTAGGCCTACCTCAGGGTGGGAGGGCTTGAAGCTTAAATACACCACGCTGCTCCAGTGCGGGTTGGCGGATTGTAACGACTGTCATCTATTGACAGCAACCAAAACCGACTGCTCTTAATGTGCTCTCCGAGGCACGAAGTCAGTGATAGTTATGTACTCAAGTCAGAGAAACTCATTGGTACACGCCCGGATTCGAACCACGGCCTCATGGCCTTGTAAATTAAAGTTTACACAGTTAATAAAATTTATTGTTTTTGTAGTTAAAGCGTTTGAACAGTGTAACGTGTTTTCTATTAATGTTTTTTTTTTAAATTATTCTATTCATAATAACATGTAATTATTATCTAACATATCCATTTTTAGTATGCAGGAATAAATATGATAAATTTTACAAAATATATAAATATCTTTAAATCGAGTTTGATTTTCGCTATTGGAATATAACAGGCTCTATTTCGTTGCATTTTGTAAAATGTATTTGGCCTTTTTTTATAAAATGGCATTTGGTTTGTCACTGATAGACTAGGAGATGACAATCGCAAACGAGATAGTCGTTATCGACTGATATTAGTACCAAGTGTTGGTCTCTGTCATCTATATGAAAATTTAATTTTGATGCGCTTTAAAATCGTCGCAGTGGTGAACTCCGTTTGTTTACTAACAATTTGGCCATGGCACTTGATGTGTATGTCAATCATGTATTTAATATGATTGATATCAATTTTTGGAGTTTTTTCAAAATGGCGCATGTAGAACGTCGTAGTTCCCGGTGGCATTTTGAAAAAACTCCATATTATTACTGTAATATGTTGCCTGTTTTTATTATTGTTCAATAAAAATAGTTTACCTCTCATAAACTAGACATTGGCAGAATTAACATATGTTAGAACGCCATTAAACTAAAAAAAGAAGAAGATATCAATTTTCGTGAGCACCGCGACAGTCGCGTCATTCACATAAAGTTAACTCCTTAACTCTTGTTTTGCAGAGTGGTGAGGTGTCGTGCGTGAGGCAGTTACAGTATCACGGCTGGCCGACAGTCTCGGGGCAGGTACCCGAGGTGACCCGGGGGCTCGCGGAGGTCGCTGACGCGGCGGAGCCTTGCGCGCGGCTCGCTCCCAATTCGACCGTTGGACCTATGCTCGTCCATTGCCAGTCAGTTTACATTCAATATATTGACGCTATCGGTGATTGTTTCGAATACATAGTAGTAACTATAAAGGGTGTTATCATACGAATGTCGATACGACTTCGTAAGTGGACACATAGGTACGCGAACTAAGTGTTTAACTATTGCCTGTCTGAACCTTTGTTACTTTCCGGTATCCTTTTAACGATTATCCTTTCTAAGTCATCTGAAGAAGGAAAACATCGACAACAAACCTCAATCATGACCGTGGGGTATAAAGGAGCTGTAGGCTGAATTGCGGCTATGAGGCTCGCCACCAGTCACACGTGATCCCCTGAAACGGAAGGACGTAATGTGGACTGAAGAGACGTTCGCTTTGTATGTTGTATTTGGTGCCAAGTGGAAATCTATCGTCTCTGTAGATCACTTACGGGAACAGTCGTGAATGGGCGATGTACACAGACATTCGTTAAAAAAAGTTCACAGACAATATTTATTTTTCCTTACGCTCAGGTTAACAAGCAGTGAAATAATTAACACTCTGTTACTAATCTCTGCAGTCTGGGAACGGAGAGATCGTCTATGTTCGTCGCGTTGTGCGTGCTAGTTTGCCAGTTGCGTGCCGAGCGTCGCGTCGACGTCGGATGCGTCGCCCGCAAAGTGCGCACTCAAAGGGCGCACACCATCGACACATTCGTGAGTACAGCGTTTTTATGATACTAGTTTTTGTCCGCTGATACATCCGCTCGCGTGGATGTACTGTCGAGGCCACTTCCGTTCGACAACCCCTAAAGCGGTTTTCGCTTGCACTGATAGCGCGGGTCAGTGGACGGACGAGCGAGTGGTTATGATTTGACCAATCGGAGAAAGCAAAAAGCTAATGGGCGTTCAAAATTTTGCAACAAGGGCCAAGTATTTTGTACTTATATAGATAGATCTCCTTAATTATTCAATTAAAAAAAAATTGTTTTATTTTGAAGTCTTAATAACAGGTATACAAAGAAAATGCGAAACATTCTATCACAGCCTGGTTTTTAAAACTGGCATCTACTTTGGAAGTAAAATTTAAAAAAAAAATTAAATTGTTTATTTCTTGCGATGCGGGGGGTTGAGGTTGTTGTAAAAGCAGGAATCATTTTCCAAAGCGTTGGTAATGTTTTTGGCAGCATTTGAAAGAAAGAAAGAAAAAATATTTATTTTGTATGTGTACAATAAGGGAGTGATAATGTTTTAAAATATAACACTGTAAAAATAGAAACATTAAAAAAAAAAACAAAGTAAATTAAAAAAAAAAAAGAAAAACTGTTGGTAATCTAAATAAAACCAAAGCAATAACAAATAGTAAGTGACCCGAATAGTTTCCACTCAGCTGTATGTCAGGGCATTTCCATGATTTTTTTTAGTTATTTATTTCAATAACAGTATCCACAGCTCTTAAAAATACTTAATCATAAACTTCTATAATGTTGTCTTATAACCAATGATGGATACACATTTTATGATTTCAACTGTACAATATTTAACGACCGCCACTAAAATAAAGAAAATAAAAAAAATAATTTTAAAGTAAAATTGTAAATTTTGAGGTAAATAAACGATTTATTATTATTATTATTATTTAAATTAAAAGAATGATGATCCTATCGCTTTTATCCTTTGTGGGACATGTTTAGACTCCTAATTAATGTGTTCAACACTCGAGCCACTACTTTTGGTTACTACGAAAATAGTCACGACACGGTATCGTATTCTTTCCGATATCTAAGATCGTTAACGAATGAATCGCCATCAAGTTTTTCGAAAATTGATAGTTTTAATTATATTCATGTTTTATGATTTCAGTTGCAATACGAGTTCTTACATCGTGCCATACTGAATTATGCGGAGTTGCACAATCTATTAGAAGAGAGTTAAACGAGAGATGTCGCTCTTTAAGGTTAAAGTTCTATCAGCGGTTAGTGGGACAATCGTGTTTTTATATTTTTTAAGCTAATTATTGTGGACTGAAGATGGTTTACCATATGGAAGAAATTGGCTATGAGAACTGATTCTATGTTAAGAGCAATTAGTTAATAATACGACATTGCATTTCGGATAACTTTGCTGTTAATAATTTTTAATTGGGTAAACTGAACTCGATAGTAATTTGTTATAGAAATTGTCCAAAATGTTGGTGATTTCTCGTTTAGATGAAATGAATCAAAATCGATTTAATGTGTAAAATATAAAAAAATTGTTAAATATTATCAGCCTATGAATAGCTCTTTATAATTTTCCTTTAAGTGAAAATCGTACTCGAAACTCCAGTGCTAGGAAGCAGTTAATCGGCGAAGTTATGTGAAATGCTCAGTAAGCGCGGTCCGAATTACAAATTGTAATGCGCATCGGTACATATGCGTGCTCGTGAGCATTAAAATGTCTTATCGGTCCGTGATTAAAATGTTGAAAACTGTCACAAGTATTAGGCCTGTACGTTTTGTACGCCTGTTTTTTATACAACTTTCCATCTGTACTATATATAAGTACTCTTATATATTTCGCCTAATTTAGCAATAATGGGATTAGAGTGTGGCGACTGTAAGAATGGGTCATTTGACAATATGTAATTCTTTACCTATGGAATCCAGTAAATAAATATTACATGCTAAACCTGTATGTGGGGGAAACAATTTAAAAAAAGGCGAACTGGGCGATTGATATCATGTTGCCTTACGACACAGTTTACTATTTTATAATTTTTACAAATATTTTGACTATTAAAATTTTAAAAAAAATTTCCTTTACCTGCCCACATTTTAAAGTACGTTATATATACAGGGTGAGATTTTAATGACCGGTCAAATTTTAATATAAACCTTTGATAGAAATCCGTTGTCCGTCATGTTCCTTTTTAGTATCGTTCAATAGGAAAATATTCAGTTAAGACTACGTAAACCTTTACAAAACTACTAATATACTAGTTACCGTTCACGAGGGCGCCAGTGCACGTACTCGCGCCCCGCCCACGTGCCCCATGCCCCGCCCTTTCGCTCTATGTAAGTAGGAGGTAGGCAAATTTTGTTAAAAAATATTTAGGATATAATTATTGATTACGAAAATTTGTCTTATATTTTTATTTACCTAATGATGTCTATTGGTGACACCTAACATCTAGAGAATTTTTGGTTGGTTTCTAAAATTTCATCCCGTATAAGGCGTGTGCATGACGCGTTTAAAAATAATAATGTGCGTTTTACGAAAGAATTTCTTTTGCGGTAACATTAGTAACAAGTTATTTAGTGATAGGTGATGGTTCTTTTACAGTTTAACTAGGCATCTATGTTAGAAATAAAAATGTTATCTAAAGTTGCGGACATTGTGTATGTATATTTCGGTGGCAATCTGAAAACAAACTTTTTGAAATGGAATTAATTGTAAGCAGCTTTTAACATTTTTTCCACCTACAAAACTTTTCCCTCAATTTTTAGTGTTCAAGACATAATTCCAATAAAAG
Organism: Luffia ferchaultella; assembly: GCA_949709985.1. Taxonomy (NCBI): domain Eukaryota; kingdom Metazoa; phylum Arthropoda; class Insecta; order Lepidoptera; family Psychidae; genus Luffia; species Luffia ferchaultella. The sequence continues at coordinate 4,282,448 of OX453266.1, read as the reverse complement.
GAAACACAAAACTGGAATATCTTTTTGACACGAGGCGTCTGACGTCTGTATTGTCAGTCGGACAGTGGTGCCAATGTTACGGCAAAATGACTCGATTAATAAAATCCAAGTTCTATATTAAGAAGTAAGAACAGGAAATTTTCTCTGAAAAAAAAAATTCTGGCAGTCAGGATATCCATTAATAGACAAGACTGTAGTGTCGAAGTTATGGCAAAGGGGACTCTTTCTTAAACGCCATAATTAAGAAGAAGAAGATTCTTTCTTGTAAAGCACATTATGTAACATTCAGTTTGAGTGAAAATGGCAATTAAAATTACAATGTTTGTGTATATTTGTGCTTTTATGGCCATAGTGAATGTAATATTGACTACATCCGATCGTTGGCGCTGCGAATATTTTTAAAACCGATTCTCTTTATATATGCTGTCACTATAAATGTTTTTTGATTCATTTTGAATGCGGTTAAAGTCGGCCAATGTTCGAATCAAATACAAATTCTTAACATAGGCCCGCTCTACAGCTTCGCTTATTTCATTTTAAGAAAGCTACCAATTATTATTATTATTTTTTTTGTTAAAAATTAAGTATATTTTTGGTATATACATTATTTTTTTTTTAAGAAAATGCAATTTTGTGTATTCATTGTACAGTTTTTGTTTTGTCAATGATTAGGTATGTTTAAAATTAATATATAATGCGTTTATTTCATCGAAATGTAATATTTGTAGTTTAATACATAGTTAACACCTATCCAGATTCTCGCTTAAAATTTTTAAGACTATTGTTTTAAGTCGAATTTGCTTTGTGTCCGTAGTGTTAGTTATTAGATCTGACTTATAATCGGCTTGAATATAATTTTATATAATAATTATGGGTATTTTAAGTTGTACCAAAATAAATTTTAAGTGTATTCATTGAGCATCGGAAAATATTTTTTGAGGAGGTCGTAAAAGTGTCGTTTACGGCGGGACCACACTAACGTGTTACACCGTTTGCGTTTACAAAGTGCACGTGTAGCCAGACGCGTAGTTGCAGTATTGATCATAAATAAAAATTGCCCCCCGTACGTTAGTTATTTGAATATTATAATAAAATGGTGATATTTTCGTAGGCACTTAGCGGTTAACTATGTTCTAAATAATATTTTTCATAAAAAGATCCTAGGAAGGCTCCAAAATATACCCCCACCACGTGGAAGCGCTGGTACAACTTATGTACCGCACACGCCTGGGTCATATTCGCGTAAAAATTTCACTGATGCTGTACTATACGCGTCCTAAGGGTTTAACGCGACAAATTAATAGCGTGGTTACACGTGCATTTTGTAGGTATGACGATACAATTGATGCGAGATTTGCGGTATTACACGTTAGTGTGGCCCGGCTATTATTATGTATGAAATATTATAAATAACAATCCTTCGACTAGTTTCTTTCAACCTAAATCAATGGGTTGTGTAAAGGCGAATCTGATTTATTATCATTTTATTTGTTTATCATATGTCTTTTTAATATTTTTAATTATAATTGATAAGCATGACTTAAATTTCACACTTTATCGACATACGTTTGTTTTATATCGTGGTACTGGGTTAAATGTCATCGTGAAAAAAGAGTTTGCATTCAAAAGTTTAAAGCGTTCTAAGGTGAACATATAATTTTATTGTTTCGCCCGGACGAATATATTGAATTTAAATATTTGACTTATTTCAACTATGTACAAATAAGCACGTATGTCGCAAGTGAACCGCATTTATTAATTTTTTTTTTTTTTTTTTAATAGAAATATATATTCGGTACAAATAGGCGCGCGCGTAGGTCATTTCTTCGTGGCCCGTACCGAGTGACGTCACACGCGGGTCTTAAATACATAAACTTTCCTTTGTCGGTGATAATCGGTATTTTTCCATAATTCAAAATTGTACTAATCAATTGTTGTACTGTATAGTGTTAACATACTTTTGTTAAAAGGAGACGCGCTAATTCTCAAAGCAAATAGACCAACCAAAGTTCATGTTTTTCGATGCTACATGAATAGGCAATTAGTGTCCAAAGAAAGAATAGTTCAAACGCTATGCTATTGTGGAATAAAAAGAATGCATTAATATAATACTCGAGAGGCCATATAAACATGCATTTTTTTTTGTATTTTCATACTTCCTTTTTAAGTTATTATTATTTTTTATATATAAAATTAAAAACAGGGTTTTGAAAAAGCCCTAAAGTGTGAGACCGCGCACTCTACAATTTTTAGTTGTATACTCGGCGCGCAGAATACAGTAGATACATCAGATGTCTATATACTATCATCGTATTCTGTGACAAATTCGACAAACTTAAAGTCACAGTAAAAATTGGATAGTGTGCGGTTGACGTACTATATAACGATTTAAAAAAAAAAAAGTGTTTAAATAGCACAAATATCTCGATTTTGGATGTGGTATTTATTTTGGAAAATATTTGTATTTAAAGGAATATATAGAGATGCGAAAAAAAAATTTATCTCGTAAATCCATGACTGTGTAATTTAACGCGAGGCTATCATTACAGTACCTATCTGTCGGATTGTGTCACAGACAAGTCAACCTTATAGACCACGCTTTGACAGGGAGTAGCATTCGCCAAGGCTATGTAGTGACACTACATAACTACTTCGCTAGTGAGCCGTCAGTTGGAAGCACGTCGGAAGCCATTATATTGTCAATTTTGAACGAGCCAATGAAAACTAGCCGACCTCTCCCCGCACCCCGCCACTTTTTGGCGATTTCGGTTTCGTACTGACGTTTATTAAAGCGTGGTCTAAAGGTTGACTGGTCTGTGGATTGTTTCTAATGCTTATCTGATACCTATAATATATAACTTTTCTTTATACGGTTAAGTATTTTTACTAAAATAAGTGACTTGTACAGAAAATATAAAAGTAAACTTGACACGATAATAACATCTAAAAACGGACTCACAATCGCTTGAAAAGTAACTTATTGGTTGTCAAAATTTCTTCTCCGTCTCTTTCTTGTAAAACAAAGTTTAACACCATTTTAAATGGCCGTGACGTCACGTCTCAATATTACCGTCGGCGTCTAATTAGAGATCGGAAACGTAAATCGGTTATTAGTTAGATATTTATAAAAAAAATTGTTTCAGCAATGTGGCATTCATTAAATAAATTCTTTAATTTACAATAAATAAAATGAGTATATCTTTAATTTAAAAAGTATGCTTTTTCATCACAGTTACGTATTAATTGTTAATATATTATTTTTTATTATTTAATTATTATGAAATTTTTTGGATGTTAATAAAAAATAAGTTGAATGCTTATTATTATTAACTAAACATTGAAAAAAAAAAACTTGCACAACTAAATATTTTGAAACAATTGTTTTTTCACCTGTACAAGCTTTGTATTGGTTTTTATTATAAGCATTTTATATATTTTTTTAGTAATTTTACATTTAACTAAGCATTTTGACAAATCATACAATCAACTATAAGATTTTAAATTATTAAGCAGCTATATTCTTTGTACATATTTTGACAATTTTGCAGTAACTAAATTTGCTACATCTTGTATTTGATTTGCAATGAGAATAATACAACATTATTTTTGAGTATATTGAATATCTAACCTAGTTTTATTATCTAGAATAATTTTCATTTTCAGGGATTTTTGTTGTTTTATTGCATCATTAATATATTTCGTAAAATAATATAATTATATGCTTATTAAAACGTATGCGCAATAGTAATATCTATTTTCGAAACCAAATTAAAAATAAATAACTTATTAAAAATAATTAACTTTAGGTTTTTATCTCTTGCAAAACAAATTTTTATACTTTTAAACGGCTGTGTCTACCGTGACGTCACGCCTCAATGTTTCCCTCTCTGTCTGACTGCAGATTTGAAACATTCTTTACTTTGTTATTAGTTACCTATTTAAATAATTATCACTGCATTACTATTTATTTTTAGAAATCGATCGATCAAGATTGAAGGTAGCTACAGCGCTTAACTTCACTCTCTGGAATGTTGTCAAGAAACGTCATAGAATTTGGCCAATGAATCGTGGCACTAATTGACTGTGTTTTGTCTCTAATTTATGTAATAGTACTTCTGGTACACGAAAAGGGCAAAACATAGTCGATCAGTACCAGTGTCGGAGCCACGATTCGTTTGCCAAACCCACAGACAAGTCAACCTTTAGACCACGCTTTAACAGGGAGTAGCGTTCGCCAAGGCTATGTAGTGACACTACATAACTACATCACTAGTGAGCCGTCAGCTGGAAGCACGTTGGAAGCCATTAAATTGTCAATTTTAAACGAGCCGATGAAAACTAGCCGACATCTCCCCGCACCCCGCCATTTTTTGGCGATTTCGTTTTCGTACTGACGTTTATTAAAGCGTCGTCTAAAGGTTGACTTGTCTGTGGCCAAACCCTATCGTCATTTAAAACACTTTTGTACTGGTCTCTCAATGTTGAAATTAAAAGCATAAAAACTATATTGTACTATGTTGAATATTAAATAAAAATAAAAGTCCTCATTGGCGATAGATCCTTATTCTTTCGATCAAAATTATCGCACCAATCGATCGATGCAATCGAGGTCGTTTTTAAATTAATTATTTTTTTCTTACAATCCGACTGATAGATGTGTGTAGAAGCCCTTAGCTAAGTCGTAGCGTAAGTTAATGTGTAGTTAGATTTTGTATGAGCTAAATGAAATATACAATATGTTAATATTTTGTACCAAAAGAGAAATAAGGGGCACCTTACAAACACAATATTAATAAACATATATAGGGAATTTCAGGCTATATTGGGACGAGTCCACACGTGCAATGCCATTAATTATCGCGTCGTGTGGCCGTAATTAATGATATTACACGTTAATATGACCTCGACTTTAGACATGTTAAACATGGCGTGAAATTAAAGTGAAAACATGTATCTATCTATCAGCTGTGGTTTCCGCACTTAGTCCTTAATGTGGGACATTTAAATTATTGTTAAATTTGTATCTATAGATAAATATTTAATACTCAGACACTGAACAAATAGATATGTTCATGAACATAAGTATACGTCCCGAAAGGGAAACGAATCCGCGACCTTTTGGTCTGCAGTCAGGATGTTGTGACGATTAGTCACAAGATACGTAATCTTAATAGTGTTTTTGTTCAAATAAAATTTACCCCACATATATTTATGGTAACAACTAAAGTATTAGTAATGACATATACATATATGTAGACCAATCGGTCAGCCGACTTACCTATATTAATTAAAAATAATAGAATTATATTCAACATACAGATTCTAAAACAGTTTCCATATTTTTGTCTGTTTGTTAAGAAAAAAGACAAAAAATAATACTATTTTAATTTTATTTAGATACAATCAGTCTCCTTATTAAAGTCTCGCTTACTTATAAACGAAAGACGGGTCGTTGGCCATCTTTATTGATTTTTGTTATCTTTATGGCTTTAATGACATCCAACAACACGACTTAGCGTGATCACTTTTCTTTCTTTGTTAACTGCTATATTTTTAGTACAGCCCACGTTAAACTTTTCGTTCGCTCTGAAGTCGAAGCGAGTAGCGTCCTAGTTAGGAAAAATGGAACAGAGCACTGAGAAGCACTGGGAGAAAACGCACCCGCGTCTACTTCAAACTGAACATGGAGTTTGGCGCAAGCTGTAAATATTGAGAAAATTCCCGTTTACAATCGTATAATATTAATGACAGTACAGAAATGTCTTGCCTAATGATAAATATTGTGTTTGTAAGGAACTCCTTAAGAAGATGGCGTCGCTACGCGCGTGTGATTGAACGTGATTGTTTGACATCGGTCATTTTCGCTGTGTAAGATTGAATGGAAGGGACATTTAAAGAAAATATATATGATTTCGTATTTAAAAGTGTATTATACATGTTCCTTTTATTGATATCATTTGGAATGTCCCAAGTATTATTATTATTATGTATTTTGTGAGAAAAAAATATATTACAAGTTTCTATAACAAATTAAAAGATAAATCATAATTTATTTCATAAATTGAAAATCAATTTTATAAAATTTTAACAGTTTTTTTTTATTTACGTTCTTTTTATTATTTATTTCCAATGATATTCTTTTTCTAGTTTATATGAAAAACCCGTAGCCGTGAACGTGTGAAAGAGACGTATGTATGTTTATTAGCTTTTTGTACCTATATCAATATAAAATACCGTAGAGGACTGTTTCGACTTTTTTATGAAGAAAAACCTAGACGGTAAGTTAGATATAAGTCAAGTTTATTTTTCATTGTTATATCCGCTCACTTCACCAAGGAAGTCTTCAATTTATTCTTGATATATTAAATTATTATTTTTAATTGAGATGCTTAAATGTAGGTGCCATCTTAATTGAAAATTTTCTTTTCAATTCTATTCCTACGACATGTTGTTTATAGTTCACGATTTACAAAATTGTAGGCAAAGTATTGGCCATTTTGTACTTTTTTGTTGTCCTTTGCTTTGAGAAAAAGATTATAAAAAATTAATAAAATGTATGTTTTTTGAGGGTTTTGTTAATAACATTCTTGTAATATTTAAAACATTGAATGAATGGTTTAAATTTTTTTTTAAATATTCCTATCTATTGAATTGGCAATATTGTCAGTCCTTCAAACTCTCACATAGCTAATAGTATAGCTGTAAAAATGCTACATCATTTGTAATATGAAAGGAGTTCTAATTTCCAGTAATTCAGTGTCATTTGGTAATGTTGAAAATAAATAGAATTTGACTTAAAATGTTATTTTATTTACACCACTCATACCATTTAATACATTTATTTCTGGAAAAATAAAATAATACATGGTAGGTACAGTTCCAATCAAACTTTATGGCGGATGTGAACATAGACACAAGTTGCGTCGCAGTAACCAGTTTTAGGTGGAGCGAGGGGCATATGACAACCTGCGCAAGCACGCATAAAGCGTGGTATTCCGATCCGCCATAAAGTTTGATTGGAACTATACTACAAATATCAATACTTCACTTAATAAAATTCAGGCCATGAACCTGAGGTTCATGATATGGAGGGAATATGCAGTCAGTATGTGAAAGAAACCTACGTTCCTTTTAATTTTCAGAAAATTTGTTTATAAAAAATATGCCCTACTAGTTCTTGCATTTAGTGACGGTTTAAATGTACTTTTAATTTTATTTAAATGTCAATTTTCATGACATCATAAAATCTTGTTTTCATAATTTACCCGAGGAAACAAATTAAAAAAAAGCATTAATCAATGTTTTTTTTCGTTAATTGAAATTCTTTGTGTCTGTTTTATAATACATACCACAGACAACCTAACATATAGGTAGGTGTTTAGCTATGATGTGCATTCGATACTGAATAAACTAAATGTTTGTTTATATGAACACAATATGGATTAGGTAATGGGATTAGGGCATTATTTTTATGTAGAGTTTTTTTTATGTAGCCTTGGTAGCCAAAGTAGAGAACATCAGTAAAGTAGAGAAAACTATTGTATTCAAGGAACATGCAATTTAGTTTCAAGACTCATGATTAACGCATTAAGCGATAATTCTGTGACACCTCACACCATCCTAAACAAAATAAATTTGTTTTTTTTTTTAATATTCATCGTATATTTAGGATCAATTAGTAATATATTTAGCATGGATACTGTGATTAAAACTAGTTTAAGATCAGATTCATCGAGAACATAATCGATTAGCCTAATTTTACTTATAAACGCGCCAAGACTTATCAAAATAGAGAGCTAGGTGATCAAAAGGGTAGATCTAGCCTGAAAGTACCGACTTATATGTACCTACCTATAGGAATATTTAGGTCGGTGCCGGAAAGCGCTAAACCGGCAGCATTGTATTGAAAGCATTGAAAGTTCCAGAATGACATTGACCCTACGCCTGTCTGACCCTGACCCTCGTAGATGTCAATGTCCAATATATTGTTGTTTTATCTTTTAGCCACAGGAGAGCGCTATTAACAATTTTATATATCGTTTAAAATTCTATCCAGTTTAACATTCGAATTCTACTTATATGTCCACTCAGACTAAGTGAACAGTCTCTGGCAATTGAACAAATGAAGTACCTACCTATTTGAAAATTTTCATTAAATCAAGTAAATATTTCGCTTTGATTCAGAACAATTCAGAAAGTTCCGGACGAAAGAAATTTTAGTTCATCTATTCGTCACTTAGTGGCGCTTTTGAGAATAAAAGTTATGTTATCTTGAAAGCACTGGAAAATTCTCCAGCTCACTAGATGGCAGATAGGGCAGATACGGGTAGTATATAAACAACAACGCGGCATAATTCGAAGTAAAATTTATCGTAATATATACTAGTGAGTGACGAGAAAAACTGAAAAAAGGAATACGAAGATGGCTTGCGGAGGACTGAGACGTTACGTGAGTTTAGCCGTGGTATTTTTCGGTCTTTGTGCAATTCACGTATTGGCCGATGAGGAGACCGGTACCTGTGACAAACCAAGTGACAAACAGAATCGATTAACGGACCAAGATTTCGGCATGTCATTGACGCCATTCGACTTATTAAGTCCGTTCTCATTTTCGTTTCCAACGCCATGGGGTTTCCGAAATTATCTTCGACCCTGGCGGTATCTGGACTCCAGTGACCTAGGATCCACAATAAAGATGGACAAGGACAAGTTCCATGTCAATTTAGATGTTCAACATTTCACTCCAAATGAGATTACTGTGAAAGTCGCTGATGGTTACATCGTAGTAGAAGGTAAACACGAGGAGAAGAAAGACGAACACGGTTTTGTGTCAAGGCAGTTCATAAGAAAGTACAGTCTACCTGATGGTACAGTTCCAGAGAATGTAGCTTCTGAACTATCAGAGGATGGGATTTTAACTATAACAGCACCAATAAAAGAAGTTCCGAAAACTGAAGAAAGAGTCGTGCCGATAACGCCAACCGGTCCCGTTCGCAAAACCAAAGAAAAACTGGATGATCATCAGTCGTGTGAGGCTATTAAAAAGTAAAATATCAATATTTGTGTTACAAATTAAAGAAAGACTGGTTATGCATTTAATAAACTTTTTTTCAATAAATTTACCTACCTACTTCTTTTATTTTACATAGGCCCACGTACAAAGCTCCAGGCAAATCGATAGGTACATTTTTAACTGAGTGCGAGCAAAACTCTAAACGACTTTGAAAGTGTGCGTCAGGATGGCGGCGGTACAAAGCAAAACATGGTTACCGTTTTGAATTGTGATTATGCTGTAGATTTAGTACCTAATTTACACTATTTTGTACCTTTCATCAAAAAATTTGTACCTGCCTACTTTCAAAAATATTTGAGATTTAAAGTGTACCGCCATTCTGACGTCAGGATGGCGGTACATTTTCTAAATAATAATAATACATGGACTTTCCACACAGCGTCATCTAGTCCCAAAGTAAGCAAGTATTATGCTTGTGTTATGGGTTACTAGACAACTGATATACATACTTAAATATTCTTTATAATATATACATATATAATTTATTTTTTTTAAGACACCACACACATATAACAACCAAGACCCGGTACCAGTATCAATATTCATCATATTAATACTGACCCGACCTGGGATTCGAACCCGGGACCTCCAGCTTCGTAGGCAGGGTCGCTACCCACTAGGCTAAGCGGTCGTCAAACAATATCACTGACACCGTGACAAATTAGGTACTTCTATTATTTAAAATTACATTTTGAGTTATCAGATATTTAGTAGGTACCTAATTTGTACCTAAACATATATAAAATCCACATATCCAAGTCAAACCGATAAGTAGTATTCGTCAATATACACTTTGCGGCCTTTATGACGTCGGAACGGATGGTACATTATCAAACTTTGGCTCGATTAGGCGCTCGTATTATTTTTAATTATATTCAGAGATATGATATATTTAGTACCTATTTAATACTAAAACATATATAAACTCCACATACTCAAGTCAAACCATTTAGTAGTATTCGTCAATATAAAGTGTACCGCCATCCTGACGCTTTAGAAATTCTCAAACCTAGCAAGAAATACGTAAAAGAGTACAAATGTTATTAAACAGGAATTTTAATAACATTAGTGCTCAGTAAGTATATAGTACTTTTATAAATATATTGAGGAATAAACGCTAAGTTAGACCAAGAGCCTATATACAAAAGTCTTTAGTTTTTGTGATTTTTTTAAATTTCTTTCCGTACCTACATGATATAATGTCATCATCATCATCATCATCAGCCCATTTTTTACCCCACTGCAGGGGCTTAGGCCTCCCCCAGGGTGAGGAGGGGGGCTTGGAGCTTAAGTCCACCACGCTGCTCCACTGCGGGTTGGGAACTGTAACGACCGCCATCTATTGACAGCGTCCGGGACCGACTGCTTAACGTGCCCTCCGAAGCACGGTGTCAGTGATATTGTGTACTTAAGTCAGAAAAACTCATTGGTACACGCCCGGATTCGAACCATGGCCCTATGGGGCCTTATGAATTTGAGACAGGTTCGTTGCGCTCTGGGCTATCACGATATAATGTGAAATAACATAATTATCTTGAGCTGTTTGTTATTTGCGTCTTCAAGTCACCGTAGCACATCCATGCGGCGCGATAACAATGAGCTTTATAGTGTCCAATGCCTTCACTGTTGGGGGCTGTTAATGAATAATAATAACGTTTACATCACAACTACATCTAGGCCTCAAACTAAGCATTAGCTTGTGTTTTGGGTGTCTAGTGAAGATATCACATAGGTACATATAACAACCATGTCCCGGTACCAGTACGTATCCACATTCATTATATAAATACTGACCAGCCCTGGGATTCGAACCCGGGACTCTCAGCTTCGTAGGCAGAATCGCTACCCACTAGGGTAAGCGGTCGTCATTAATAATAATTCTTAATAACGTAAGAATTTTTTAGATACCTACCACTTTTTGACCTTCTTCTCCGCCTATATAAGAAAACCTCATTATTCAAATATTATTAAAATTCCTTGGTTTTTATTATAGAAAAGTAATGTTTTAATGAGTTTTAATCCGTATCGTAATTAAACACTTATTTTTTTTAATGTATTACTTGTAATCATTATGTGAATCAGTCTAGGCCTCAGGGACTCAACAACTAATTGGCAAGTGATCCGGCGACTAGAACATATTTACTCTGCGTCGGATCCTCGGTCTCATTTATGCTAATAACGTCATCTGCATCCACCTATTTAACGATGTCGATATTAATATGTTTCATGTGGCACATAACTTCATTACAGCCACATTTTTATTAAGCGGCTAAAGCTTCTTTTTTTTATTTCAGTAGCAATGCGAGGAACTATTTTGTTTAACAGCTGGTAACAGCAAAGCCTTTTTCGACTCAAAGTATTTGGAGCACACCGAACAAATTATTTCTGTCAAGCGTAATTGGACAAATTTTGTATATGGGGTCTTGGTCTAACTTATCGTTTATTCGTCTATACATTTATACAAGTACTGTATACTTACTTAAGATATATATTTTTGTTTGGTACAAATTAAGTACTAAATCCCTGTTTATCAACATTTGTACTCTTTTACGTATTTCTTGTTAAATTTGAAAATTTCATAGGCGTCAGGATGGCGGTACAAATTTTGTATTGACGAATACTGCTAAACGGTTTGACTTGGGTATGTGGATTTTATATATGTTTTAGTACTAAATAGGTACTAAATGTCTCGTAACTCTGAATATACTTTTAAATAATAAGAGCGTCTAATCTGACCTAAGTTTGATAATGACGTCATCCCGACGTCATAATGGTCTAAAGTTTATATTGACGAATAGGTACTACTTCACGGTTTGACTTGGAGATGTGGATTTTATATATGTTTAGGTACAAATTAGGTACTAAATATCTGATAACTCCAAATGTAAATTTAAATAACAGAAGTACCTAATTTAGAAAATGTACCGCCATCCTGACGTCAGAATGGCGGTACACTTTAAATCTAAATATTTTTGAAAGTAGGCAGGTGTAAATTTTTTGACGAAAGATACTAAATAGTACAAATTAGGTACTAAATCTACAGCATAATCACAATTCAAAACGGTAACCTTGTTTTGCTTTGTACCGCCATCCTGCCTGACGCGCACCTTATTAGGTACATATAAGTCGATGCCTTTGAAATTCACGAAATACCTAACTTCCTAGTAGTCGCTTGTGGACCGTCTGACCCGTCGTCTGTCAGTGTAGCCGATTGAGATTATTTTGTATTTTGGAAATTTTTTTTGGAAAACTATCAGAAAAATGCCGTGCTTTTAAAAAGTGCATAAAGAAAACTCGGAACTTTGAAAAGGCGGATGGGATTACTTAACTTCATAATATTTTATTAATTTAGTTTTTGTTAAGTACATTTTTGACAATTACAAAGACGGTTGCACATAAATTGAATTAGTTGGTGAGCATAACGATAAAACATAATCCTCATTTCATCTCTTTTCAATCTATTATTATACGCCCCACCAAATTAAAAGGCTCTCAAGTTATCTCCACAGATTAGTTATCTCGCAGATACTTGCTCAAACACCAAAAATATGGGCCAGGGGCGGTGAGGGCAGTCGGCGCGGCGAGACGGACGTTCCGTTTCAAAAATCCGGACGCTAGGACTAAGGGCGAGAGTATGAATTTTTGAAATGGCGAGTATTCGGCGCTAACTCGGCGCTGCGTTAATTTACCAAAGTGACTGTACACGTTGTCTGTGTACAGTCGACATCCGCGTCGCGTCAGTTATTCTTAATTATATTTTGTTACCGTTGTTTTTGTGAATTTATTATCATCGTTATTTAGTATATATTTTAAAAAAACGCGGTCCATTTTGCCCATCATTGTTTACGAAGAAAAAGTTGTTATAAGTACTTTATTCATTAATTTAAGTTAATTTTTTTTAAATATGTTGTATTTCCATTTATTATACTTATTATGAGTAGTTAAAATTGTAGATATATGCTTATTAAGTTCAACGATTTCTGAAGTTCAAAATAAATGTTATATTTGTTTTATTTAATTAACACGTGCGACTGTACCAGCGTGACTTCGTGCATAGCCAACTTCAAGCGGCTTTTTAGGTTTTTAGCTTTTTAGGTTTAGGCGCGTATTGCATTGTACATTGTTAACTGTAGTGCATTGCTGTCAATTGCTGTGCACCTACCCTTTTCGCTATTTCGTTCAGCGTAGCGGTTCAGACACAATTTTTGAAAGATCAAAGGAAGCAGGGGGTAATTCTCGGACCACTTGACTTTACATATTATCGATGAAATTCAATATTTTCCTAGCGAAAACGTAATTCTGTATTCTCAAAAGCCTTATAAATCATTAAAATTTTCGAGAATCATACGAGCATAAAGATATATATACGACTAGCGTAAGAGAGGACCTGATATTTCAATGACGCATTACCGAAATGGAAATGAGTAGGTATGTGTGCAAAATTAATTTTATTTCATTTCTTTCTCGCATGTAGGATTTCCGCAAAGATCTGAATGTCACTCGCACACTATGTTCCTCTAAGTACCATCTACCTAATATCTTTATGCACACGAGATATACCTACCAACTTTCATGATACAAAATTACGTTTTGACAAGATACAAAATATGTTTCATTGAAATTATCTCATGATACTGAAAGTCAAGCGGTACGAGAATCAAACCCTTCAAAATTGCAATCGACTATCTTCGGACACGTCGGCCATTCTCGTTTGCGTTACGTGCGCTGTACAATTTGTAGGGATCTTCGCGTCTAGTACCTAGGTACATATAAATCTGAATACCATATATTATTTTTTGCGCTAATCGGTTAAGGTTTAATGGGATGCAACCGTTAACACAGTTTGTATGGAAATTTGTTATTACACAATCCTCATAACGGTTCCTTTTAAGATGCGCAACCTTAAAATTGCCATGTTTGAACGGATCTAATTAAGTAAAATATAGTCAGCATTCAATAAAGACTATACCTATTTAATTGCATTAGGTACTTTGGGGATGTAAATAATTTACTATTATATTGAGTATTAAATAGAAATGCACAATTTTCCAATTGCAGCATCATCTTGCAGAATGTTTTTAACTAATAATCGGGACAACTCGCAACACTGGTACTAATGGTCAGTATTCAACTCAGAACAACTACTAAAGTTATAGAAGGCATTTTTGTATTATACATATTTGTTTCATTTCCCATATGTTTTCCACATGGTAAATTTCAGTGTGAGTGAAAAAGATGTAAGTATATATGACGGTTTGCTTCAACCTGCTTGTATTCCCTTCTCGTGAGTCAGACGGATGTTTGCATCAAATTATTAAAATTTTTGATAATATAGGAGTAAATTATTAAATAAATTTCTGCGAAATAAATTCGCCACAAAAATGGCTTGTGTTGCAATAAATTCCCACAGTCACAGTTCCTCAAAATCAACAGAAAATGAAACGATTTCATTCCATCTAAAGAAATTGTACGGGATGGTACACCGATGACGATTTGATTCGAAACAAACAATATGATGCACAATTTTCTTTATTTCTCACTGTTTTCTTATAGCTTGTTATCTTGAGGCTGCCGATGGTGGAATGAATTTTCGGCGAATCGGTGCCTCATTTTATACAATTTCGCCTCTTACGTTCGACCAATCAGAGCGTTCGGCCTCGCGGACCCAGGTGGATTCGTACTTGCGACTAGACTCGGTACCCCGCGCAACTTGACAGGGGCGGGGCCCGCGCTCTCTGATTGGTCGATTACAAATATGTTATTATATTAAAGTTATTTACAATAATAACGACTAATGGTGTGAATCGGCTTGTCCGGAACACTTCTCCCGCCGTATAACGCTGTCCCGTTATACTTCTTGTTGTGGTTCCGGTGACTGGATCCAGATTAGCCGCTTCGCTGGTCTTCTTAGGATGCCTGTTCGGGTCTTGACGTCGACGGTGCGAACTGTTCCGTCTGGGCCAGGGAATGTAGCTATGATCCTACCCATGGGCCAGGAGTTTCGCGGTAGTGTTCCGTCGACAATGAGTACTATGTCGCCCGTCAGCAGCGCTCGTCCTTTTCCCTGGGGTTCCCTTCGTATCTGTAGGAGTGGTAGGGCCTCTCGGGTCCAGCGGGACCAGAAGCAATCGGCGAGGCGCTGCGAGTGTCGCCAGTATTTTCGCCCAAGAGTGTCGCCTTCGGTGAATGCTCCTGGTATCGGTATCCTCGCAGATCCGCCCAGTAGTAGGTCGTTTGGCGTGAGGGCGGTGGGATCCCCAGGTGTCACTGACACGTGCGTTAGAGGTCTGCTGTTAATCGTGTTTTCGGCTTCCAACAACATAGTGTGCAGAACCTCTTCTGGTGGGTGACGTTCGTGTAGCGTGGTGCGTAACGCAGTCTTGACGGAGCGCACCATTCTTTCCCAGGCTCCTCCCATAAAGGGCGCACCGGGCGGTATGAATCTCCATCGTATGGCGTAGTTGGCAGCTGCTTCTTTGGCAGCTGTTACTGCAGCGTTGCGGAGTTCAGCGTCTGCCCCTCGTAAATTTGTCCCATTGTCACTCCAAATCTCTTTGGGACAGCCTCGGCGCGCCATCATGCGTCTGAGTGCCATGATGGCTGAATCGGTTGATAATGAGGCGGCGAGCTCCAAATGTATAGCTCGAGACGTGAGGCACGTAAATAGAGCCACGTATCGTTTCTCGTGGCGACGTCCGATTGACACACTCACCGGGCCGAAATAGTCGACACCAGTGTACGTGAAAGGCCTTTCGTGGTGAGCGACGCGCGCCTTTGGTAAGTCTCCGGTGGGTGGTTCAGGCGGGGACGCGCGTCTCAGGCGGCATAGGGTGCAGTCCTTGATTATGGCTTTTACGACGGGACGCAGCCGCACTATCCAGAAGCGCTGCAAGACTTCGTTCGTGACGGCTTCTACCCCGCTGTGGTGTAGGCGATCGTGTACCCATTTGATGTACAGTCGTACGTAGCGATGTTGGCCGTCTAAAATCGTTGGTGTGCGTTGTTCGCATGTGATGCCTTCCGCTGTGGCTATCCGCGATCGCAGCTTCAGCAAGCCGTCTTCGTCTATAACGAGCGACAACTGCCTTAATCGACTGTCGCTCGGTACGGATCTCCCGCCGTTGATGGCTCGCAGTTCGGTCGGAAAGCTCTGTTGTTGGTGTGATTTTATCCATAAGATTTCCGCTGCGGCGACGTGGTCTCCTTCGAGAGGTGCATAGGCGGATGGCGGCGGGGTCGGCAACGTTTCCATGACTGGCGCCTTCTTTCCGGTTCTCGAGATTTTCCAGGTTGGGTCGCTTTCGTTTTTCTTGTTGCGTTTGCGGCGCGCGGCCGCACATGTGTGTCGGTGCTTGCAACGTTCTATGAATTGGAGTACTCTGGCCGTTGCACGAATTAAGCGCAACCACGACGAGAAGCGTGCGACATCTGGAAGTGCTTCGAGATACGTGGGAGTGGACACTTCGGTGATCTTCGAGACTCTTTCTTCACTAGTGTCCTCTTCTTTCTGTTGCGTTGTCTCGGAAGGCCATTCAGGTTCGTCGCCGTAAAGATACTGTGGTCCATGGTACCAGCGATGATTTTCGTCAAACTCGTTTGGGATCTCTCTGGTGGCATCGTCGGCCACGTTGTCTTGCGTGGGCACCCATCGCCACTCGTTCACCTTGGTGAGTTCTTCAATTTCGGCGAGTCGGTGGGACACGTAAGGTTTGTAAGAACGCGAGCCCTTTCGTATCCACGCTAAGACTGTGCGAGAGTCCGTCCAGAACACTCGTAGTTTCGGTTTGAAATCGTGTTCCTCGATAATGTGTTGTGCCAGACGGGCGCCTAGTAACGCAGCTTGTAGTTCCAGTCTCGGCACGGAGACGGTTTTCAGCGGCGCTACTCTTCCTTTGGCAGCTGCCAGTGACACTCGCACCTTTCCGTCGTAGTCAACAATGCGCCAGTAGGATGCAGCAGCGTACGCTGATTGACTAGCGTCGGTGAAAGTGTGCAGCTGGATATCACGTGCGCTTCTCATGTTCCCGTGCGCCCGTGGTAGTTTTATGTCAGCTAGTTTCCTGATCTCCTGAAGCCAGTTGCGCCATGTTAGCTCGAGTTCGGGCGTTAGCGGTTCGTCCCAGCCTAGGCCGACGCGCCAAGTTTCTTGTAGTAGACGTTTCGCCTGTATGTTGACAGGTGTGATCAGTCCAAGCGGGTCAAATACTGACATTGCTATTCTTAAGGCTCCTCGTTTTGTCGGCGTGTCGGTTACATCTTCGATTTTGATATTGAAGCCAAGCGTGTCGTTGCTCGGTCGCCAACGGAGTCCCAGTATCTTTTCGCCCTCCTTGTCTAGGTTCACGTCGTCGGATGATTTGGCGGCTGGAGCTAGTGATTGAATTGCAGCGGGCGCGTTTGATGTCCATCCTCTTAATTGAAAATGTGCTCGCTGGTGGACTAGGTCCACTAAAGAGGCTACTCTCGCCGCCTCTTCTTCGTTCTCGAAGCTTTGTAGGTAGTCGTCCATATAGTGGTTACGGACGATCGCAGCAGTGGCTTCCGGGTACAGATGATCGTGATCTTGAGCGTTTCGGTTTTTTACATATATGGCGCTGCATGGTGAGGACGCAGCACCAAAGATGACGCTCGTCATCCGAAACTCTTTGGGCGATTGTTTTCGATCGTTTCCTCGCCATAGGAACCTCAAAGAGTCTCGATCCTCTTCTCGGATCTTGATCTGGAGGAACATCTCCTTTATGTCAGCGGAGACGGCGACGGGTAGCTGTCGGAACCTCATCAACACGCCAGGCAGGGACTGCAGCAAGTCCGGACCAGATAGCAACATGTCGTTAAGACTGATTCCTCGAGTGCGTGCAGCTGCATCATGGACGATACGAGGTTTGGGTTTGGACGGGTTGATGACTGCAAAGTGAGGCAGGTACCACGTCGTTCCCTTCGGTTTTCCTTCGACTGGTTCAGCGTATCCACTGTCGATAAAATGTTGCATTTGTTTCTGGTAGGCTTCCTGCAATTTTAGATCTTTGTCTAAGCGTTTCTCAGTGCTGTGGAGGCGTTTCAGGGCGTTATCGCGACTATTTAGTACATCGCGTTCGTCCTGTTTCCACAGCAACCCGACTTCGAAGCGACCGCACGGTGTTCGTCTGCAAGTGTTCTCCAGTATTTGCAGCGCTCGTTGCTCTGGATCGCTCTGTGGCCGGCGTGGCGTGATGCCAATGTTGTCCAATTCGAAGTGTCGTTTTATAACGTTTTCGAGGTCGTTTTCCTTTTCTTCGACACAGATAGTTGCCGCTTGGTTTATGAAATGAACCCGTTGCTGCAGCGTGTGGTCCACTCCATGTAGTACCCATCCAAGTTCGGTCAGTGAGGCGACCGGTTTGCTTCTTGCTCCACACTTGATGGCTCGCGACATGATGAGGTACCAATTGTCCTGGCCTATGATTACAGCGGGTGTAGCTCGCTCAAAGGTCAGCTCGTCGCGAATGTCATCCAGGTGGCGGCAGTGAGCGAGGCTGGCTTCGGACACAGATTGTGGTGACAGACACAATCGTTCGAGTGTGTGTGCTGTCACTTTGTGTGTCTTGTTGTGATGTCGCCCTCGGATTTCGATTTCTACTCTTCTGGATTTGTTGGCTTCTATCTGCGTGCCTGCCACCCCTTCTATGTTGAGCGGTTGTTCTGTCCCTTGCGCTCCGATTGATTCCGCGATCTCGGAATCTACCAGAGTGATGGTGGATCCCTCGTCAAGGAGCGCGTACGTTTCTTTGCATCCCGTCGGTCCGCTCAGCGTAACAGGGATAATCTTTAGATAGGCACGCGACGTCCTTGTTGGTTGCGCTGTCATCACGACATCTTTACCCTTTTCATCGGTGTTCTCGGTTTCTTTGTGGGTGTGTAAAAGTTTATGGTGTGACCCCTTGCACCCATTTACACCGCAGGGTTTGTATTTGCAACGATGGTTTTGATGTCTCGTTTGCAGACATCTATAGCAGGCTCTATATTGGCGCGCCATTTTCCATCTTTCTTCCACCGTAGCATCTTTCATTTTGTGGCATTCCGTGATGGGATGATTTTGTTCGCAAATGGGACACGTCGTTGTTCGTTTCCTTTCAGCAGGCACAGTTGTTTGAGCGTGGACACGCTGCGATTTCTGTTGTGCGCGCTGCGAAGTTTTGTTCTCGATCTTAACTTCGGGCGGGGCAAAACGGTTGCATTGGTCGGCCTCGCGCAATAGGAAACGAGCCATCTTCGCCAGATCGGGTTCGTCTTGTTGTCCGCTGCTGGCATAGTCGTACCAGCGGTAGCGTAGCGCTGGGTTCAATTTGTCGACGATGCTTCGTACGATATCTGGGTTGTACATGTAGTGTCCCCTTCCCAGCGCTCGTATAGTTGCTACGACGTTGTTTATCCTGCTGGCAAATACGCATAGGTCGCGCGCGCTGTCGTTCAGTTTCGGCAGATGCTTGACCTTTTCTATCTCGGTGATTAGCAGAGTATCTGGTCGACCGAAGCGAGTCTCGAGCAATATCAGTACGTCTTGAGGGTCAGTTTCGGTGAGGAATAAGCAACTGACGGCTTCTTTGGCTTCGCCACGTAGACTCTTCCTTATTCGTGCCAAATTTTCCGTTTTGCTGAAGTGTCGCTCAGAGTCGCGGTATGCCGCTCTGAACTGTAGCCATTCGCTGCAGGTACCATCGAAAGTTGGCAATTCGATGTGGTATCGCGGTGCCTTTCTTGACGCTTCTGATATGGCAGCCGCGAGTGAAGTCAAATCGACCGTGGTGGAGGCGACAGTGTTGAACCCAGCTTGCATGTGAGCGGCACTGGCAATGGGAGCTTGCATGTGAGCGGCACCGGCAATGGGAGCTTGCATGTAAGCGGCACCGGCAATGGGAGCTTGCAGGTGAGCGGCGCCGGCAATGGGAGCTTGCATGTGAGCGGCACCGGCAATGGGAGCTTGCATGTAAGTGGCACCGGCAATGGGAGCTTGCAGGTGAGCGGCGCCGGCAATGGGAGCGGCACCGGCGATGGGAGCTTGCATGTGAGCGGCACCGGCAATGGGAGCTTGCAGGTGAGCGGCGCCGGCAATGGGAGCGGCACCGGCGATGGGAGTTTTCATGTGAGTGGCACCGGCAATGGGAGCTTGCAGGTGAGCGGCACCGGCAATGGCAGCGGCACCGGCGATGGGAGTTTTCATGTGAGTGGCACCGGCAATGGGAGCTTGCAGGTGAGCGGCGCCGGCAATGGTAGCGGCACCGGCGATTAGAGCTTGCATGTGAGTGGCACCGGCAATGGGAGCGGGCGATGTCAAATCGACAGCACGTATCTCGTTTGTGACTAAGAAGCTGGCGGCAGTCATATTGGTGTTTGTTTCTTTTTCTGCGGCGTCCGGTGCAGGTGGCTGCGTTGCGGTAGCGCTCATGTCTATCCAATCTCGGACCATAGAGGCGCGGTCCGAGACTGTCGCTAGGTCTTCTTCGTCGTCTTCTTCTTCTTCTTCCATTCGTGCCAACGTAGCTTGAGCCAGTTTCGCCTTTGCTTGGGCCGCTTCCATTTCGGCGCGAGCTGCTTCTTCACGGGCTTGTGCAAGTTTCAATTTTTTCTGGTTTTTCACGGTCTTCCCTGATGTCGACGGCGCCCTCGATCTATGCCATAAGGTTTTTTCTGTGCTTTCTGCGTCGGACGCGTCGGCGGCGGCAGACGGTTTGGTTTCGCCCGACGTGCCGGTAGTACCGGAAGTGCCGGTCGTACCGGACGTGCCGGTTGTACCGGACGTGTCGGTCGTACCGGACGTGCCGGTCGTACCGGACGTGCCGGTCGTACCGGACGTGCCGGTCGTACCGGACGTGCCGGTCGTACCGGACGTGTCGGTGGCAGCGGACGCATTGGACGCACCGGTTGTTTCGGATATACCGGGTGCGTCGGCCGTGCCGGGAGTGCCGGGCGTGGCCACGGTACCGGGATGATTCGATTCTTCTTTTTTCGATGATTGTTCCCGGTTTTTGTCGTCCGGTGCAGATTCACCCCGGCGGCCCGTAGTGCTTCTTGTAATTGGCATTTTTATTTTCGATTCTTGTTTGCTTCACGATTCTTGATTCTTCAATCCGGCTTCGATCAGGACCACGAATGTACGGGATGGTACACCGATGACGATTTGATTCGAAACAAACAATATGATGCACAATTTTCTTTATTTCTCACTGTTTTCTTATAGCTTGTTATCTTGAGGCTGCCGATGGTGGAATGAATTTTCGGCGAATCGGTGCCTCATTTTATACAATTTCGCCTCTTACGTTCGACCAATCAGAGCGTTCGGCCTCGCGGACCCAGGTGGATTCGTACTTGCGACTAGACTCGGTACCCCGCGCAACTTGACAGGGGCGGGGCCCGCGCTCTCTGATTGGTCGATTACAAATATGTTATTATATTAAAGTTATTTACAATAATAACGACTAATGGTGTGAATCGGCTTGTCCGGAACAGAAATTGTTTTATCGGTAAGTACCAAATGCCTTTATTTAACACTAAACATTAAGAAATGAACAATTTTATCAA
Organism: Luffia ferchaultella; assembly: GCA_949709985.1. Lineage (NCBI taxonomy): Eukaryota > Metazoa > Arthropoda > Insecta > Lepidoptera > Psychidae > Luffia > Luffia ferchaultella. The sequence continues at coordinate 4,260,820 of OX453266.1, read as the reverse complement.
CACGTATGTTTAAACAATAGCCTACATTGTACTGAAAATATTTAATTTACTACTACATTACTAAACTGTGATAAAACAGCTTAAAAGAAGTAAAAAATAACAATATTGTTTTGATGCTAACATCAAAAGCTGCTGCTAGTTCAGCTGTAGTTTGAGTGTCATCAGCTGCCACAATCACCTTCGATTCATCATTGTTGACCAAAGTGTCCGGACGAACACGAGGTTCATTACTCAAGTCATAATTTCCAGAACGGCAGCGGGCAAACCAATAACGGGTTGTGCGTTCGTTTGTTAAGTTTTCTCCGTAAGCGTTGTTGATGTTACGTGCCGTTTGTGCCGCATTAGTTCTACGATGGAACTCATATTCCATAATTACACGAATTTTTAAAGTGTGCATGCATGCACGAAAAATGTTCAAATGTAATGAAAACACAACGCCAATCAATAAACAAAAGACTGACTTTGTAAAAATAAAATCATGTTTTTAAAACAAAATTAATTTGAATTTCAAGTTCACAGCCAATCAAAATTTTTTTTTGTTTGAAATGGCCAGTACTGAAGAACGGAAACTTCATAGGTTGTTAAGGGGGCAATTACAAAAAAACGGGATGTTTAGGTACATTTTTAGGAAGTTTGGAAAGGTATATGGTCTTAAACCTAATTCTAAAATAAAGATCAGTTCTTAATTTACAATTGTGTTAGAAAACATTTGCATATTTTACACTCTTTCACACTGAAAAAATATTATTTTGTAACCCACTTTTGCCGAAATCGCGGAAAATTAACATTTTTCGGTACATATTACACCATCATCCCAAGGTTTCTTTGAGATTAAAAAATCATTTAAGTATTGTTAATACTTCATCCTTTCTTTCTGTTAGAGGAAATTTTGATAATAAACGGAAAAGTGACAGAAAAAAATTATCAATAATATGCAATTTCACCGAAATTTCGCCATACTATTTTGTATGAACTGACAGCATACTGACAGCTTATAACCAAGCGCACACGGTATCGTGTTTCAGACCGCTCCGAGGAGCGCTATTGAAAGGTCGGGTGTACGTCTTTGTTTCTTTCCGATCAAATGCTGTACGTATGGTAAAGTTGAACTCAATCAATCTTGAGACGTGGGTGAAAGTAAATTTATAATATTTTATGAATTGAATTAGTTTGAATTATTTTTATTCCAAGGAGGAAAGCCTTTAAACTTAAAAAAAAAATCTTACACTATATATACAATGTACATAATATATACATTACCGAGTTGACCAACTAATAATTTTTTTATGATAAAAATATTAAATTAAAACATATGTAAAAAGTGTTGTCCTCTTGGAATGGTGTAATTATTTTAATTTTAATACGCTTTTATAAGTTCCACCTGTATGTTTTTTTGTATCTAATGGAATCTTTAAACGCGATTGTCACCCACTTCCACTGAAGATATTGGGCTGAAATTCAGAATACATATGTAACTTCGATGACAATACACTAAAATGATAAACATAACTTGATGTTGCAGCGAGGATTGTTTCCTCATAAGGATACTCTTCACCGGTTAATAGCACGAACACGAAACTTTGTATGTAGGTTGGATTTCGATAGTTATCCATGATTTTCACTATAAACTGATGATGCACCACGATAATTTGTTTACGAGGGAACTCCTCAGTGGTTAGATTAGCACCGACATGAAGCTTTGTGGCGGTTTGTATAATTTCATCATTTTATAGGTAATTGTGAGTTCCACCTTTATGTTTGTAAATTTGGATGGAAAGTAGTTTAAAAAATATTAAGACTAAAAAAAGAAAAAAAAATTGTGTTAAAAAAAATTTATAAATTACACTTTGATTGACAATCGAACTTTAAAAAAGAAAATAAGTAGAAAAAAAATAGAAAATTAATGTTATTGTGAAAAATCGTGGAGTGCAATGAAATATTTAAAACAACTGATACCGGGCACCCCACGTTTAGTCACAATAACATTATTTTTCCTCATTAAACACTTTATTCTTATTCTAAAAGTTATTTTCTTCTTTATAGATCGATTTGGTATTAAAGCGCAAGTTTCTTAGTTTTTTTAAACTATAATGTTTTTAGAAGGCGGTCTGAATGATCGTTAAATTTGAAGGGCAAGTTAGTCAAAACAGGGGTGTTCGCGAGGTTCCTCTATTTATAGAAATAAATAATGGTGGGAGCTAAGGGTGCGAGCGGGTTGCTTTTTGCGGTTTACGCATGCGGTGCAAACAGAATGCTCGCTTGTGATTGGTGTAAAGTAAAAAGATTTAGTACTATAAAATACAACATTGCGGTACAAGTTTCGATGTCATAAAGAACGTATCAATAGTAACTGTATTGACAAAAGTATTAATCGTTGTTGTAATAACGCATACAGACTTGGTTTTTTTTTTGTAATGTGGACCAAATAATAATAAAATTTTAATCTAAACGAAACAGACTTTATTTTAGTAGTGTTAGGCCCAGAAAGAAAGAAGTTCAAAATGGCACACACTATTTTCAGTTTTGACCGCAGATTTGTGAAGGAAGACCACATGGACCCATAGATATCGATTTTGAAAGCAAGCAGTTCAAAAACTAAAACAGATTCAAAGGCAGTAATTTTTTTTAGTTCTGAGCACAGATTCGTAATCGAAGACCGTACAGACTCTTAGACATTGATTTTGAAAACAATCGGTCCAGAATCAAAAATAGTAGAATTTGACGAAATGGGAAATGAAAAGGTCACCTCATTCAATGGGACCTCGGTTTCGCCATCGCCACGTATCACAAACAAAATGCACTCGTATTGCAAAACTCCTTATACGATAACTGTGGCACAGTATAGTCATCATCATCATCATCATCATCAGCCCGTGTCTCTCCACTGCAGGATATAGGCCTCTCCCAAGGCTCGCCACCACACACGGTCCTCCGCCTTTCGCATCCAACTACCCCCGGTATGGCGCTTCAGGTCATCTGTCCACCTGGCCGGGGGGCGTCCAACGCTTCGCTTTCCGGTACGTGGCCTCCATTCGAGAACTCGTCTACCCCATCGATTATCAGTTCTACGGCAAATATGACCGGCCCATTGCCACTTCAGCTTGCTGATCGCTTCGGCTATGTCGATAACTTTAGTTCTTTGACGGATTTCAGTGTTTCTGATTTTATCCATCAAAGAAACACCGAGCATAGCCCGCTCCATAGCACGCTGAGCGACTTTGAATTTATGGATCAGTCCTGCCGTGAGAGTCCACGTTTCGGCACCGTACGTCATTGTAGGTAGGACGCATTGGTTGAAGACCTTGGTCTTCAGACATTGTGGTAGTGGCGACGAGAACAGATGACGAAGCTTCCCGAAAGCAGCCCAGCCCAGCTGAATTCTTCGGTCGGCCTCTTTGTTGAAGTTGTGTTTGCCTAACTGGACAATCTGTCCTAAATAGACATAGTCTTGCACAACTTCTAGAGTCGCACCCTCTACGGTTACCGGTCTCGGGAGAATATGTTCGTTAAACATGACTTTCGTCTTGTCCAAGTTCATCCCGAGCCCCACCCGCCGAGAGGCGACATTGAGGCCGTTAACCATTCCGCTGAGCTCCTCCAGCGACTCTGCCATGATGACTATATCGTCAGCAAAACGGAGGTGAGAAATGTATTCGCCGTTGACATTAATGCCACGATATTTCCAGTCCAGCGTCTTGAAAACATCTTCCAAAGCGTTGGTGAACAGTTTCGGGGATATGACATCCCCCTGTCGTACTCCTCTTCGCAATTGGATAGGTTCCGTTCGCTGGTCCTGGACCTGGACAGTCATTGTCGCGGCTTCGTATAGGCACCTCAACACCTCAATGTAACGACAGTCAATCCGGCATCGCTGCAAGGATTCAAGAACAGCCCAAGTCTCGACGGAGTCGAAGGCTTATACAGTATAGTATTGTCTAATAATTTTTTTTTTATGGAACTTTAAAAGACATCTTAACCCACACCCATAACACAAGCTTTGCTTAGTTTGGGACTAGATAGCGCTGTGTGGGATGTCCCAGGTATTATTGTTATCACTACATATTATAAAATAAAGTCCCGCGCCGCGTCTGTCTGTCTGTCTGTCTGAACGCGACAAACTCAAAAAAATACCGAACGGATCAATTGGCATATTATTGACATCAATGGACAGAGTGATTCAAGAGAAAATTTGTTGAAATATGACGATTATTGTTGAAGAAGTCGGAAAAAAATCAAGCCGGTTGGGAACTTTCATCGAAAATGCGGCCTAATCCTTTTGAGATATTACAAAATAATGTATGGAGGAATTGTGTCTCTTTTATAGGACTAAAGAAAAGTCCACGATGGCATATTTATATCTTTTATGGATAGCTTACTATACTATTTTTATGATGTAATATGATGAGGCGATTGGAAAGCAATTTACACGGATATGGTATTAATCCTTATCAAATTAAATACGATATTTACCTTCAGCATTTCATGAACATTATGATTGCCGTTTGTACTCTACAATTTAAATCAATATCTTAGGAGCCATACCGGACGACGCGACACGCGTGGTTAGGCTGAAGTTATCAATGTTGTATACAAAGAAATATTTTAGTTTGTTTTTAGGTATTTATTCTTTACATTTTCATAAATTTATTGAATTCGAAATAAAATACATTAAAAATAATCCAAGTTGGACGAACTTGCGTTACATTTAAATCTAATGAAATCCAGTCCACATGTTCGACACAACAAGCTGATACGACACTACGACCGTAAAAACATTATGGCTCTGCTGCCCGTGCGAAACCGGGGCGGATCGCTAGTTATTATATAAAATAAAGCAACATTGAAAACCTGACATAAAAGAAAACTAATTCTTAAATAAATAAAAATAATAATGATCAAGACTAATTAGTTCTGGTATAGAGCCAAGTATGTGTTGCCTCTGGTGCAGATGCGCGTGTAGTAGTAAGCAAGCTGTCAAGTAAAACCTATTTTCGAGCTGTCACTTTTTGTGTTTGCGTCCTTAAGACCTATTATGTATGTGTTGTCTCCGCTTGGTACCCAAAACGCAAGCTAATGCTTAGTTTGGGCCCAAGACGTTGTTGTGATGTAGACGTTATTATTATTATTATTATTGACTAATTCAACCCTGTAGACCTTGTGTGTGAATTATATCTATGTATTAGTAAATGAAAGTTAAGTGCAATATTATGCCTTATTCCCTATTTATAATATTGGAAATGTGTTCAAAGAGAACAAGACATGCTGTTACACTTACTACGAACCACATATAAACGACGAAAGTTCAAAAATACCTACCGTTCTGAATGGGAACAAATTCCTCAATTTTTTAGCGTGGCTGTGTAAAACGCAGGAAGATAATTTATAGTTTTCAGTGTAAAGCTGCAATTCTAAAATACTTCCTAAATTAGCGTCATTGACAGGATATTTTGGCACTACCCAGGTTTGTATATTTCCAATCGTTTTATAAAGATTTTTTTTAAAGTGATGGGTGCCTACTAACGAGTCCTATTTTTAGAGTTCCGTAGCTAAATGGCAAAAAAAGGAACCCTTATAGTTTCGCCATGTCCGTCCGTCCGTCTCTCTGTGGTTTCTCTCGGAAACTATTGGCAATATATAGATGAAATTTGGAAGGTAGGTGCAGTCTGTCTGTCTGTGGTTTTTCTCGGAAACTATTGGGAATATATAGATGAAATTTGGAAGGTAGGTGTAATCTATGAACCGCTACACAACGACTTAGTGAAATCAAGAAAAAGATTTTTTTTTGGGATAGGTCGCCATACATGTAACTGAAGTACGAAAAAAAAATTTCATCGTATATTAACGCGAGAGGTACCAAACGATAGGTCTCAAAAAATGATATCAAGGTTTCAAACAATTGTTTTATTTAAAACAACAGTTGTTGAGATATGCACTCCTAAAGCCCCAATTTTTTTTAGAGTCATGTGTCCCCTCCCTCCTGTACCAGCTAAACTGTTGTTTTTGGATATGTGGGAAAAATTTATGATAGGAGTATATATAACGTAATTAAAAGGAAAACTATCATAGTTAACTAGACTGTATTATTTAACGAGTAATAGATTAACTTATAAAATTTACTTTAATAAGTAAAAATTTTGTAAAAATTCCATAGAAAATGACAGATAGCGCTTAGCCAATAAGCGAAAACTAGATGCATTTTATCTTTGTGATGTTATTGTAAAAGAAAATTTAATAAAAACATTTTATGATGGAAATAACGTTGTATTATTAAGTAATATAAATTTAAGCTTTTCTTTGCAGAGCTTATTCTCTATCGATACTAAAAGTCAAAGGTTCTCTATAATGAAATAGGTAATAAAAATTGTCTCTAGCTATCAGTGCACTCATGTTATTACTTTTCGGATTAGCCAGAGAGGATCGAGTGCCTTCTAAATAACTAACGAAATAAAAATGAAATATATTTACAAAATTGTTAAATTTTGGTTTAAAATTGCGGTTTTGTTGGAACCTCAGAATAAGTTGGAACGTACTACTATTTCGCATTATGGACCACTTAAGCGACGCTGTTTCAAAATTCAGAGGTTGCAAGAAAGTTTCCTTGCAAAAGTAGTAAAAAAGCTAAAGCAACCCATAGCAGCAACCTCATATAATGTATTATTACACAACTAGCTTTCCGCCCGCGGGCTTCGCTCGCGTTGACCACAATTGTACTGGGCTACTTAAAGGAACGCGACTCTCCAGAACATTGTAACACTTTCTAGAACATTCTGAAACTTAACTGCCTAAGAAATCTCTTTACCTAATTTCATAAAAATCCATTTAGCCATTTTAGCATGAAGCATAGCTATCCCACAAGTCGGTCCCAAAATCAGTCAGACATTTTGGAGATTAACTGGAACAGACAGACAGACTAACAGACACTACGATTTTTTATCATCATCATCATCAGCCCATTTTACCCCATTGCAGGGGCTTAGGCCTCCCCCAGGCTGAGGAGGGGGATTTGGAGCTTAAATCCACCACGCTACTCGACTGCGGGTTGGGGATTGTAACGACCGCCTATTGTAACGATCTATTGACAGCGTCCGGGACCGACTGCTTAACGTACTCTCCGAGGCACTGAGTCAGTGATAGTTAATGCACTTAAGTCAGAAAAACTCATTGGTACACGCCCGGATTCGAACCATGGCCCCTATGGCCTTATCAATTTGAGACAGGTTCGTTGCGCTCTGGGCTATCACGACATATCGTCCTGAGAGGTAGATGGATTTTCTATATGTATATAAAAAAAATTGCTTTTCACTCTTGACAACGCCCTCTTTATATTTGCAAAATTTCAGTAAAATCGTATCAGCCGTTTCGACGATCAGTCCTAACCAACAGACAGACAAACAAACAAAAAGTAGCGTATGTCACTCCTCACACCCGTCTTTTCACGTCTGCGAAGTTTCATTAAAATTGGTTTAAACGTTTTAGAGTTTAGCTCAAAAAGACAGAGAGACGGCCAGACAGACAAACAAAAAGTATTGAATGTCAATCCTGACAATCTTTTATTTACATCTTTGAAAGTTTCATTGTAATAAGCCCTTTCGGAGATCAGTTCGAACAAACAGACGGACAGACAGACAGATAAACAAAAAGTGTTGTATGTCATTCCTGATAATCTTTTTATCATGTCTGTGAAGTTTCATTGAAATCGGTTCAGCCGTTTCGGAGATTATCTCGAATAGACGGACAGACAGACAGATATATAAAATAATTTGGTCATGTGGTCACACAGACCTCGTCAAAACATCAAGTTTGAGTACCAACACGAAAGTTAAATTCTGCGATTGATGGTTTCGAAAATATAAACTTTTTAAAAATTTGGTCACGTGGTCACATAGATACGTCTGCAAAGTATCATTGAAATCGGTTTAGTCGTTTCGGAGATTAGCCGGAACAGACAGACAGACGGAGAGACATAAAGTAGCCTATGTCCCCCCCGGTAATGCCTTCTGTACGTCTGCAAAGTTTCAATGAAATCGGAACAGCCGTTTCGGAGATTAGCCGGAACAGACAGACAAAAAGTAGCCTATGTCACTCTCGGTACTGCCCTCTGTACATCTGCAAAGTTTCATTGAAATAGGTTCAGTTGTTTCGGAAATTAGTCGGAACAGATAGACAGACGGACAGACAGACAGACAAAAAGTAGTCTATGTCACTCCCGGTACTGCCCTCTGTACATCTGCAAAGTTGCATTGAAATAGGTTCAGTTGTTTCGGAGATTAGCCGGAACAGATAGACAGACGGACAGACAGACAGACAGACAGACGGACAGACAGACAGACAAAAAGTAGCCTATGTCACCCCCGGTAATGCACCCTGTACGTCTGCAGAGTTTCATTGAAATCGGTTCAGCCGTTTCGGAGATTAGCCGGAACAGACAGACAGACAGACACTTCAATTTTATTAATATATAGATAATTTTGAATAGAAAACCCGTTTTGGTTTTGCTTTTCCTTGTCAGTAGATTTGTGGTACTTTTATGTGTATGATAAAGACTTAGAATTTGAACTGTTTGTGCTAGTAGAATAAAAAAAAAGTGGTCTTGATTTGGTGCTACGGTAATAATAATACTACCGATTGAGGAGAAATGCTTGTTTCTAGCATGAGCACTTTCTTTTCGGCGATATGTTGAAGGCACTTCATTTTTATGAATTTCAATTTACCCCCAAATTTTTGTTTACATACACATAAGTTACACCCGCCTTACACAATGTTGCGTCTTAATTTCTTTTCACTTTATATTTTTTATTTACAGGTATGATGAAATGGTTGAAATAAAATTTTGAAGTAATTTAAGGAATATTATTTATTTCCAGTAAGTCTTTTAACATAAATGACATAAATGCAAACTTATCTAGTAAAATGCAAACAAAAATTCACAAGAATTCGATACAACACTTTCACACACGCAATCCGCTCTTTTTATTTATGATCACCGTTGGCAGCCTGTGCAGAAGTCTGGTCCTTTATTTCCTTGCGAACAGGACCTGTGAGCTGAACAGAGACTGGACGTTCACCCTTTATGGCTTCGGGAACCTTGCGTGGGGCAGTCACTGTCAGCACGCCGTCAGAAGAAAGCCGAGACTGGACAGTATCGGGTTCACAGCCTTCCGGCAGTAAGTAGCGCCGCGTGAACTGCCGCGAAACGAAACCGTGGTCATCTTTCTTCTCTTCGTGTTTACCCTCAACAACTACGTACCCATCCGCTGTCTTGACAGAGATCTCTTCTGGGGCGAAATGCTGCACATCCAAGCTCACCTGGAACTTGTCTTTGTCGGCTTTGATGTTGGAGCCAACGTCCTGCATAGCCGCCGCCAGTTGCCGCCACGGCCTATAGTAGTCCCTGGACATCTGCGGCATCACAACAGCTGTTAGCAGGTCATCTGGAGTCAGCGCTAACCCGAAGTGCTGATCCATTAGACGGCGTGGTCGTTCATAATGGAAATCGTCGAATAAATATGGCAGTAGAGACATATTTCAGGTTCTATTACAGCGAAGCTGAAGACCAACGACTTTAAATTCAACGAATCGTTCACTTGTTTTCACTTCCAATTCTCAAATATTATTGATTGAACTTGACCGGCAGCTGATACTTATATATTTTGTGGCGCGCCATCTAGCGTCAAGTAGAATTGACTAGCAACTTAGTCTAGAGTTTTGTAGAATTTTCGCTACTTAGTTCACTTCCCTCAAGCATCCGATTATTTTCATAACAGCACAATATCAAATAAAATTAATTTGAACCTACCTACGTGAATTATATTTGTTATATGAAATAATTTAAAATAATTGCAAGTAATGACAAAAAGTATGTTTATTTTATAAACTTTAATGAAGAAAAAAGGAACAAGAACAGTATGTTCTTAAAAATAAGGTTAATAATTATAACGACAAATATCTTTAATAAATAAAAAATATTCATTAAATTCTATACTTTTTGAAAAAAATATGAAAGAAAAGGTGCCAAAAGTTCAGACAGTTGTACAAGTTGTTATAGAGCTTAATTAGTACTTTGTTTAGTCGGTACTTATAGTACAATTTAGAACGTATTATATTAGTAACTCAATATGATTTACTATTTATGTTGTCTAATATTCATTTCACCGACTTAATTCACTTACTAGTACTGTTTCAGAGAGATTAAATTGTGATTGAAACAATAATTGATTGATAAAATGATTGTTAATTAGAAAATATACATAAATTGTCATAAAATTTGTCAAAACAAAACAAAACGAACAAATCTACGATTATTGTTTTTGATTTGAAATATTTTATGAGCATTTACGATAACCGGCGTAAAGTAAATCAATAGACATTGAAAGAACCGATGTTATCACGACGAGTGTTTGCGAGGCGAATACGACATGAATCTGACATGATTTAAAAATTTACTCTGACTACATTGAACATCGAAAATATAGTTCGGAATTTAAAAAATAATTTTAATCTTATGATAAAAAAATACGGTTTTGTAATTATTAATTTTTCGAAATGGTGATTGACAAGACGGGCATGACAACATAATAGAGAATATTGAATTGAAATGATTTTATGCTAATGATTGATAACTGCTTACCTAGGAGTTTTTTTTTTCGAAATAGCACATGTGAAATGATGTTTTATACCATATTATACCAGTGATACCTCAAGCTTATCAATGCCTCACTGCAGAAACTTAGGTTTACCCTAAGGATCAGGGGGTTTGTAGCCTATTCCACCACGCTGCTCCAGTGCGGGTAACGAGCCCAGTGGATTGTAACGACTGCCATCTATTGGTGAGAAAAGGGACCGATGGCGTATCGTGTTCTCCGAGGCACAGAGTCAGTGATAGTCATGTACATAAGTTATAAAAACTCATTGGTACAGCTGATATGATGTACTTTTTCGTTATTTTGAAGAAAAAAAAACGTCTATTAACTTTACAACGTTGTGTTTTTTAGTTCAAAGCAGAAAATGGAAAACCACTGATATAAATTAGTTTAGATTTGTGCACACATAATGTTTTTAAAGAATCTGAATTTAAATTTATTAAAGACAGATTCATTCAATTATACAATACTCATGTAGTAAAGTAATATTACTTATTGTCAATTCACAAGTTATCTTTTTAGAACGGAGAAGTAATAATTAAATAAACGAAAACCGCGGTATAAAGCTCGCGCTGTAAATAATGTAAAGCTAAATTCAGGTCATCATCATCAGTAGCCTTTTTTGCTTATGGCTTATAATATCTCAGGTGTTGAAAGCAATTCCAATTATTGTCATATTAATGTTATATTTAAATTAGATGCACCTATTAGGCTCCGCGAATAACCCCCTACAAACCGTGAGAAATCCTCACACTTAAGTGAATTAGGTACGTATTTTTTCGCACTCGTTTTGCGGGGTCTGTCTACAACTCGACCAACCTCACACTTATGAACAGTTTAGGTGAGATGATTCGCTTGAGATGTTTGAAATTAACATGTCTATCTCAAATTTTATACATAGCCAATTTTATGCACCAAAAATGTTAGTCAAAATCGATTTATTATGTTTTAAAATGAACTATATTGTTATTTTCGAAATAGTTCTAAATGGCCATTGTGAGGGTTGGCTTAGAAACATGGTAGGTACAATCGATGGTTGGTAGGGGAAAAGCGCGCGGGCGGAGAAGTGTTGCTGGGCCGCAATCGACAGTATGAATTATTATATTTCTCAAAATATTGCCCCGTACAAAAAGCACATTAAAACTGTCTGTGAATAAAAACTCACGTTTTAGATCTCGTTGTCTTCAATATTAAGAAAATATAATCATAATATACTTCAATCTTCATTTCCACTTCCTTTACTTAATTATTACTACCTACTGGGGTTTAAAAAGCTATCGTCTTAACTAAATTAATCATATATACCTAATGTATTCAATTAAGTATACAATCTATGTATACAATATAAGTATGTCGGTATCTTCTATTGCCTCCAATGCACACCAAAACTGAAGTAAAACATTTAATCTCATCCACCTTGTTATCAACTTGGATTGCATACCTAAGTAATTTGTTGTAGACAAAGATATTATTATATATTACCTAGTTACCTAGGTTAGGTACAATTACAAGACGAGACATTCAAGTAAATTCTTTGGTCATGCGAGTTCAAAGACATTATTGTCGATAATGATGATCATCGATGATCATGAGTTGATGTCTTTGATCGTAGTAGACCTGCAGCCTCAAGATTTCTGTTGTACTCAAGATCGTTGAACAAAAATAAAAGACCAACGATATATCGATACTGACCAATGATATTGACTTATTATTTGTTCATCTTTGATCGAAAGTTCTAGAGAGTGGAATTACCGTTACGTAGCTTATCACAACACAATCTAAGTCAGTATATCACCACACCATAGGGAGAGTCTCACATAAATAAATAAAATGCCGTAGGTTATGTTTACTGACTTTATACTATTTGTATTCTGAGTAAAATAGAATTTTCTAGATGGAAACCTCAGGTATGAACCATGGGAGACTCATACATGAACCTTCGTTGCTTGTGTAAAAAATTCTAGAAAATTGTGCGTCATCTAGTGGACAATAGTCGTATTGTTTGAAACAGATGCCTGCGTAATTGACTAGTTGACTTTTAGCGAATGCGATTGACTAGGCTAAGAATTGAGTGATTGATTTTCGATTGATAATAAATGGGATTGACTTGTTTAGGGTTTTGTTTGATGATCGGATATTTTTGTCAATTATTTTCATCGATAAGTTTTGGAAATGGTCAACTATTGTTGTGTATCTGGTTGTGGTCGGAATAGTAGACAGAATAAACATTTAAATTATTACAGTTTACCAAAAGAAAGAGAACGGTTAGCATCTATTAACAGCTTGATTATTAGAAATAACTTGTGCCGTAGTTTTGCATAATGTAATCACTCGGCCGTACAACTAATATTTATGATACAATGACAGTTTATTTATTTATTTATTTATTTCTCATAGCTAAAAGACATAAGGACTATATAATAGTACAGCTAATTGTAAAAGAAAGGCCCAACTTGGTACACGAGTTGTACCTTTTTTTTTTATCAGAGGCATAGAAATATTCCAACAATTTATAATGACTCCTGAATTGAACAAAGCACATGCAAATTTCTAATAAGATTTTATTACATTGTGTATGTCGCATATGCACACGAACCCTATTTGCCAATCCTTGACAATGTTTTTCTATGTTATTTAAATCAGACAAGTGTTATGGTTGCAAGCAGCGAAAAGGGAAGACTTGCTTGTAAAAGATGCGGACAAGTTGACAGTGTCACACCGGTTCTGTTCAAGACATTTTCCTCCTTCAAGTATCAAAAACAGACACCTCTGTCCTGATGCAGTGCCATCTCTATGTCTGCCAGGATCTCAAAACGAAGGTAAGTACTGCTTTTTATTTGAAATAATAACTAAAAGCTTGCATGTTTTTTAAGGGGAATTAAGCATTAAGGGGAAAACTTTCTAATGAATTATTAATAATTTAATCTTACATAATAATTTGTGAAGGTCTATCGTAATTCAGGATGTTACATGCATGTCCAAGATATCAGTTATTGACATTCATAATTTCATTAATAGTTTTATGCCAGAAAGTAAAAGAAATCGCAGTTAATTGTAGGGCCTTTTTTGGAAACCAGTATACTCAACCCTCAGTATGTAAGGCAGCGGCATTGTCAGTAATAGAAGTCAAAATGCAATAGTGAACTCCAAGGTCAAGAATTTAAAATAAAATTGTTACATAGTTTTTAAGAGTTAATCTTGAAATGTAAAATGAAGTGAGAATTAATCTTGTTATTTTAATGTCAATTATTGTATTGCGTGAAACAAATGTGAGTAGTCACATGGAACTTCGCTGTCATAGAAAATGCTGTCTAATCCCTTTGAGATATAACAAAACAATGTATGGATTGTTTTTCTTTTATAGAACTAAAGAAAAGCCCTTGGTGGTATATCTCCATCTTTTATGGATAGCTTACTATGCCTATTTTTATGTTTATGGTGTCATATGATGTAATAGGAAAGCAACTTATGCAAATACAATTTTAATCCTTGTCAAATTAAATATGTTATATACTTTCAGCATGTCATGCCCATTATGATTGTCCTTAACACCATACAATTTAAATTTGTATCTCAGGAGAGGCGAAATAAAAACTATCTCGGGCGTGACACGCGTAATATAAAGTTAGGCTGAAGTTATCAATGTTGTATATATAAAAACTAGCGACTGCCCACAGCTTCGCTTGTGTAGACTACACATTCCTGTTTTAGGTAGTATTAACTTTCGAAATGGTTTATACATACTTTTTGCTGAAACTAATATTGGGTACACCCATTCAAACTTTCAATCTTCATTCTCCCCACTCCTTTAGGAAAACCGGTACTCCCATACTTTTCACCTCTCGTTTCCTACCCTTAAAATGTTGAAATCCAAAAACCCTGAAAGACATCATTATTTATTTATGTCAAAATTTTTATGTTTCTAACTTTAAAAAACAAAGACTCATACAAAGCCCTTCCGTCCCTCCCTCCTTAAATTTGAAATTTCCAAATATTCCTTTCATAAAAAATTGATACGTTATAAAATAAACCACTGTTCCAAATTTCGGCTTCCTAGACTTAGAAATTTCGGCTTTATCTACATTGATAGATCAGTGAAGACAAACGACAGACAGACACAAAAAGTAGCTGATGTCACTCTTGACAATCTTCTTTCACATCTGCAAAGTTTCATTAAAATCTGTTGAGCGGTTTTGAAGATTAGCTTGAATAGACATGTGTCTATTATTATAGAGGTACAGACAAACAAACGGCCAAAAAGTAGCGTATGTCACTTTTGACCACCTCCTTTTCGTACCCGTGAAATTTCATTAAAGTCGGTTTATTCGTTTTGGAGATTAGCTCGAATAGACAGATGGACGTACATACAGACATACAAAAAGTAGTGTATGTCACTTTTGACCACTTCCTTTCCATATCTGTGAAGTTTCATCAAAATCAGTTTAGCCGTTTTGGAGATTTGCTCAAATGGACAGACAGACAGATAGTATTATTTTATATATATAGCCTATAGCCTTTCTCAATAAATAGACTATCCAACACAAAAAGAATTTTTCAATTCGAACCAGTAGTTCCTGAGATTTATGCGGTCAAACAAACAAACAGACAAACTCTTCAGTTTTATAATATTAGTATAGATATATTTTAGTTTGTTTTTAAGTATATATTCTTTACTTTTTAAAATATTTACAGAATTGGAAATGAAATACATTAAAACCTAATTAAATCTAATCAACATGTTTGACGCAACAAGCAGATACGACACTACGACAGAAAAGAACACTAGTGCTTGCAATGCTTTGCCACCCGTGCGAAGTCGGGGCGGGTCACTAGTATCCTCTAACAAATTTCACTTCTTACGCCAACTCATGATCAAAATTGTTATATTTGCAGATGATGTAGACTCAGAGCCAGCAGCACACGGTGGAGTGATATGCGACAGCTGTCAAAAGGCTATAGAGGGTTTCCGTTACAAATGCGTGACATGCCCTGATTATGATCTTTGTATGAAATGCGAAATGAGAGAGACTCACGCCCATCATTATATGTTGAGGATGCCTAAACCTCTTAAATTTGTATGTTATTGATTTATTTAGTACTAACCAGCTGTACGTACTTGCCATAATATATGTACAGTTCTGTTCTGAAGTTAGTCACAAACACTTCGCAGTCACATCAGTTCATAGAAGCATTGTGGCGGGAAATATGACGGACCGGGGCAATAGAAAACGTGCACCACACTGAAGTGTGAGCCGCACCTAATATGGCAAGTACTGTACCTTGCTCTCAAATTAATGATACTATCAGGCAATGTATTTACAATAAATAACTTAGTTCATTCCTCAATTTAGAGAACCTGTTAATGATGGTGAAAGTAAAGGAAAATATTTTAATGAAAAAATAATGATACTAATATTTAATGAGAGTCAAAATGATGTTACTTGTTTTAAGTGGAATATATACAGTAAAATAGTAGAATGAAACTTAAATGTTCTTTTTTAATTTATTCAAAACAATGAGTATGTTCTCTTCAACAAAATTATGTATTGTAAGCTATTTCACACGCTAGAGTATAACAAACCGATGACTATAGTTTTTGAATTTCGGGAAAATACTGATTATTGCCAGATATAACAAATCAAAGTTTGTGATTTTACGACCCGCTCGTGATGTCACTCGGTGCCGCTACGTACAAATTATCAACGTTAGCCCATAGTAATGTAACCGAGTGATGTCATAACACGGTTTACTTATAAAATTTGTATCTTTGGCATTTTTGTAGATATCAATAAAATTCTTTTCATCATCATCATCAGCCCATTTTTACCCCACTGCAGGGGCCTAGGCCTCCCCCAGGTGAGGAGGGGGGCTTGGAGCTTAAGTCCACCACGCTGCTCCACTGCGGGTTGGGAACTGTAACGACCGCCATCTATTGACAGCGTCCGGGACCGACTGCTTAACGTGCCCTCCGAAGCACGGTGTCAGTGATATTGTGTACTTAAGTTAGAAAAAGTCATTGGTACACGCCCGGATTCGAACCATGGCCTTATAAATTTGAGACAGGTTCGTTGTTATTATATTAAAAACTAATCACTAAAATTCTTTTAGTGATTAGTTTTTCCTAGCAAATATAACATATTTCTATAAAATGCAAACATGACAAGACTCGCTCATTGTGTCATTTACATTGTTTTAACTGGCTGCTACTCCTTGTTTACAGAAATTGGCCGATAACTTAATACGGAAATGGAAGAGATTTTTCAAAGCGTATCATGTTTCTGTAGACACAGAGGAAGAATCTAATGAATCAGAAAGTGACAGTAACGATGACCTGCCAATAACAAAATACTTCATAAATAAAACCGAAGAAAGAGTTATTTTATCGGACAACATAAAAAAAATGATATCATATGAGGTGACGAGAGCTTTGCGTCCAAAAAATGACAGTATCACAGGCAATGATACGAGAGACGTCCAAAAATCGAATAAATTAAAAAGGCAGAGAGACAATGAGCATACACAGAACAAAAGGAGTAAAACCAGAGATTCTTTATGTGAAGAGAAAATGTCATTAAAAACTACGAATAATGTGGGAAACAGAACTACCGAATTAGAGTTTGCCGATGTTAATGAAATAAAAAATGATCATTTTGAATGTGTCAAACACGAGTTGGTGAACAGTTTTGAACAAGGTATATATGTTATTGTTATATTAGTTGTTCCATTCCATTAACCCATTATACCCCACTGCAGAGGCTTAGGCTTCCCCTAGGTTGAGAGGGTTTTTGGAGCTTAAATCCACCGTGCTGCTCCAATGTGGGTTGGCGGATTGTAACGATCGCCATCTATTGACAGCAACCGGGACCGACTGCTTAACGTGCTCTCCAAGGCACGGAGTTAGTGATGTTATGTATTTAAGTCAGAAAAACTCATTGGTACACGCCCGGATTCGAACCATGGCCCTATGGGGCCTTATAAATTTGAGACAGATTCGCTGCGCTCAGGCTATCACGACACTATTGTTACGACATTATATCTAATATGGAATAATAAGAAAATTCATTAAACTTTATCTTGAATTTATTTGTCATTTTGACTAACAAGAATCCTACATGTAAAGAATTTATGTTGAAGTAGAACGCATGCATTACTGCTCTGTGGTTTTGCATACTGTACCTTCTAACTGTACCTTCTTCATACTAACACTTCTGTGATTCTCTCTATGGAAAATGGTTAAATAATGTAGGCATTGATTGTTTGATTGTAAAAAGGAAATTAATATAAAATAAAAGTTAGATTGTGTATACGTTTTATTCACAAAACACAAGCTTTGATACTATACATGTTGCATGAGCGTGTCTGCTTCAACAAAATTTTGTATCAAACACTATACGTTTAAACTGAATACTACACTTTTTGAATTTTGGGAAAATACTGATTTGTTACCAGAGATATAAGAAATTAAAGTTTATGTATTTACGACCCACTCGTGACGTCACTCGATGCGCTCCACGTAGAAATGTTTCACGTTAGCCTATAGTAATGCTACTGAATGACGTCATTGCACGATTTATTTAAAAAAATTGTATCTTCGGCATTTCTGTACATATCAGTAAAATTCTTTTACTTTTTAGTTTTTCTTAATAAATATGACAAATTTCTGAAAGAACAAAAATCACAAGACGCGGTCATTTGTTCGCGTTGCACTAAGTATGTTGTTATAAAGTTTTTTTTTCAGGTCTTTTTTTTATATTGATACTGCACAGGTTATTTGCATTCAATGGGGAGACGAAAGCAAATTTTTTTTGACTCTTAATTTTTACTTTATTTTTGATTTAATGAATTATTAATTTTTTTTTTTAAAAAAGCGTCCCCAGTTATATGCGTATTCTTCTGAGAGGCACCAGCATTTTTTTGAATGCGCTTTTGTGGGGATGTTTTTCTACAAACTAATAAATTCGCACTTGTAAAATAAAGATAGATACGAAATAAAGATAGTTTATTGCTACATTTTGAGGCACGGATCTTAGAGTCTCAAGGTTATTTACGCTGGAATATATTTCTGTGACTGTTTGGTGGCATGAAGTGGAGCGGCATGGACCGACTAACGCTCGTATTTAGCGATCTGACAGTTTCCATGTCTGTTGGTTCACATTGGCCGGAAGGGTCGTGCGCGGCTCATCCCTACCACCGTCGCTCAAACTCCAAGATTCGTGCGTCGGACTGTAGTATGCAATTTGTTACTGACATGAATACAGACTAGGTACACAGTTTGAGCACAGTCTGAATTTTATGCGGATGAAGACATAATGTAGAGAGGGGGCTCATTGAACTGCCTGTACTCTGCTATTCTGTATAGGGCACAGACAAGTCAACCTTATAGACCACGCTTTGGCAGGGAGTAGCATTCGCCAAGGCTATGTAGTGACACTACATAACTACGACCCTAGTGGGCCGTCAGTTGGAAGCACGTCGGAAGCCATTAAATTGTCAATTTTGAACGAGCCAATGAAAACGAGCCGACCTCTCCCCGCACCCCGCCACTTTTTGGTGATTTCGTTTTCGTACTGACGTTTATTAAAGCGTGGTCTATAGGTTGACTGGTCTGTGGTATAGGGCAACCAGGTTATGGTTAGTAATTACTTTTTTTCTCTTTTCAGATGCCGTCGTCAGTGAAGTTGATGTCAAAATTGGTGATAATATTTTGAGAGATTTATTAACCGAAAATACGAAAGACTTTTGAATTAAATGTACAGTGAGATTTATTCATCACTTCTCAAATTTTCTAGGCAACAGATAATGTCTAAAAACTACATTTTGAAAATAAAAATTCAAATCACCAAATTTTTGTTGAAAGTATTGTATAGGCCTTTTTTACTGGGAGCAAATAACAGTTTGTTAGTTTTAAATTAAGATATATTATTATTATAACTTTTTGTACATGCACCAGAGGAACATTGTAACGGTGTATTTACGGGCGATCGTCGACTCACTTCCTTCAGATATTTTCTTCTATATTTCGAATTTCGAGCTTCTATCATCTTTCTTCCTTAGTAGTGCAGCCAGTGTTGTTGTTTTTCTTTCTTTGCACGTAGCCAGTACATGCGCTATATTCTCCCCCCTCCTATCTAAAATTTTCATATTCAAACTCACAAATGCTATAAAATTCAATGGTGTGAAATTTACTGCAAGTAATGTCACTTTAATAGTATCCGGACAGCACAGATGTTCTATGTTGATGCGATGGATACGTCGGCTCCGCTGTCTAACAGCGCTGACACAGACCAGTCAAACTATAGACCACGCTTTAATAAACGTCAGTACGAAAACGAAATCGCCAGAAAGTGACGGGGTGCGGGGAGAGGTCGGCTAGTTTTCATTGGCTCGTTCAAAATTGACAATTTAATGGCTTCCGACGTGCTTCCAACTGACGGCACACTAGTGACGTAGTTATGTAGTGTCACTACATAGCCTTGGCGAATGCTACTCCCTGTTAAAGCGTGGTCTATAAGGTTGACTTGTCTGTGCGGGGAGTCTAGAGTTTCTTTTGTGTGTGCCTACCTTATAAAAATATTATACTGTCAATTGTTATTTCGAAGTTAACGTTACAATGTGTTTACATAGTATATTTTGTATATTTTACCTATTTAATTAAACAGAAAACTTAATAATCAATTTGTTCACACATACATACACCAAGTTAAATTTTAATGGCTGTAACTGCTAACTGTACTTTTAGACCGATTTTTTTTCAATTTAATTTATTCAGTAAATCTGTCTGTGAGCGCTGATAACGCAACAGGATAATAACAAATATATACATTGATAACACTGCGATGTTGGGTTGGGGGCTTAATGTTTGACACGGTCGCATCACATACGTTGCTGATCGTTTAAGAAATTGAGTGGGATTGAAGAGGGGACGGTTGTGCCCTGCTTAACGCCGCCGATATTCATTTGGGAAGACCGCTTGGTGTCGATGTGAGTCGCCTCTGTGCTGAGGTTGTTCCCGATGACGCCGCCGCATTTCGCCAAGGCGCGGAGTACTTCGGGCGATATGTTTGTTGATAATTGTATCTCTGTGGTGCTGTTGCTCTTGACCGGAGCTCGGAGCGGAGCTTGGTGTTTTATGGCCCTGTGAGGCGGAATAAAAGATTTTATTCCAATCAATTTATTGAGAAGAATTCTTCCCTGACTTCAGAGATTATGTCGTCGTATGATTTTTCTGGTGCGTTCACAGTTTTTAAAAACTTCTACACCTACTTGGAAAGCGCTTTTAATAATACTCTTTAAAGAAGAAGGCGGACCGTCTTTATTCTCGTGGAAGAGAAAAATGTATGAAAATCCATACTCCCGCCTTTTATTATGTTTTTTCTAATATTAAAATACAAATCTTTTATATGAAGATGCAAAACGATACTGGCCACAAATTTTTTATTCTCAATAAAAATTTAAAAAAAAAACAAACTAACTTCCGAACCGTTAAACTGCGTCAATCTATATAAAAAAGCGAGCGAATTTCGTTTACTGATATATATAAATAGCTTAATTTACATTATAATTTTACTAAAAATCTCCTCTATAAACGATTTCGTTGACTCCAATAGAATTAAAAGAAACTGCTCAAGCTGTTATTGACAACTTGTTGGAATTGTTGGAAGCATTGCTGTACGTTTTAATAATTGTAGTCATTTCAATATTAACTTTGATTCATAAATTTTTTATTTGTATAATTTTCTTCATAGGTGTAGTAGGTATAAAGTAGTATGTACCGCTCTGGAGAAGGTGCGATTCCCGCTTCGTGTGGTTAAGGCCCTCCGTCTGCAACAATCAAATTTCAATCGTAAATTATTTTTCAATACATTTGCCATTAATACGGTCTTTATGACATCGAAAGTTGTTACGTAATGTTTATTTTACAGTACTAGGCCTTTTGGCTTTACACCAAGCACAAACGAGCGTAAACCGCGAAAAGTAACCTGCTCGCGCTCTTAGCTCACGCCATTATTACATTTGAAGTATATAACTAATTTTAATCGCAAATGTATTGAAAAAGTCGTATGGTGCTCGTACTCAGTAAGCTGGCTATTATAGTCATCGTTTTATTATAAGCACTCGGGTTATAAACACCTCGACTATAATATGCAGTTAACGTACTGCATCATAATATACTATTACGTGTTACGTTCATTTTTATAGTAATATAATAATAATTATTAAATAATAAAATAATAATAATAATGACACACACAATCACAACAACGTCCAGGTCCCAAACTAAGCATTAGCTTGTATTTTGGGTACCAAGCGATTTTATTGTAGAATTTATGCGAGATTGAGAGGTATGTTTTACGCGGATCGAAATACGCGGTGCGCCTCCACCAGTGTAATGACGTTTCTTACTGGGCACGAATAATAACAGTTTGTTAGTTTTCAATTAAGATATATTCTTTTTATATAACTTTTTGTACATGCACCAGAGGACTCAGTTTCTTCAGATATTTTCTTCTGTTTCAAATTTCGAGCTACTATCTTCTTTGTTCCTTAGTTCCATAGCCAGTGTTGTGCTGTTTTTCTTCCTTTGCATGTAGCACGTACATGCGCTCCAATATTATCAATACAGCGTGGTTACTAAGTCAAATATAAATACAACGCACGAAAAAGGACAACCATAGGTATAGCAGGAAAGGGTGCCCCGCTGGCGGCCGCCACCGACACAATTGTTAGTCGCCTACGCATCCCCACGGTAATACAATAACTTTATGGCGCCATATGTCAATATTTTGGTATTGAGCGGCAAAGAAACAAAAACAGATTTAATTGTTTTCACGTAATATTATAATATCAAAATTTGGAAAATGATGAAAAAATCACTTAACTTAAGAATAAATATTAAAATTAAATACGTATTTTTTTTGTCGTGTTTCTTTCAAACTTTATTAAAACTGAGAACTTCTTATAATCTATATGAGTTCTATCAAAATATAATGGATTGAATTAATGACTTTTTTTATGCAATTCCCAACAAATACTAAATTGTAGATTTCTCAAAATATAGGAAAAATCGGAAAAATACCCGAACAAAATAATGCACAACCAGTTTTTAGTAAAAAATATGTGAAAAACATAAACGGGTCAGTGGCGTGTTGGATCACGTATAGAGTTCTATAGCCAAGACAACGAAAAAAACTTGACATAAACCAAAATCATTAATTATAAAATTACAAGCATTAACTCAATGGGCTATAACTAGTTGACCCCAAGTAGTCTCCATAACTTTCGTAAATTCGTATTATGTTCTAGTATTATATATTTTTTTCAGATTTTTTTTAAAACAACGATTATTGAATCATTTGCAAAAAATAAATAATTATAAATATTGAAATTATTTCCAAATTACAAAATCACAAAATATTTTGGTTTTTAAATATTTTCAAATATTTACATAAGGGTTTCTTAGCCGAGTGGTTAGAGACCCTAATTAATGAGCCGAGGGTCGCAGGCTCGATTCCCGCCTGGGACAATTATTTGTGTGCATGCAAAATGAACATATCTATTTGTTTCGTGTCTGACTGTAAAAAGTCTTTATATATGTACATATAATTAAAAAAAGACTAAGTATGTATACCAGTTGTCTAGTACCCCATAATACAAGAATAATACTTGCTTATTTTGGGATTAGGTGGCGCTGTGTGCGATATCCCAGGTATTATTTATTCTTGTCGGACTGCGGCATCCCAAAATACATTAATCAAATTTTATGCTTTGAATGTCACCGATAAAAAACTTAGTCCAGCAAATTTACTTTTCATGAATCATTTTATTAGTAAAAGGCGTTCGTTATTTTGTTGACTGTACATTTTGATTACGTAAACAAATTTCAGTGAATTCAGTAATGTTTGCCACATTGCCTAGAATGATCGTATTCATTTTATTCTTATCGATTATTTCGATTAATTGCGATTTAGATATAAAACATAGATCGGAATTAATGAAAAACATATTGTTCAATTATAAAAATTCTATAAAAAAAAATGGTAAGTTTGAAAATAAAGTACTAGTGAATTATGTGAGTCACGCATTGAAATTTTTCAATGGAACGCAAAGATACGCCGAATTTTTGAAATATTATGATGTAAGTGTATGTTCGAATAACAATGTTAACAGCAGTTATGTGAAAAGGCATATTGTAAATGGACTGGTAATCGATTCAAATTTACCCGAAGAACATTGGGAGGAGTACAAGGTAAAGTGTTAAATTATTATTGCATTTTATTTTTATTATATTATACAACTAAACAATTTAACTTTTATGTTTATTTAAGTGATTCTCGAGATTAACGTGTACAGATAGGTACATAACTTCTTTTATGTTATAGTTATTTATATGGATTTATTAAAGATAGAGTATCTAAATACACTATTTCGTCAATATAATGTACATGTACATTATTTCGCGTAGTGTACATAATTTGTAAACAAGTATGACAAAATCCTAGTTAATACATTATTTTAAAATCTCATAAAAAATATTGTTGCATATAAACTTGGATGAAGGACTTAATGAACACCTCGTAACATATGATATGGTAATACTTCGAGAGCGTGCTTATTTATTATAAAATGTATGCAAAAACAACTGTGTAGTCCATTGATCACGTGAGGCTCGAAAGGCGGAAGGGGTTCGACAAAAATCACGAAATATTACAAGGACGAAGCGGCGGGGGGGAGTGCAGTGAGATATCACGTGTATCGTGAATTTCTAAATTTATATGTTTGTATCTGTTTGGACGTTTTTATCACTGGCCTTAATAAAAAAAATAATTAAGTTACATTTACCTGTACATAAACAGAATATATTCTGAAAATTTTAAGATACTTTGTACTAAAAAAATACACGTGATTTTGGGTAGGCGTTAGTCTTAACCTCACCACGTATCACCAAGGAGGAAGGGGGGGGCTAGAAAATGTTACGTGATGAATCATCATCATCATCAGCAGTCCGTGTCTCTCCACTGCAGGATATAGGCCTCTCTCAAGGCTCGCCACTACACACGGTCCTCCGCCTTTCGAATCCAACTACCCCCGGTGATGCCTACCTACCTGCGTGATGAATGGACGACCCCTAATGAAAAATCATAGTGATTCAAGTGACATTTTTGCCGAAATTTACCTTTACACTGGAATGCATAAGAAAATAAAATAAAATGACTAAATAAATCCCTCATGCTACACTGATCCAAGTGCCAAAATAGCATTCTTTCCCTATAACACCTTACTGTAGTACTTTAGCGTTAGCTCTTACTTACTTACAGAAATGCTTATTGTCATACTGATTCAAGTGACAATATGGTATTTGACTACAATGAAATGTATTATATTTATCAAGTAAATATAAAAATAGATTTTATATAAAAACAAAATTATATCTGGTCGAAGAAGATGGAAATTATAAGCTATCAAAATTGTATCTCTGTCTCTTTCTTGCAAAACGATATTGAACATTATTTTAAATGGTCTGACGTCACGCATAGGTACTTACCCCATGCGGTATTTCCCTCTCTGTCTAACAGGTCATTTTGAACATTTATAACTTTTTTAACAATGATTTATTAACACGCTTCTATTAGCTTCACTTGTATGTTTGCTTGCTTGCTTGCTTGTTTACTTGTATGTAACCGACTTCTTTGAACTTGATTTTGATCCACTTTCACTGTAGCTATCGGGCTGAAATTTGGAAGACGTATGTAACTTTGATGACAATACACTAAAATTATAAACATGACCTGATGCTGCAGCCAGGGTTGTCTCCTTATGATGACACTCCTCAATGGTTAATAGCATGAACACGAAATTTTGGATATGTGTTGCATTTTGATGTGTTGCATTTGATATAAACTGGGATCTAAAGTATCACTTAGAGAAAAGTTTAAGGAAATTAATATAATGACATTGCCATCTCAATACATATTTGAAAACATTATGTACGTAAAAAAAAATATTACATTATTTAAAAAAAATAGTGATCCGCATAATGTTAATACAAGAAACAAAGATAAACTTGCTAATCATGTCAGCCGCCTCAATAAAATCACGAAATTTTTTAAAGGACAATGTCTATGCTTTTACAATAAGATCCCAGCTGACATTCAAGATCTACCCCTTAACAAGTTTAAAATTACAATAAAACGAAAGCTTTATGCAAAAGCTTATTATAAAGTATCAGACTACTTAGATGATAAAAATCCATGGGTGTAAGCCGCTCGCCTATCAGTTTGTTTCAATAATATTATCCTTTAAGCACTTATTGTTAAAATTCTTTTTTTTTTTATAATTTTGTTAAAAAGAGCGTCCCTCAGTTTCTTGCGTATTCTTCTGAGAGGTACCAGCATTTTTGAATGCGCCTTTGTGGTGACGTTTTTCCACAAAGTAATAAAATTCACTCTTAAGACGTATTTCAAGATTATGTTACATAACTACGAAATAAAGATATTTTTTTATAATTTTGTTAAAAAGAGCGTCCCTCAGTTTCTTGCGTATTCTTCTGAGAGGTACCAGCATTTTTGAATGCGCCTTTGTGGTGACGTTTTTCCACAAAGTAATAAAATTCACTCTTAAGACGTATTTCAAGATTATGTTACATAACTACGAAATAAAGATATTTTGATTTGATTTGATTTGATTTGATAGTTAACCATGATTTTTACCACAAATTGATGCTGAAGCCAAGATTGTCTGCTTATAAGGATACTCCTCAGTGGTTAGTAGCACGGATATGAAATTTTATACGTTACTTCATCGTTTTATAGGTAATTGTGAGTTACACGTGTACGTATGTAAATTTAGGTGAAACGTAGTTTAAAATATTTTAAGACTAAAAATGAAAAAATAAATTATATTTTTCACAATAACATTAATTTTCTCGTTAATCACTTTGTCCTTATACTTAATAAAGATTATTTACTGATTTTTCGTTGAATTTGCTTTTATTTCACTGTTATGATATATTTAGAAAACTCTCATATAGAATAATGAAAAAAAAAACTAGCCTATTCGCACTGTGATAATGTCAATTGGATCCACGTTCACCCTTACAAAACTAAAGTACGTAAAGCATCCAAACGCGTCAAGCCGTCTTGTACCGTGTAGGTCAGAGATACTATTTTAAATTGATTACATTTTACAAAACTACCGATTGACGACCGATTAGGCCGAGTGGTTAGAGACCCTAACTGCGGAGCCAAGGGTTCGAATCCCGCCCGGGACAAATATATGTGTGCACCAATATATTTATTTGTTCCGTGCCTGGGTGTAAAATATATATGTATATATTATATAAAAAAAGAATATTTAAGCATGTATCCCATAACACAAGCATAATACTTGCTTACTTTGGGACTAGATAGCGCTGTGTGGGATGTCCCATGTATTATTATTATTATTAAGAAAAAAATTCACAGACGGTATACAAGAAGCACTACAGAAGCCGCCGCAATGAAAATTCCGCTTTGACCGCTTGGAGGGAAAACTTGAAAATAGTTGCTGAACATAACAAGCAATATTTGGCGGGCAAACACAGCTACGCGTTACATTTGAACAGTTTCGCTGATTGGGTATGTATAGTTTTATTTCTAGGACTCTATGTTACAGTGGCCAAGGGTGACCCATAAAAAGGAAAGCCGGTTTCGATAATCTTGGTCATTGACACGAATTGATATTTATTTATTCTAATGTTTAGGGTTCTGTAGTATATAAATATAAGAATAGACCATCATATTATAATAACAGGGTAGGTCCGATACATCCTAACCGGCTTTCCTTTTTACAGGTCATCCTTCGCCACTGTCACCATTGACGACCGCTTAGCCTAGTGGGCAGCGACCTTGACTGCGACGCTGGAGGTTCCGGGTTCGAATCCCAGGTCGGGTCAGTATTTATATGATGAATATTAATACTGGCACAGGGTCTTGGTTGTTATATGTATGTGGTGTCTTCGCTTGGTATCCAAAATACAAGCTAATGCTTAGTTTGGGACCTACTAGATATTGTTGTGGTTGTGTCTGTTATTATTATATTATTACTGTTATGTTCTTACTTTTCTCATAAACACACCTTGACTTCAAATAGATGTCTAATTAATATTTCCGAATTTCAGAAGTAAAATTCACTCTTTTCAGTTTTTTACAGGAGATAGTCACACTTTTTAAGATTTCCGACCTCAAAAGAAAGAAAACGGAACTCTTATTTTGTCAGTCCATTTGTCTTTTTCTTGTTCTCAGGAACGGGTAGGTTAGGAACCGAGATGTGAAGTTGGAATTTGTATCATTAGTACTAAACATAAAAGGCTATGTATGGCTAGAAGCCCTCCTCTGCTTTTACCGTCTAACCATTTATACTCTAACTAGCTGATGCAAGATGGCGAGTTTCAATCCGCGAGGTCCCCGCGCGCCGGTCTTCACCCCCGCGAAATTGCATTTGACATTTTCGATACTGTGAAGTGACATGACTATTAAAACCAAACGCTGCTGTCATATTTATTTACTCTATGGTACTAAGGTCTTTGGCTTTTTGGAGGTGTGAAAAATTCAAGTGTCTAACTCAATGTAATAAAAAAATGGCCAATTATGTCATATATTTTGATATTCGATACTCATCAAATCTTATAGGGTACTTCTCGTTGGTCTAGAATCATATTTAGCAAGAAGCAAAGTCTTGTAGCACAAGTAAACGAAATGCATTAATTTTTAGTTACATTATTGAAAAATTTTACGTTTTGCGATTTCAAAACTTCTATTTTTTTTTAACACAGAACACATGTATTGGTGGTGGTACGAAATCCTCGATGCGCGAGTCTCACACGCACTTGGCGCGTTATTATAAAAATTCTTGTTGTCCTAAATATTTTAAAATAAAATAATATAACATAACATATGTATACATCACAACAATGTGTAAGTCCCAAACTAAGCATTAGCTTTTGTTTTGGGTACCAAGCGAAGACACCACATACATACAACAACCAAGACCCAGTATCAGTATTAATATTCATCATATAAATACTGAACCGACCTGGGATTCGAACTTAGGACCTCCAGCTTCGTAGGCAGGGTCGCTACCCAGGCTAAGCGGTCGTCGAATATCCAGTGGATATCTTCGTAAACATTTACGAACTCACACATTTGAAATATATCATTGAGAAATATCCTCTTTCCTACATAACAAGAGTATCCATTTAATAATAATAATAATAATAATAAATACCTATTATTTATTATATTAACCTTCATTCAGTAATTAAAAACCGGTAACTGCATTCTAAGTTTTTCTTCATATTTTGCCATAGAGTAAATTAATTTGACAGCTGCATTTGGTTTTAATCATGGAGTCAGAGTCATAAATGTCAGTTCACAGTATGAAAATGACATTACGCATTTTTGCGGGGTTGAAGACTGGCGCGCGGGGATTTCACGGGGTGCAGACTGGCGCGGGGAATTCGCGCACTGAAACTCGTCATCTTGCGCGAGCTAGCTAGAGTATGAGTGGTTAGACGGTAAACGCAGAAGAGGGCTTCTAGTCAATTCATACTATGTGTTTTGCATTTCTAAGTTCTCCAGTTTCATTTATTTTTCAACAGTCCAAAATTTGAAATCCAATTGACACAGGATTTCAGACTGGGCATCAGAATAATGGGGCATCAGAACTTTGCTGATTTGATTGTAGTACAATGAACACGCATGCATACATCAAAACATTGCCAGCCGCGCTTAGTGTCAGCGAGAACGCTGCTGACATGAAAAAATGATTGAAATTGAAATATTTCAGAAATAGTCCTATTGCATAGTCATATTGCAAGCTGAAATAGATCGAACTGTTTGCGTATTGAATTAGCTATAAAAACAACAACAATATAACTTCACCGCTTTGCGATTTGTTGATGAATCCTGGTATTGTTGCCGACCACAAGTCGTAGTGTCCACCACACACCACCAAAACCACAGTATTTTGCTAACCGTTTGAATGATAGTCATGAAGAATTACTAATGGCGGATGTATCAAAAATATTAGTCATCATCATCATCAGCCCGTGTCTCTCCAGTGCAGGATATAGGCCTCTCCCAAGGCTCGCCACCACACACGGTCCTCCGCCTTTCGCATCCAACTACCCCCGGTATGGTGCTTCAGGTCATCTGTCCACCTGGCCGTGGGGTGTCCAACGCTTCCCTTTCGTACGTGGTACGTGGCCTCCATTCGAAAACTCGGCTACCCCATCGGTTATCAGTTCTACGGCAAATGTGACCGGCCCATTGCCACTTCAGCTTGCTGATCGCTTCGGCTATGTCGAAAAATATTAGTAATAACTAGTTATTAAAATCTTAGTGATAAAAGCTCCATTAACGACATGGACATAGACTCTATGGTTATTTAGAGTAATTTAAAAAAAAAAAGAGTACTAAAAACGACCACCAGGAATAATCTAAACTTTAATATCATTGTATATTTTTTTTTCACAGGATGTTTCGAAGTATATCGCCAACTTGTTGAAATTAATAGACACACCGCATTTGCACGACCCGGCCGAAGACCATCTCAAGAGAGCGTACCGTAGCAGTCTGCTTTATAGAATACCTGATAGGGTAAATTATCTACTGACATTCCTATCGCATAAGTAGGTTTTGTCCGTGGCCCCGCTCGCGTGGGACACGTGACATTCGTAGAATCAGGCGCCGATACGAAGAGGGGGGGTTTTATTTATTTATAAACTATTTGTAATCAAAATGTAGCATCACACAAAGTAAAACCCTGAACGAAATACTGTATCCGCGCCTGTAACATATTTATTCTAGTACTCCATGGTGTGACCTGCTCTTAGGTGATGCCTACCTACGTACGACAGAAAATCGCGTCACAATCGCCCCAGCCGTTATAGAGCAACATGTGTTGCAGCCCCTGGTGGCGTACGACCGTAAAACAAAGTTCAAGTTTAATTATCACACACACATATACACAAAGAATTTTATATTATAATATAGACATGGTTTAATGGTGTCGTGATAGCCCAGAGCGCAACGAACCTGTCTCAAATTTATAAGGCTTTGAGGTGTGGTGGTTCGAATCCGAGCGTGTACCATTGAGTTTTTGTGACTTAAGTACATAACTATCACTGACTGTGCCTCGGAGAGCACGTTAAGCTGTCGGTCTCGGCTGCTGTCAATAGTTGGCGGTCGTTGCAATCCACCAAAATGCAATGGCGAAGCGTTATCGATTTAAGCTCCAAGTCCCCTCACCCTAGGAGGAGGCCTAAGCCCTTGCAATGGTGCATATTGGGCTGATGGAATGGAATGGGGTACATTGTACATTTGTAAAATGTCTTGCTTGGTTCACCTCTAAAAACTAATATAAATGTTTTCAGTTGGATTGGCGTGAAAAAGGTTACAGGCCGCGCCGCGAGGAGCAGTGGCGCTGTGGTGCTTGTTACGCTTTCGCTGTTGCGCACGCGATTCAAGCACAGCTGTTCAAAAGAGATGGATACAAATTTGATTTGAGGTTTGTTTGTTTTACATTATACCTAGAGATTGCCTCTGAGCCAGTAGTTTTTTTCCATTTATGACTCATCCTCATATTTTTTAGTATACGTGAATTGATTTATCTGCTTAATGTGGATTAACTCCCTTTCCCCTCATGTGTTGACGTGATATTATCCATTGACCCCCCATCCTCATAACTGAAATTTTGCCGTAGCTGTTCCTCCCGTTGTCGGCATATGTAATTAATAGACGACCTGTTATTAGATACGCCATGTTAGAACATCGAAAGTGTCCCTTACTTATGCATTGTGTATTGCCGCAATATGCCATAATATGACACCAGAAGATAGGATATTATCTTCTGGTGAACCACCGAACTTTGAGCGTTTCTTCATTGACCGACCCGGCCCGGCACCGACATTGTCGGCGGTCACAGTGTCGGCACCGACATTGTCGGCGGTCACAGTGTCGGCGCCGACACCGACAAATACATTCTCGTTTGACGACACCGACACCGATTTTGCGTCGACACGACACGATGACATAATCATTTTGTGGCTCAAAGCGATGACAGCGTTTAATAAATTGTATTTATTGTATTTTTTATATTTGACAAGGAAAAAAAGAAGTGTTACGAAACGGTTTTGGTTGCATCCAATTATAAAAATGAGATGTTTAGATGGGGTGTATTACAATTTATTTGAAAAACTAACTGACGACCCGGACAAGTTTTTTAATTATTTCCGCATGAGTAAAGATATCTTTGATTATTTACTAATGAACCTGATTGAGAACATTTGAAAGCAAGATACTAACTTTTTCCTTACGCATCAATTAATCCTAGCCTAGTGGGCAGCGACCCTGCCTGCGAAGCTGGAGGTCCCGGGTTCGAATCCCAGGTCGGGTCAGTATTTATGTGATGAATATTAATACTGGCACCGGGTCTTGGTTGTTATATGTATGTGGTGTCTTCGCTTGGTACCCATAATACAAGCTAATGCTTAGTTTGGGGCCAAGACGTTGTTGTGATTGTGTGTGTAAAAAAAAAAATCGCGGGCGCGGGCGTGAGTAGCACACGCCTACATAGAAGCTTGCGTGTGTACACAAACCTACATAATAATGCCGGCCCGATACCAGTGGGAGACTTGCTGCCGACGACAGTGAGACAGCCTGCAGTACTATTTCATAGAATTATGCGTCCACTGATGTCGGTGCCGGGACCGGTGCGGGGCCGGGTCGGTCAATGAAAAAACGCTCTTTGATTGTGGCACACTAGAAGGCGGCACACTTGCTAAACTTATCAACTCAAAGTTGACATATTTTGTTAACATTATTTACTTTAATTTTTTTAATCGGCGTCTGCCATTCATTGACTAGTATGTAACTAGTTGTGACAGGTGATAAACAAAGGCGCGGTGGGCGGCGATAATTTAGGGAGTTATCCAATTGCGTGGGCCATACCTACATGCATTCCGCCCGTCTCCATTCCTCATCCTATGGCTCAAATATGATAACTTTGACTCTCGAAACAAAAGGCCAGCATTACTTCTCTATTACCATACCATCAGCCCATCAATGCCCCACTGCAGGGGCTTAGGCCTGCCCTAGGGTTGAGGGAGCTTGGAGCTTAATCCATCACGCTGCTCCAGTGTGGGTTGGTGGATTTTAACGACCGCTATGGCAACGGGGGCCCACGCCTTAACGTGCTCTCCGAGGCACAGATTCAGTGATTGTGTACATAAGTTAGAAAAAGCTCCTTGGTACATGCTTTGGGATTCGAACTACGGGCTTCTAAACAAAAAGTGAGCTCGCTACTACTCAACAATTGCGACATCATCGATTTCTTTCTTGAACTATTCCAAACTCGGTGCGGTGAGCTGCGTACACGAGGAATAGGAATGAGGTGCAGGCGCGTTGCTGCCGGATGATTTATTTTTAAAACGCTGTTTGTTTGTTTGTAATTTTAGAACGCGATTTTCACCTACTTCCACTGAAGCTATCGGGCTGAAATTTGGAAGACACATGTAACTTCGATGACAATACACTAAAATTATAAACATGACCTATTGCTACAGCCAGGGTTCTCCTCATGATGACACTTCACAACGGTTAATAGCACGAACACGAAATTTTGTATATACGTTGCATTTTGATAGTTAACCATGATTTTTACCACGAATTGATGCTGCAGCCAAGATTATCTCTTCATGAGGATATTCCCCAACAGTTAATAGTATGAACACAAAATTTTGTAGATACGTTGGATTTTCATAGTTAACCATGATATTCACCACGAATTGATGCTGAAGCCAAGATGGTCTCCTCATGATGATACTCCTCAACGGTTAATAGCATGAACACGAAATTTTGTATATACGTTGCATTTTGATTGTTAACCATGATTTTTACCACGAATTGATGCTGCAGCCAAGATTATCTCTTCATGAGGATATTCCCCAACAGTTAATAGTATGAACACAAAATTTTGTAGATACGTTGGATTTTCATAGTTAACCATGATATTCACCACGAATTGATGCTGAAGCCAAGATGGTCTCCTCATGATGATACTCCTCAACGGTTAATAGCATGAACACGAAATTTTGTATATACGTTGCATTTTGATTGTTAACCATGATTTTTACCACGAATTGATGCTGCAGCCAAGATTATCTCTTCATGAGGATATTCCCCAACAGTTAATAGTATGAACACAAAATTTTGTAGATACGTTGGATTTTCATAGTTAACCATGATATTCACCACGAATTGATGCTGAAGCCAAGATGGTCTCCTCATGATGATACTCCTCAACGGTTAATAGCATGAACACGAAATTTTGTATATACGTTGCATTTTGATTGTTAACCATGATTTTTACCACGAATTGATGCTGCAGCCAAGATTATCTCTTCATGAGGATATTCCCCAACAGTTAATAGTATGAACACAAAATTTTGTAGATACGTTGGATTTTCATAGTTAACCATGATATTCACCACGAATTGATGCTGAAGCCAAGATGGTCTCCTCATGATGATACTCCTCAACGGTTAATAGCATGAACACGAAATTTTGTATATACGTTGCATTTTGATTGTTAACCATGATTTTTACCACGAATTGATGCTGCAGCCAAGATTATCTCTTCATGAGGATATTCCCCAACAGTTAATAGTATGAACACAAAATTTTGTAGATACGTTGGATTTTCATAGTTAACCATGATATTCACCACGAATTGATGCTGAAGCCAAGATGGTCTCCTCATGATGATACTCCTCAACGGTTAATAGCATGAACACGAAATTTTGTATATACGTTGCATTTTGATTGTTAACCATGATTTTTACCACGAATTGATGCTGCAGCCAAGATTATCTCTTCATGAGGATATTCCCCAACAGTTAATAGTATGAACACAAAATTTTGTAGATACGTTGGATTTTCATAGTTAACCATGATATTCACCACGAATTGATGCTGAAGCCAAGATGGTCTCCTCATGATGATACTCCTCAACGGTTAATAGCATGAACA
Organism: Luffia ferchaultella; assembly: GCA_949709985.1. Taxonomy (NCBI): domain Eukaryota; kingdom Metazoa; phylum Arthropoda; class Insecta; order Lepidoptera; family Psychidae; genus Luffia; species Luffia ferchaultella. The sequence goes on along the minus strand of OX453266.1, from coordinate 4,226,115 downwards.
CGAAATTTTGTATATACGTTGCATTTTGATTGTTAACCATGATTTTTACCACGAATTGATGCTGCAGCCAAGATTATCTCTTCATGAGGATATTCCCCAACAGTTAATAGTATGAACACAAAATTTTGTAGATACGTTGGATTTTCATAGTTAACCATGATATTCACCACGAATTGATGCTGAAGCCAAGATGGTCTCCTCATGATGATACTCCTCAACGGTTAATAGCATGAACACGAAATTTTGTATATACGTTGCATTTTGATTGTTAACCATGATTTTTACCACGAATTGATGCTGCAGCCAAGATTATCTCTTCATGAGGATATTCCCCAACAGTTAATAGTATGAACACAAAATTTTGTAGATACGTTGGATTTTCATAGTTAACCATGATATTCACCACGAATTGATGCTGAAGCCAAGATTGTCTCCTCATGATGATACTCCTCAACGGTTAATAGCATGAACACGAAATTTTGTATATACGTTGCATTTTGATTGTTAACCATGATATTCACCACGAATTGATGCTGAAGCCAAGATTGTCTCCTCATTATGGTACTCCTCAGTATGGTTAGTAGCACGGATATGATACTTTGTAAGTGACTTCATCGTTTTATAGGTAATTGTGAGTTACACCTGTAGGTTTGTAAATTTAAATTAAACATAGTTTAAAACTTTTTAAGGAAAAGCGTGGGATGCAATCTATACTAATATTATAAAGCTGAAGAGTTTGTTTGTTTGTTTGAACGCGCAAATCTCAGAAACTACTGGTACGAATTAAATAATCCTTTTTGTGTTGGATAGCTTATTTATTGAGGGAGGCTATAGGCTATATGTATAAAATAATACTATCTGTCTGTCTGTCTATTCGAATAAATCTCCAAAACGGCTAAACTGATTTTGATGAAACTTCATAGATATGGAAAGAAAGTGGTCAAAAGTAACATACACTACACTTTGTATGTCTGTATGTACGTCCATCTGTCTATTCGAGCTAATCTCCAAAACGGCTAAACCGATTTTGACGAAATTTCACTGGTATGAAAAGGAGGTGGTCAAAAGTGACATACGCTACTTTTTGTCCGTTTGTCTGTCTGTACGTCTATGTGTCTATTCGAGCTAATCTCCAAAACGGCTGAACAGATTTCAATGAAACTTTGCAGACGTGAAAGAAGGTTGTCAAGAGTGACATGTTACTTTTTGTGGCTGTCTGTCGTTTGTCCTCACTGATCTATCAGCGTTGATAAAGCTGAAAATACTGTCTGGGAAGCCGAAATTTAGAATAGTGGTTTATTTTATAACGTGAGTATTAATTTTTTAAGAAAGGAATATTTGGAAATTTCAAATTTAAGGAGGGAGGGATGGAGGGGCTTAGTATGAGAGTCTTTGTTTTTTAAAGTTAGAAACAAAAATTTTAACATAAATAAATAATGACGTGTTTCAGGGTTTTTGGATTTCCACATTTTAAGGGTGGGAAACGGGAGGTGAAAAGTATGAGAGTATCGGTTTTCTTAAAGGAGTGGGGAGAATGAAGACTGAAAGTTTGAATGGGTGTACCCAATATTAGTTTCAGCAAAAAGTACGTATAAACCGTTTCGAATGTTAATGCTACCTAAAACAGGAATGTGTAGTCTACGCAAGCGAAGCTGCGGGCGGTCGCTAGTAAAATATATATGACAACTGACATTGAGCACCCTATGCTTTTTCACAATAACATTATATTTCTCTTTAATCACTTTACCCTCATACTAAAGATTATTTTCCGATTTTTAGTTTAATTTGCTATTAAAGCGTGTTTTCTTAGTTTTTTTAAACTATAATTTTTTTGTTGTACTCCATCTCGCTCTTTTGTTACGTTGTAAGAAGGCTTAGTTATAAAATTCAAAATTTTTATTCAATTTAGGAATGTATACATTCTCCTATTGAAGCTCAAGTTTCCTGCCACCTGTTAACAATAATAACATTATTAGTTGATTTAGGACAACATATTTACAACAAGTCATCAAATATAAAACAAATCGAGACACTCCTCAATCGGTAACTCCTAAAATCCAAGCAACTTTATCACTCAAATATTCTTTAACAGTGTAATATGCTTTATTAATCAGTGCTTTTTTTACGACAGATTTATTTTCGTTCAGTGACAGGTTTGCATATCGTTTGGTATTCTGTTATAGATTCGTACACTAAGGCCCACAAATGAGCTATCAGTCTTCTTCAGGCGGAAACGCGGAACAGCTAACTTATCTATATTTCTGGTATTACAACTACGAACATCATAATTGACGACGACGACTGAATGGCCGAGTGGTTAAACACCCTAACTGCGGAGTCAACAGTCCTGGGTTCGATTCCCGCCGGGAACAAATATTTGTGTGCATGAACATGTTTATTTCGTTCCGGATCTGGGTGTATAATGTTTATCTATGTATATATTATAAAAAAAAGTATTTAAGTATGTATATCAGTTGTCTAGTAACCCATAACACAAGCATAATACTTGCTAACTTTGGGACTACATGGCTCTGTGTGGGTTGTCCCATGTATTATTATTATTATTATTATTTCTTGGAAATAAATTAATACTTTTATGCACACACAGGGCAATATCAAAAATGTATTGAGAGGCCAGGGTAAGAATATTAAATTCGCCAATTTTATTTCTGAGAGACACGCGCGAACGTAGGCTGTAAATAGAGCGAACTGCCTCTTCTGTAGGATGAAAATTTATTTACAATCAGCAGCATTACTCCAAAGCAGAAGGCCATACGACATGACATTATGGATATAACTAAAACCAGCCTCGCTGTTTCAATAATAATAATAACGTATACAGTCAACGTCAGTCAGTCGCCTGACCTTCCTCACAACAAAGGCTACCAAGCTCAGTCTTCACCAAAGCCGCTATACGAGGGCCCCACTGCATCCCGGCATCCACTGTAATGCCTAATAAATATAGTGTAGTGTCCAATAGGTTTAATATTTTCATGATTCCCTACAAGTGGTTGTAAAACGTTGTATTACACAAGTATTCGTGTACCGTTTTACTTGAAATTGTAATTAATAGTCTTAGTCTTAAGATCCCAGTTGACATTCAAGATCTACCCCTTAATAAGTTTAAAACTACAATAAAACGAAAGCTTTATGCAAAAGCTTTATTTATAAAGTATCAGACTACTTAGATGATAAAAATCCATGGGTGTAAGCCGCTCGCCTATCAGTTTGTTTCAATAATATTATTCTTTAAGCACTTATTGTTAAAAAATTGTTTATAATTTTGTTAAAAAGAGCGTCCCTCAGTTTCTTGCGTATTCTTCTGAGAGGAACCAGCATTTTTGAATGCGCCTTTGTGGTGACGTCCTTCCACAAAGTAATAAAATTCACTCTTATGACGTATTTCAAGATTATGTTACATAACTACGAAATAAAGATATTTTGATTTGATTTGAATATTTTCAGTCCTCAACAAATAGTAGACTGCAGTGTTGTCGACGGCAACTACGGTTGTGCCGGTGGATCACTGCGGGCTGCGTTGCGGTACGTCGCGCGAGAGGGACTCCAACGGGAGGTCGACTACCCTTACTTGGGGCTGGTGGGTAGAACTTGACTTATGAAATGAAATGTTTATTTAACAATTGTAGTTAAACATGTTGCACAAAATGAATACTTAAACTAAAACCAACAGTATAAAGTTATACTGTGTTATTTGTAGTGTTTATAAACAGTTGGCTCTACACTAGGCAAAAATTGCCTGTCTTGTGGTGACCATAAGTTCAGATTTGACCTTGTTAATACATATCAAGCCGACAATGGCACAAATTGCAAACCTTTTATATATGTACAAAAGAAAAAAAAAATAAAAATAGGTAATAAAATTACGCAAGTATTCCAAATTTCCACATTGACAATCAAAAGATGCTTTAGATGTTAGAGTGCAACAAACTGATGACCATACTTTTTGAATTTCGAGAAACTACCGATTATTACCGGAAATATAACAAATAAATTTACTACCCGCTCGTGACGTCAGTCGGTGCCGCTACATAGTAATGATCCACGTTAGCCCATAGTAATGTAACCGAGTGACGTCATGACACGGTTTACTTTATTTATTTAAATACAATATTAATTGAAAGTAAAATAAAATGTAGCCTATTACAGGTTTCCACTTTTATATAACTTTTTACACTTAGGAATTACGAACTAAAATTTTCAATCGAATTAGAATAAACTACATATCAAACTAATTGCAGACACCCAAACAGCAGGCATCTAATTTTCAACTAATTGTTGCTCAAAAAATGCTTATGATAATAATCGCCGTACTTTAGGGATACTTCTCTAGGGTGGGTGAAGGTCACAACTTAAATACAAGACACAAGCATATGTTATCGATTCCCCAGGTTCAGACTTTCAAAAGTTAATAATTCTTTCATGAAGAATTGTATCCGTTTTTATAATAAAATTCCTAAAGAAATGTTGAACTTAAATTCAAATCAATTTATAAAGCGAGTTAAAATCCAACTCATGAAAAAAGCTTACTATTGTATTAGCGAGTATTTAAATGATGAGTGCGCATGGACATCATTGTAATAGTTGTAAGCATTTTAAATTAAAAAAAATAAAAATGATGAATTATGAGAAACACACATTTAAATAAAATAAACAGGGTGGAGTTTCTTGCCGGTTCTTCTTCTAGTTTTGGAACCGGTACCTAATCAATTCATTTTGACTTTCAATAAGTGTGTGTAAACATCTTATATTGAATAAAAACTTTTTGAGTTTGAATTTGAACTTGAATGAAACAGATCGAGTTTCGTGGTTTTCGATACTGTATTCTAGTTTTTAGACGCTCGCCAAAGATAACTATTTTGATTTTGATAAAAATTTGTATCTTCGGCATTTTTGTAGATATCAATAAAAATCTATCATTGATCAGTTTTTTTAATAAATGTAACATATTCCTATGAAATGCAAAAATGACAAGACGCGCTCAGCTCACTAGTGAAATTGGCGATCCAATGAAACTGACCAACTAGCGCAACGAACCTGCCTCAAATTTATAAGGCCATAGGACCATGGTTCGAATCCGGGCGTGTGCCAATGAGTTTTCTGACTTAAGTATCTTAAGTACAGAAATATCACTGATTCCGTGCTTCGGAGAGCACGTTAAGCAGTCGGTCCCGGACGCTGTCAATAGCTGGCGGTCGTTACAATCCCCAACCCGCAGTGGAGCAGCGTGGTGGATTTAAGCTCTAAGCCCCGTCACCCCGGTGGAGGCCTAAGTCCCTGCAGTGGGTAAAAATGGGCTGATGAAGTGAAGTGAAGAAGTGACCAACTAGAGTAACTGACTAGTATTACCCAACCAGCATGTTCATATTTACTAGACAACGTACGCAAAGGGTACAGTCGTAGAATTTAGAAACGATTCCGACTTCGGTGACGGTTTTTTGTACGAGTTTGACATTTGACAAATAGGTGTTCGGCACATAGCCTAATCATGTTCATATTCGTTGGATATACCTATTCATACGTAATTGACATAATCTAGAGCATAATAATTTGTTTGTATTTACAGCAAGGTCTGTGCCTGCATTTGCGTTTAAGAGCTCGTGCCCGTGTTGCCCGCTGGGCAGTTTTGCCGAAAGATGAACGCGCTCTCCAGCGCGCACTAGCAACTATAGGTCCTCTGGCTATAGGCATCAACGCATCACCTAGAAGCTTCCAGTTATATAGGTATACGTCTAATAACTTACTCTAAGAAACTCATATTATATACCAATAATAATAATACTTGGGACATCCCACACAGCGCCATCTAGTCCCAAGCTTAGCAAAGCTTGTATTATGAGTACCAGACAACTGATATACATATTTAAATATTGTTTACTAGCGACCCGTCCCGGTTTCGCACGGGTAGAAGAGCATATATACTTTTTTTTTGTCGTATTGTCGTATCAGCTTGTTACGTCATACATGTGGATTAAATTTAATTAGATTTGTAACGTAGAAATGTAACGTAAATTCATCCTACTTGGAGTCTTTTTCATGTATTTTATTTCTAATTTTGTAAATATAAAAAAAAAGAATATATACATAAACAAAAAAAAACTAAAACATTTCTTTGTATACAACATTGATAACTTCTGCCTAACTTTATAACACGCGTGTCGCGTCAGTGTGTGGCTGCCCGGCCGCTTGTCGTGCGATAGTTTTTATTTCGCAAAAACTCCTAAGATATTAATTTAAATTGTATGGCGTAAAGGTTAATTTAAATTGTATGGCGTAAAGGGTAATCATAATGTGCATGAAATGCTGAAGGTGAATAACGTATTTTATTTGATAAGGATTAATTTTGTATCCGTATAAATTGTTTTTCAAATACCACATCGTAGGACACCATTTTTTTTAAACATAAAAATAGCTATCCATAAAAGATAGACATATGCCATCGCCGATATTTTTTTCAGTCCTATAAAAGAGAAACAATTCATCCATACATTGTTTTGTTATATCTGAAAGGGATTAGGCTGCGTTTTCGATGAAAACTCCCATTAGGCTTGATTTTTGCCGATATCTTCAATAATAATCGTCACATTTCACCTAATTCGCACAAAAGATGAATTAATTATACACATAAACTTTCCTCTTGAATCACTCCGTCCATTGATGATAACCGTATGAAAATCCGTTCGGTAATGTTTGAGCTTTTCACGTTCAGAAAGACAGACAGACGCGGCGGGTGACATTATTTTATAATATGTAGTGATAATATATATGTCGCAGGATAATTTGATAATTCGAATTTTCGCGAAAACCCTAGGGATTTTGCAAAAACACGGATAATTAGACCATGGTGAAAACATTTCTCAATCTTGCTGGAAAAAGTTATGGTTTTTACAAAAACACTAGTCGCTATAGTAATACTGCGAAACGAAACGTTAGCTATTGTGAAATAAGAACGATGATTGGCCGGTCGGAGAGCCCAAATCGAGACCTCCTCTGATTGGTTGATTCATTCATGCACGTTGTTTTTTTTATGTTTTTGAGAGCAACTCAGCAGTCTTTTGTTTGGCAGCTGATTTAAATTTTGTAATGTAGAGCCACCTTAACAAAGATTCAATGATACCAGAATGTCCATGAACATTGTTTATTTCGAAATAGCGGGTATTAATTTCCTTAACTTTTCAATGTTGTATTGAAGTTTTGTATACAAAACCATTGATATCTCACATGATTATATGAAACTAAACATACAAAGTGACGACCGCTTAGCCTAGAGGGTAGCGACCCTGCCTACGAAGCTGGAGGTTCCGGGTTCGAATCCCAGGTCGGGTCAGTATTTATATGATGAATATTGATACCGGTACCGGGTCTTGGTTGTTATATGTGTGTGGTGTCTTCGCTTGGTACGCAAAACACAAGCTAATGCTTAGTTCGGAGCCTAGACGTTATTATGATGTATTAAGTTATTATTATTATTATAAAGTAATAGAAAATTTCGGTATTTTATTAGCTATCCAACGATATATAAATGTTTACAATGACGTCATTTCCGAGAACAAGATCAATGGGATGTGTCGTGTCACGCAAAACTTTTGTAGATGGCGCTTTCGGCGAAGGTACCTTCTTTACATATTGTGACATTTATATTTTGTGAAATATCTATATGTATGTATATGAAAATTCCAAGTTTTTTATGAAACTGACAGTCGATTGAGTACCGTCCCTCATGCGCCACCTGGCGAGAGAAAAGGGCCAAAATACACCCCATTGAAGGGGGAAACAAAATAAAAGAAAAATGTTATGCAATAAAAAAATTTCACAAATTCTTTTCGAAATGTTTTCCTCTGTGTCTTGTACAGGGGCAAATTCTCTTCCTGGCTTCCATTTTTGTTGTTTTTGACGTGAAGTCGCTGCACCAATTATTTTTTGACAAAAAACCTATTACATATCCCTTGTATGTAATAGGTTTATTAGTTGCTTTTTATTTGTACTATCACGCCTTCGCAGGAACACGGCGAATCACCAGTAGTCCTGTATTGAACGACGCGAATACGGGCTTTGCGTAAAATCAATTTTCAAAGAGAGTCCGGGTACATTACCTGTCGACTAGAAGTACAATTAAATTCTGGTACAATACAATACAATAAATTATAATTTCATGATTCATGTTTGTTAATATCTATGTAAGTATCTTCACTTCACTTCACTTCATCAGCCAATTTTTACCCCACTGCAAGGGCTTATGTCTCCCCCAGGGTGAGGAGGGGGGCTTGGAGCTTAAATCCACCACGCTGCTCTACTGCGGGTTGGGGACTGTAACGACCGCCATCTATTGACAGCGTCCGGGACCGACTGCTTAACGTGCTCTCCGAAGCACGGAGTCAGGGATAGTTATGTACTAAATATTTTTTATAATAAAATATAATAAAATAAAAAAATTTAGATTTGTATCTCAGTTGTCTGGTGCTCATAATACAAGTTTTGTTAGGTTGGGACTAGATGGCGCTGTGTGAAATGTCCCAGGATTATTATTATGAAAATATTAAACATGCGGGCGCTAGTGACAGTGGCAGCTAATGTTTAATAAACACATTTTTTCTTTCATATAATAATTTCTGCCAAGACAGTCCAGCGTAGGCGAGATTAGAACGGTTGTGTCTTTTGTCGCCAGTCCACTGGCGACTGTTACTGGCGCCAGCTACTGTATCAATGTAAATCAGTTTTTATTTGAACGATGTTTCAGACACGGCATTTACGATGACGCACTTTGTTCGCGAGTCAAATTGAACCACGCTATGTTGCTTGTCGGGTATACGCCACAATATTGGATTTTGCTTAACTGGTGGGGGCCACGTTGGGGAGAAGAGGGATATATGAGGTACGGTACTCTGTTTATAGAAAACTTGTTAAGTAATATTTTAAGAACATCATTCTTTTTAAACGACTTCAAAAAAGGAGGAGGATTCTCAATTCGACCATATATATATATATATATATATATATAATGGGACCATACAGGAAGCTCCAGCTTTCAAATCAGCGTCGTTAAGAGAAAACTGTAGACAAATTGCAGTGCATTAACTCTAGCTCTTAAACGTTAAGGAGTACTGTAGCTTTTGCTCATCAGCCTGAAATGATGACTTCCAGACGCAAACATCTGAAGTCGGTTAGAATGCAAATTTAAGACTTATACGGTTTTCTCATGGATGCCATTGTCAGAACCGGATCAATCTGAAATGGGACCACACAGGAAGCACCAGCTTTCAAATAAAAGAAATCATCGAAATCGGTTCATAAATACGCAAGTGACGGGTGTAAAGGCGGTACCGCGGTTGTTCCGAAAAATCTTTTCGGTTATCTCCTCTTTGGTCTTAATTCAAATTAATTTTAACTTTTAGTACAGTACATATACGTGTGAATCTGATCTTAAAAATTCTCATATGTTTCGTCACAGACATATGTATTTTTAAAATTTCTCTCGACAACTATTAACTATTTAAAATAATCTGTAGATGTACAGATTATATTACATATTATTAAACTAAGGGCACAAAAGTATAATTGACCTTCTATGAAACAAATTATTCATTCATAAATTGTTCAAAAATCGCTCGAAAAATCATAATTTCTCCTTTTTTGATTACAGATTGCGCCGAGGCGTTAACAGGTGCGGCGTGGCTAACATGGCGGCATACGTCGAACTTCTATGATTTATTTTGATTAAATATACGTGTATTCATATACGAACTGTGTTTTATTCAAATAGTACAGACCTGGTCCGTGTTGTTTTACCACTTTGTCTAAACAAACACAAGATTTGTAACCAAATAGCCAGCGAACCTTGTCTGTCAAAAACTGTGGGATACGAAATAAGTCTCATCGCGGCGAAATTGCTATAAGCAGATAACGTCATTAACTAAGAAGAAGAAGAAAAAAAAGTCTAATCACAACAACATATTCAGTCTATGGCTGACTCATTAGTGTCTTTGATTTGGATTCATAATATCACCATAGTATGATTGTTGTGATTGAATGTAACCATAAATCCGTCATGTCATGATATATCTTATAGTACCTAATAACAAGACTTAAGTATAAAAAGGGTAATTTATGCAAGCGATTCACGACCACGATTTAGTCAATTCGGCAATAACTTTTTTTTTTCGAAAATAGGTATCTGCAACATACACATGATGTAGAAGTCTACATATTTGTTTTGTTCAACATATGCCATCTGCAAGACAAAAGGTTCACCTACAACTAATTATCGTTCTTAGGACTGAACTGAAACGAACAATAATTTAAATATTTAATTCCAGACGTTTAAAGTTGTTTGTACGATTTTCAGAAGATGGCGTGCATTTTCACTTCAAAATATTTTTAACTCTTTGTTTTTAATGTACTGAAAGTACCTACTTAACAAATATTTTCAGTTACCTGTATCTTAAACAATACGTTTACCTCCCAGTTAGCGTAAACGCAATACTTGTATGCAGAATCAAAGTTTTACAAACCGGCCGCTAGGGGCGCTGATCTTTTCTCCATACAAATGTGCTCAGTTAAAGAAAACGTCACGTAACTAACCTAGACCCTAGACAGAGTTATCTGGTTTTAGGCATGTCCATTTTTTGTCAATGTTTGATTATATGATTTAATTTTACAGTATTTAATGGTATTACATTTAATTTTAATCATTATCTCATACGAGTAGTATATTTTAGAACTGAAAAACGTTTTTTCTGGTTAAAGAACTCATTTTACAGCATTAAAAATTATGCCAAAAAGACCGGGATTGAATAAAAAAATATTTTTCATCAAGACAATGCACGCGTACACCGGGTGCTGTCGCCATGGCGAAAATCAAAGAACTGCGCTATGATTTGCTTTCTCACCCACCCTATTCACCAGATTTGGCACCGTTCAAAAGCCATTATAGGAGAGGTATTGAAACTTTAGAAAATCGTTGGACTAAGTGCATACAGCTCAACGGGGCCTACGTCGAAAAATAAAAATAGTTTTAAAACGATAACAGGTATTTCATTGTTAGGCTAAATAGTTGTCAACCCACCCTCGTACATGAATATCTTGGCGTGTGGAAACTTTGTTGTCGTTGGGTACCTCTCGTGCTCTCCGAAACGGGAATATCTTTCGGGAAATGGGACATCAAGGCATGTTTCTGGAATCATTACTGGTGACAAAACTTGAATATAGCTCTAAATATGTCAGATTGATCCAGAAAACGAGCAGCGTTTGTCGGTATGGGCATTTGGAGATGACCAGTGGCCAACAAAATTGCAAAGGCTTCGGAACATTGGGAAAAAATTGTGGCCAGTTTTAATTCACATAGTGGATATCTTGCGACTTCAATGCCCGAAAATTGTAAATTACACAACAATCGAATTGCCAAAAGCTTTCAAAGCTGCGCGGAGACATGACCAAACACAGGGCTTAGCGCATGCTGCACCACGACAACACTTCTACACCCTTCCCTCAGAAAAAAGGCGTTTATTCGAGAATCTGGTATTGTACTGTATTTTGAATCTGTAGTATTCTATGTTAACCTAATCCACCTTACATTTTTGTTCCCAGTTTCCAATTGTCAAGGTTAAAATAAAAGATTTATTTTTCAAGCGTTGAAGAAGCAGTTGATGGCTACGTATCAGCAATTTGTGACATGTCGGAGCAAGACTGGAATAAATGTTTTCAGAGCATAGAGAATTATGGATAACACTATGAAAAAAAATATAAAACAAAATAAATTACTTGTCGCGTATTTCAAAATTTTGTAAAATGACTAAACCATTTCAATGAATCTTCGCAAACATAAAAAGGAGGTTATCAGAAGTGACAGAAGTTGATTTTTGTCTGTGTGTTTGTCTGTCTGTTCCGGCTAATCACCGAAACGGCTGATCCGATTTAAAGACATAATAAGAGGGCGTTGTCAGGAGTGAAAAGTAACTTTTTTATCTAGATAGATGTACATACATACTAGAAATAATAAAATTGTAGTGTCTGTCTGTTCCGGTTTATCTCGAAAACGGCGGACCGAGTTTGGGACCAACTTGTAGGATAGCTATTCTATATACATGCTAAAATGACTAAATGGATTTTGATGAAATTAGGTATAGAGATTTCTTAGGTAGTTAAATTGCAGAATTATCTAGAAAGTGTCACAATATTCTGGAGCGTCGCGTCCATTTAGCTGTGCCGGTAGGTACAACTCTAGTTCACGTGGGCGAAGCCGCGGGTGGAAAGCTAGTAACAGAATAAAACAGAATAACGAAACGAGGTTGTTTTTTGCAAGGAGGTCGCCCTGGTCGAAAGTTCCTATGGGATACAAAACTGTATAAGACTCGAAATTAATGACGACCACGAGTTCGAGTCATGAAATGGAATAGTACCAGTAGTAGAGGAAGATGTGAAGAAGAAATGTTGTGGCTGTGGCAAAGAAATTGGAAAAGGGATAGGGATAGATAGGGACAGTGTAGCACGTATGTAGAGCTGCAGACCAAAGCTGGTGTTAAATATACCTATTAAACTATGTGGTAATAAAATAGAATAGCTGATTATAACAAGGTACTTTTATCTCACAAAGACAACATATTGAGAAAACAACAATAAAATATTTCTTTAAAAATCATGGACTTTAGTTGAAAAAATTTTTTTTAAATATCAATAAATATTTCAATAAAATGTCAATAGAAATATATGATCCAGCCGCAAATAAAACGAAAAGAATCCCCATATTTTTATTATAAAAAATATTTTAGTTTATAATAATATTTGACCATTTTTAATGCTTTTAATTTATATCCATGTATATGTAACATTAACTGTAACAGAACTGTTCTTTCTCCAAATAAATAAATAATATTCGTTAAACATCTGTATTAATTGTTAATTCAAATTATAGTTACAAGTAAATCTTATGTCTTAATCTAAGTTAATCTAAATGCCACCATTGACATAACCAATCGCCTGTCTACCATTTGGCAAACCTTAACTACCATGGAATGTATTACGACATTTTGTATTGATCTATGTTTTGTATAAACCCTTCTCTACGAAGTATAGTTCCAATCAAACTTTATGGCGGATCGAAATACAACGCTATATGTATGCTTGCGCAGGTTCAGTCATATGACCCTCGCTCCAAAGCGTCCCGCTACACCTAAAACTGATTACTGCGACGCGACTTGTGCCTATGTTCACATCCGCCATAAAGGTTGAATGGAACTATATCAAGTTCATGTCGACGCCATTTGTCGAGCGTCCTTTTGACTTGAATACATGAACACACCGACAGACAACGTATTCTTTTTCAGCAAAGGCGGTGAGCAAGGGAGTGTACACCAGAAATCCAAGTGACATAAAAATTGTGTACCTACAAAGACACGGCGATTTCTCGGAAACTATAATTGACAGCGAAAAGGTGAGGTCTCATGGTAAAGTTCGTTTCGGCGACTCTTCGAATTGATATAGGTCATATGTCCGTGGCTTTGAGATGACGATGTAATCAAGGGAACAAAATCTGACTAAAAATTCTAAAAATCTACGGCGCGCAAAGTTAGTTCACTTAAAACTTCGAGTCGGACTGATGTACAGATTATATAATTTGATTTCACGATTTAATTACTGCACGAGTACAAAGTGAATCCTACCCACCTCAATTTTTGATTTGTAAGAATTCGTATCTCCAATCCTACCTCATCTTAAATTGCATGTATTCACGAAGACTGATGGTAGTAGCCTAATACTGTCTGCAAATCCGTTGAAAAGTCAATTCAGTAAAAAAATTAGTGTAAGTATCGTTTGATAATCAGTGATTAAATTCTCTAGAAAGACTTTTCAAATATTTTATATCGAAAAAAAATATCACAGTACAAAATATTATGACTAAGTAAATGTACAAAGGAATACCTACACAGTATATAAAAGTAGGTTTTAATCTCGGTTTCGAATTTTTATTTAATTTGGTTTCGAATTAAGTTTTCGTTTGTATTCACAGCGCTTGAGAAAGCAAAGTTCCTTTAATTAATGTTTGGTAGAAAAGTCAAAGCTTTGATGTCCTGAAATTCGCGGAAACTTGATTTGAATAAAAGAAATATTTATTATTTAAATAAGTCCATGAAAGGAACCTTAAAAAATTGTCTTACGTCTACTACTAGACTACTCAGACGTTTCGACTAAATTGCTAAAGTAATAAAGTTTTGCATTTGTATCATAAATCTTGTCGCGTTCAGTCGCATCACTTCATATCCTATGGGCGGTCTGCAGTTGGAAGACGGAATGGTTTAAATGAAAGTCCTTATTCAGTTAAATCCCACCACGCCGTCACTCCTCTCGCTTCCTGTTTCTATTCCTTCGATTATATATTTATTTTTATTTATTAAAAAGCTCACTAACACTTTACATTTCTATTTCACAATTAAAAATCATAATTAATTACAATTTATGCTCATGTTTAAATGTGAGAGAGTAGGTACATAACAAGAAATAATTAATAACAAAAAATATAGCTAAAATTAGAATTAAAATTAGCAAATGAGAATGAAGCACCAAAAAATAGCAATATATGCAAAGTAAAAGACACCCATTTTTAAAACAAATTTTGAAAAAAATGTAAATAGAGCAAGTAAAGGTTTTTTTTAAATATAGCACGCTATTTAAACTAATATAACCGGCAACTATTTGCTAGCAATACACAACGGCAACCATTATGTTACTGTCCTACGACAGATATTTAAAACGATGTGATAAAATTAATATAGATACCAGAGAGATGAATATACGTACATACATGATGAAACTGTGTTTCTCAGCGACAAAAGTTGGAAATTAGTCAGACGACCGCTTGGCCTAGTGGTTAGCGACCCTGTCTACGAAGTTGGAGGTTCCGGGTTCGAGTCCCAGGTTGGGTCAGTATTTATATGATAAATATTGGTACCGGTACAGGGTCTTGGTTGTTATATGTATGTGGTGTCTTCGCTTGGCTAGTTTAGTTTGGGACCTAGACGTTGTTGTGATGTATACGTTATTATTATTATTAGTTAAGCACTGCATCCTCCACTCGTTGCTTCAGGTGTGGAATAATTAATTCGCGGAACGTACAAACGAAAGGTCACTCGCATGTGTTTGTTTGGACGGTAGACATGAATTATTAGTGATTTGTGCTATGAAATAGCTACGAATGACTAATGCCATTTCTTTTCATCATCATCATCATCATCAGCCCATTTTTACCCCACTGCAGGGGCTTAGACCTCCCCCAGGGTGAGGAGGGGGGCTTGGAGCTTAAGTCCACCACGCTGCTCCACTGCAGGTTGGGAACTGTAACGACCGCCATCTATTGACAGCGTCCGGGACCGACTGCTTAACGTGCCCTCCGAAGCACGGTGTCAGTGATATTGTGTACGTAAGTAAGAAAAACTCATTGGTACACGCTCGGATTCGAACCATGGCCCTGTGGGGCCTTATAAATTTAAGACAGGTTCATTGTCTTGTCCATTTCTTTTGTCATGTGACGAAAAGAAAATTCTTTGCGATATCTTCAAGAACTGTAAAGTAACACGAAATATTAATGAATATACGACACGAAACTATCACATTCCAATGGTAGTTATTTTCGTAGGTCACTCGGTGGGAATTCAATTTATATTCCGCGAAGCCCGGAAGAAAATAGATTCTCGTACATTTCGCTCGTTGAAAGTTGGGATCACTCGACCTACTTACCATCGAATTTATTCAACTTATATGAAAACTTTTTCCTTATTCTGATTTTATGTATATTTATATTCTATTGGTCTATAATACTGGGAAACTTCGATTTTCTACGAGTATCATCAGTATTTAAGATTCTTAAAAATAGAATAATATTGTAAAAGAAATATTCAAAATATATTTTTGTTTTTGATTTAGCACGCGTTTTATTAGACAAAACCCGACATGTATTAAAAATAATCCTTACATGCACAACAACTTCTTAGATTATTTGACTGATTCCTGTGTTACGACGACGTCTTTTTTTATAAGTATGTTTTCGCTGCCACAAATTAACGTATGTAATAAAAATCCCAATTTTTTTTATTTTTAATGCTAAAAAAACGAAGTACATATACAGACATCTAAATAATCAAAGCTTTGTATTATAAAATTTCTCAATTTTATTGTTTATTCATATTAACACTAAGTTTCTTGAGTATTTAACACAGAACGGTGAGAATAAAAAATGTATTATGAAATATCTGATATATTAAAAACAATTTGAATATTTGTTTTGCTATATTAAATTCATAAATATAATACAATTGCATTTCAGGATCGTTTCAGTTCCAGCCGGTTATGGCGTCATCAAAACGGAAGCTTATATTAAATTCGTTTGACTTTCGACGTTAGACACGGGAATGCACTCAACAGCATTTCGGCGTTATCAAAATACTTGAGCACTATAAAATACACAGAAAAGAAATAATTTAATGAATATATATATTAAAAACAGAAAACATTTGCAATGTTAAAATACTCGTATGAAATTGCTGAATCACACTTACACGTGTAATGCAATCACCACAGCGTATCCTGTAACAATCAATACTCCATACCTTAGAAATCACCACAGACTTACGTTGCGTTTTGAAAGAATATCGACCTATTATAATGTTTTGATTGCATAATCATTAAGATGGGGGGCTTCATACTTCGAAACGATCAAAAACCGAAAGAACGAAGAGTTAAGAAACAATAGACGAAAAGTTTTTTGCTAATCACGCATGTATTGTAATTTTAACATATTTAACGAATTTAACATTTATGTAAATACGACTTTACAGTGCTATGTCAAAATATCATGTGGCGTATATTCAGACTGCGGTGTGTATTTCTTTGCTCGCATTTTTGTGGTCACGATGCAATATCTATTATGTATATCCATGATAAAAAAACTAGAAAATAACATCAACTAAATATTACAAATTTGTGGTACATTTAAATCGGTGATACTGTCATACCTTGTATAGGTATGAAGTGATAGCGTTTTTAAATTACAACACATTATTATCAGCAACGATTTCTATAAATTATATTCGTTTCTATAAAATTGTTGGTCTGTGGTTTCGTCTGCGCAGTTTCCGTTCTCCATTTCCGCTAATTTCAATGCGATTCCGTCGTGCCGTCAAAAAGCTTCCAGTTAAACGCTGTTAATGTTTTGTTTGCTTCGTTTTAACATTCTTAATAATAAATACGAAATAAAAAAGTCACATGGGGTATCAATCTCGAAAAGAGGAGATTTTCTGAAGCTTTTAAAGTTCAAGCTTTCCTCTTCGACATTACAGATTTGAATAAAATATATTACAGGTGCACTTTTTAAAATCTTTAATTATGTAATTATGTGTGAGTTATTCACTATATACCTACCATATTGTATTTTTTGGTTTTTTAATCACTGTGGGAATGGAATTGTACAGTAGGTACTAGGTATAATTCTTTTTGAAGTCACAATGCGGTATTTCTATCCATGTACAAAAACAATTACAATGTAGATAAATATTTAAACTAATTGTTTGATTCTCCCACTCAAAGTGGTGACATTGGCGTTTGCAAGTACTAGGTTGTAAAAATTTTATAGATACTTAGTAATATTTTGAATCGCAAATTTAAAATTTTGACAAAATTGCTGTAGAGATGTTCAAAGCGTACCGAGAAAAGTTTTTGAATATGTACTTACCAATAATATTTGGTGAAACTAAGAAACATCAACCCAGAAATCATATATGAATGTTAACATTCTCTAGTATAGTGTAGTAACATTCTCCGCTTCGCTGTTCGCATTACCATAAGCTAATCTATATCCTAATCTAATCTATAAATTTAGAAATGTTGGTTAATCAACCTATCCTCGAATTTCAATGCGATCACTAGCTTCTGGGTGCCTTGTCGCTCCGCCCCGCTTCGTTCGGAAAACCTATAAAAAGATTAGGAATTCGAGGCATGAATTCTAGCAAAAAAAATTAATGTGGGTTAGAGTCGCTTTGCACTTCTGTCGTTGTTCTTTAAATGTGAAATCAACATAAATAATATCCATGCACAACGATACATCCTAAGTAGTGTCAGGCAACATCTCTCGGATGAGCTGCAATGCAATTCTTCTTCAATCTATACTGATGATACCGCTTTGCATTACTTGTGAGTTCTTTTAAAGTTTTCTCCCATTTGAGCTTGCTTGCTTGCTTGCTTGCTTACTTGAGCGTGGCATTGTTTTTCCAATCAAATTTTTTGATGTAAAACTTCGTATTTTATCTAAGTAAATATTTAAAGCGTAGGTATCGAATGACACTAAAACGGCATCTGTACGTCAGTCCGACTCGAAGTTAAAAGTGAAACTAACTTGGGGCGCCGCAGATTTTTAGAATTTTTAGTCAGTCTTTGTTCACTTGATTACGTCATCATTTCAAAGCTACAGACATATGTCATATAGCAATTCGAAGAGTCGCCGAAACTAACTTTACGATGGTGACTTCACCATTTCACTGTCAATTATAGTTTCCGAGAAATGTCTGTGTCTTTGTACATAATTTTTAGGTCGCTCGAATTTCTGGCATGCACCTCCTTACTGAAAAGAATATGTTCATGTATTCACGTCAAAAGGACGCTCGACATATAGCGTCGACTCGTACACATCGTTTCCACCAAGTATAATACACTGTATTATACTGTATCGTATCATACTGTATCAATTTTACAAAATTTACAAAATCGTTGTGGCGTATCTCAACGTTCCCTGGTGTAAGACAGTAAACTCGATGGATTCAACATGGACTAGTTAGTGTATTTCGGGTATTCATATATTATATCTAGGTACACATGACTATTTAAGTACTTTTTAGTCCAGTAAAATTATCGTATTTTTATTCTCGAATTTACATTAAAAGAAAACACTTACTGCAACAGTAAGTGTTTTCTGTTTCATGTGTTTTAAAAACTACAAATCAGAATAAATCCCAAATGACGGTAGAGTTTCTTTTTTTAATCAGTTGCTTTCTCTAAAAGCAAAAATTATAAGAGAAACACCTGTAACTTCAGAGTAAGTTATGTGTTCAATGATATAAAGGTAATAATCTTTGAAGATATCCATTTACGGGATGAAGTAACACAGTCTATTAGAAATTAATTGGAGTCGGCGTCTCGTTTCATAGTTATAATGGAGTTATCGCGGTTTGATGGCAAGGTTTCCTCAATACACCCAAGTACTACAGTACACTAACAGTTTTCAAAATTTTGCTCACAATTTAATAATAATGGACGCACCAAGGTTTGAAACACTTCAATAGAGCGGTGATGCTGGCCGTACGGTCTTCACCGTCTAGTTTTGAGAATATAAATTGAGTCATAGGTTGTGGAAAGGAGACGGGCGTATCACCATCATTATTTCAGCCTTTGTCTGTCCACTGCTGAACATAAGCCTCCTTGGTTGATTAGTATTACCTGGCAGGACTAGTTCCACGCTATTGAATAAAAGGCAGTAAAAAAAAAATTATAAATGAACTTGGTAAAATTTGTCGGCTTAGAGTCGTTGAATTTGGCAAGCAAGCACCTTCTAGTCTGCTACATTCAAACTGCGGTGAATGGAAAATATTGCTGGGTTTATTGTAATCGACTGATTTGTAATAAATTTTTTGGTCTTTTTAGCCGAAATCAAAAAGGAGGTTATAATGATAATAAAGATAATAATGATGATAATGATAATAATGATAATGATGATTACGATGATGATAATGATGATCATGGTGATGATCATCATGATCATAATTTTTTAGTGTATTTTATGACGACGACGCTACAACGACGCAACAACAACGACGCGGAATACGGTAGGGATGCAGTAGTAATGCGGTAGGGATGCTATAGGAAGGCGAAGTAGTGTGTCGTGATAGCCCTAGCGCAGCGAACCTGTTTTAAGTCTTTAAGGCCTCATGGCCGTGGTTCGAATGCGGGCGTGTACCAATGAATTTTTTGACTTAAGTACATAACTATCACTGACTCCGTGCCTCGGAGAGCACATTAAGCAATCTGTTGGTCAAATGATGAAGTCGTTACAATCCATCAAAACACACTAGAGCTGTGTGGTGGATTAAGCTCCAAGCCCTCTTACCCTGGGGATAAACCTAATCCCCTGCAGTGGGGTGTAATAGGCTGACGGAACGGAACGGAATGCAGCATGATTGCGGTAGTAATGCGGTATAAATTCGATTGTAATGCGGTAGTAATGTGGTACTAATGCGGAAGTAACAACGGTTTGGCCCCAAACTAAGCATTAGATTTTGTTTTGGGTACCAAGCGAAGACACCACATACATATAACAACCAATACCCGGTACCTACCAGTACCAATATTCAACATATAAATACTGACCCGACCTGGGATTCGAACCCGGGACCTCCAGCTTCGTAGGCAGGGTCGCTACACAGTAGGCTAAGCGGTCGTCAAACTGTCACTATTTATACTTTAATTTTTATGAAGTGTGTACACTATTATGGCCGGCCGCTATAACAACAAATATAAAAAATAAAATTAAATTAAAAATTAATGGGGTCCCCATTATAGAAACGTGTTTTTTTTTTTAATTTGTACTTTGGTACAGAACCCTTCATGTGCGTGTCCGACTCGCACTTGACTGGTATTTTATACGAATTTTATTTTATACAATTATAGAATCACTGGAAGGTAGTAAAGTAAACCAAAATAATTGTAAACAAGGTCGATCTCCTACTTCATGACGTTGTGTAAAAAATTATCAAATTGAATGTATATTTTTTAGGAAATGTAACACTATGGTGGTGAAAATGGAGCTGATGAGGAAACTGATTACTGCATCGTAATGGCGAGAACCACATTGTACGACTGGCTCCAAAATCCTAAACACCTGCGGCCGTACTCTGGTAAATTAACGCAGCACCGAGTTAGCACCGAATACGCGCCATTTCAGAAATTAGTACTCTCGCCCATAGTCCTAGCAACCGGATTTTTGAAACGGAACGTATTCGGCGCTACTTCGGTGTCGTGTTATAGTCAGAGTAGGACCAGTGGTCAATGTGTCGCCTTTGATCAGAGAAGTTATTACGATGGAAATGTTTCTGAATAAATAAAATATTGATGAGTATTTGGTTTATTGGCCCATTCTTTTATTTAATCGTAACTAATACCTAATAAAATGCAAAAGTATGTTTGATTTTTTATCATGTTGTAACAAGTAAACAATAAAAAACTCAAGTAAGTCTATTTACAATGTTAGTTGTTCTCCATGTGGAGCCGGAAAGAATGTCTACAGCCAATCTGGCGTGTCGGTGTGCGTCAGAATAGCGGTACAAGGTCAGCGTTTATGAATCTGATTATGCTGTAGATTTAATACTTAGTTGGTACTATTTAGTACCTTTCAGCTATAAATTAGTACCTGCCTATTTTTAAAGATATCTACGATTTAAAGTGTACTTCCGTTCTGAAATCAGGACGGCGGTACATTTCGTCCTGGATCTATATAAGGGACCAGCACGGCCCGGGCCCACAGCGGCAATATTTGGGGGGCGGCAAAATGAGGGACAAAGATGACAAATGTAATAAAAAATAAGTGATTGCCAAAAAATAGAAGAGAGTCACATAGAGTCACATACGTCTCTGTATTAGTATTCCGTGAAGAGTATTTCTGTGATTGGCGGCGGATCTATCATAAATATAGTTCCAATCAAACTTTATGGCGGATCGGAATACAACGCTTTAAGCAAGCTTGCGCAGGTTCAGTCATATGCCTCTCGCTCCACTGCGTCCCGCTATACCTAAAACTGGTTACTGCGACGCGCCTTGTGCCTATGTTCATCATCATCATCATCATCAGCCCATTTTTACCCCACTGCAGGGGCTTAGGCCTCCCCCAGTGTGAGAAGGAGAAGGGAGCTTAAGTCCACCACGCTGCTCCACTGCGGGTTGGGAACTGTAACGACCGCCATCTTTTGACAGCGTCCGGGACCGACTGCTTAGCGTGCCCTCCGAAGCACGGTGTCAGTGATATTGTGTACTTAAGTCAGAAAAACTCAATGGTACACACCCGGATTCGAACCATAGCTCTATGGGGCCTTATAAATTTGAGACAGGTTCGTTACGCTCTGGGCTATCACGACACTATGTTCACATCCGCCATAAAGGTTGATTGGAACTATAACTATATCACATTCTGTCATAATGAACCAACACATATGTAGGCGAAGGTTGTGGTGCAATGCAGTAAACCAATCTCGTACTGAGGCTGAACGGATCATAAATAATCTTGCCCGATTTGAAAATGCTTTTTTTAAAAATGAAAGATTTTATGCGGTGCACACGAGACTGCAGCCTACAAATATTTGTTTGAATGAAGTTGTGGACCTATATAATTTGCTCTCAAACTTTGTATCTACTTTGCGTAATATATGTGATCACTATGAAAGTGAAGCAGCAAATATATCCCTAACTTCCGACAAAGAATACAATACAAATAAAAAGTTAGAAAAAATGCATTCTGATGAATCGAGAAAAGAAGAGGTGTAGAGCTGCATGGGCGGGATAAATTTAAAATCTATGCTGAAATTACATGATCTGCCAGCTATAGGAAAATTCTGGAAAAGTTTAGGATGTTGGAATTTATTAGTGAAAAACTTGTCTCCGAGATGAGATTGATATTGACAAACACGCCAATAATCTCAAAGCCAGTTAATCGGATGATTTAGAGGATTCCTTTATTTCTGAATGCATACATTTTCATGCGTATATACAAGATAGGTTGCGTTCAGTTATGCGCTCTACAAAAACGAAAGATAAAATAAATGAACTGATTAGAGAAAAATTATGTTTATGCCTATGTTGTCAAATAAACGTTGAAAATACCAATCACGATGAAAATAACATCATCATCATCATCAGCCCGTGTCTCTCCACTGCAGGATATATAGGCTTCTCCCAAGGTTCGCCACCACACACGGTCCTCCGCCTTTCGCATCCAACTACGGCAACTACCCCCGGTATGGTGCTTGAGGTCATCTGTCCAAATAACATTATTGTTCAAATGACAAGCAAGCATAATACGAAATAAAGAGTTGTTAAATGTTTTCCCTAACATGGATATTGCTTTTAGAATGTATCTATTTCTTTTTTCAACAAACTGTTCGTCGGTGCAGTTTTTTCGGCAATGAAACGAATAAATCTTTTCAAAATCGACAGTCTAATGAAAAACTTAACAACTTGGCTAGTTTGTGTATCTAGGCCCATCTCGTAAATAATATGAGTTTTGATGACGTTCTCTCTGAATTTGTTTTAGCATTGGAAAATGCTTTTCTAATCGTTCTGGGCTAAGGCCCGGTTTTACGGGATAGTGCAACATCGCGCTTATGGTGCCAATTTTAGGGGTAGGAGGTTCAAAGAGGGCTCAAATGACGCGGAATTACAAAAGCCATTACGGAATTTTGAAAACCGGTTGGGTAGATTTCGAAATTTTTTCGAAAAACGAAAAAAATGTCGAAAATTTGCTCAAATCTCCAACTTCAGAGTCGATTATCTCAAAAACGAAAATTGATAGCGACAAAATTCAGTTGGCTGTCGAATAAATCCAAAATTTTAAAAATAGGTCGAGCGGTTGAGGCTTTAGAGCGGTCAACGTGAAAAAATGTAACTTTTTTTCGCGCGCGGCGTCTATGAGTCGTGCTCTTCGACGAGTCATTTACCTCGCCTGCTCTACCTCTACTATACTAAGAGCCGTGTTCACCGATAAATAAACAGGTGTTTTAGATTTTAAACCACTGTTTAAAACCATTTTACCATACAAAATTTATATTGTATAACTTTAAGCTAATAAAAATAAGATTAGCAACCTATTGCTAAATTGTATTTGTGACAAGAAATACATTTTTTTTTTGGTTTACATATTTATTTCCTTCTTCCCAAGTTTTAGTATTTCTAAATTTATTTTCCAATGCCGATAGATAGTTACGCATAGTGTGAAATCTGTAGATTTTTCTCTAAGTACGCCGTAAACCACTTCGAAGTTAACTTAGTTAAACCTTAATTTAAAAATTCGTTGACCCTGCAGGCCATCCCTGAAACTTCCCGCTGTTTTCGAGTTCAAAGCGCTCGAAAATTAGAAAGCTCTTCGAAGTCAAAATATCGATTTTTGTAGTTTTTGAGCTCTTCGAGCTCATAATATTCATTTTCCGAGCTATCAAAGCCTAAAAATTGAATTTCTATACATCTAGAGTTTTTCAAGCTCAGAAACCTGGGGCATATCAAAGAAAATGTTATTTTGGAAATATTTGAACTGCGATATATTTTGAACATTTTGTTCGAATGCAGTTTACGGCATTATATGCAATTTTGTAAGCACAAAATTTTCGTGTAAAGTCAAAAATCTATTGGTCGTAAAAACTAAAAGTTATGTTAAAAAACACTTTTTCGGATTTTGTAGACTGCGATATTTTTTGAACGCTTCGTTTGATTTTAATGCAGTTTACGGTATTATATACAATTTTGTAAGAACAAAATTTTTGTGTAAAACCAAAAATTTAAAAACTTAAAATTTCAAAAACCAAAAATCTTAAAATTTCAAAGTTATAAAAAAAAACACGTTTTCGGAAATTTGTGAACTGCGATATCTTCTGAACGCGTAGTTCGATTTTGATATTTTAGCAGAACTCAACGCAGTTTTTTATGTACAAAAAACGTATATAAGGTTTGAAGTTAATCGGTTGGAAAATCTCAAGGTTATTTAAAAAAAAACGTTAAAATAATTTTTTTTTTGAGGTTTATTATTTGAATATTTTTGAAACAGCTCGACCGATTGACTTCAAAATCTTATTAGATCTAAGTCTCAATGAACCCTTTCAAACGCCGTATCGCGGGCCTTAATCGGTCAATTCGTTCTCAAGATATCGTACGACAAAAAAAAGATACAAACACACTCACACATATACGGACGTCCAGCCGAAAATGGTCAGAATGGCTTCCCAGGACCTCAAAATATGGAGTTTTCGAAAATCGGACCCAAATCAATAACTTCCTTTGGATAGCGGGAAGTTAAAAAGAAATAAAACTTTATTTTTCTATGCATTTCGACAAATGTTGTATATAACATATCTCAGACACTCAGTTCTATCAGTTCCATTTCCATTATATTTCTTCCATTACGTCTTTATGATTAAAGTATGATATACGAATTTACTCTATGTGAGTCCGTTAGCAATTTCGAATAATTAAATTAACTCCATCCAATTTAGTTTATTTGAGTTTGATATTTTTTAATTAGATAAAGAGGGGCGGGGCGGCAGAAACGTATAGGCCCACAGCCGTGGTTTACATTGATCCGGCGCTGGGTACATTAACAAACTTGGCGATTTTATTATTTAAAATTATATTCAGAGTTATGAGATATTTAGCCATAATTATGAAAAAGAAGATATTTAGTACCTATTTAGTACAGTGGCGCTAAGCGCACCAAAATTCGAACAGCAGACGCAACCTAAAATAAAATTAAAAAAAGGCGCTTTTTTACGGCCCACATGTAAATGATGCAAAATAATATTTGTGTTTATTTGAATGTCGCTTGATCATTGGGAAATCTAGTGCCACCTAGAAAATGTTCCAGGGCCACCAATGGATGTTTTTGTTGTGTTTAGGTTTTTGGGTATTACCCGTTTTACAGTAATTATTTTATTTCTCATAACTAAAAGACAGATAGACTATATAATAGTACCTACAGCTAATTGTGGGAGTCTGAAGCCTAAACTAGGTCGAACCTGTTCTTATAAGTTTCCAGACTCCGTGACTTATTAGTTTAAACTATTTTGAACTTGAAATGTTGTAAAAAGTTGAAAAGAAAGAGTTAGAAAGTATTTGGGAGTGTATGTATGTGAATTAGTGTCATTGAGAGTTTGCGTCTGAATGTAGAGTGATAGTGTGAGTGAGTGAATGTTAATGTGATGTTACTTAGTGTATATATTGTATATCTGCGTACCTATATTGCATGCACGAATAATTGTACTTATTATTTATTGTGTCAAATAAAAATAAAACTAAAGTAGGCAAGGAATTATGACATAATGGCTAAAAGTGACTCCGTATATTCATAGGTAAATTTTTGCAACCATGAATTGAGTTTCTTTTTACATTCAAATTTGGACAAGGAAAATATTTGAGTATTGTTGTTAACTTTGTTGTATAGAAAGGGACCGAGGAATAAAAAGAATCTCTGAGCAAAAGAAGAAACTGTGTTTTTTGGACAGATATTTTTGCGTTTACCAAAGACAAAAGAGTGATCAAGAAAGTCTTGTATGTTGTTCGAGGATTGTATAAAAGATAAATAGTTGTCTAACAGTTAGCACATTGCATTTTCTGTAAAGCTCATTAGTGGAAAAAATGAAAGGTAGAATATTACTCACTTTTAGAATGGCTCTTTGAGATCTTTCAAGTCTGATTAGATTAGTTTTATAAGTGCCACCCCACACAGGGATGCAATATATTAGAAGCGATTGACAAAGAGAGAAATAAACAGATATATCAGGACTGACAATATTTCTTAAGCTTTTAAATATATAAATTAATTTTCTTACTCTGGAGGCAAGTAATTCCACATGTAAGTTAAAATTTTGTTTGAAGTCTAATAGTACACCCAGATATTTAAAAGATTCCACTTTTTGGAGTTTGGAACATAAACAATTAGGATTCTACGTATCACAAGAGGGAGCAGTAATTGTAAATTGCAATCACGGTTCCCACAGTCAAACTGTGAACGCAGTTTTGTGGGATAGATTGTTAACTTAAGAGAAAACTGTAAATTTATATAAATAAATAAATATTTAAAAAAAACTAGTTACGTATTGAATAAAAGACAGATACCGATAATTTTTTTTAATACAAATAGTTGACAATCGTTGACTTTCGCATACGTGCGCCTTCTAGTCTGTTACAATCAAAGTTCGGTGAGTTTACACCACCGCGGTCACCAACCACCCACACTAGCCAGGCGTGCTGAATAACGGTGAAACCCAATTGATACACATTAAAAAAAAAACTGGTCAAGTGCGTTTTAAACCACGTACAGTGAAGTGTGTATGTACACTTGCTGGTATTAATGTTCATGGTTAAAATTTACGTAATGAGTTTAAAAATAAATCTCAAAAACTACTAAATATATTTTATTGAAAACCATGTAGTGACACATTAAGTCAAGTGTCCGAACGAGTCAGGTGCATGCGCTTCAGGTGCCTCAATAATAATAATAATAGCAACAACAACTGTCCTTTCCACAATTTTCGACTTCCCAATATAAATAAAATGTTACATTTTAAAACTATGATACCAAAAAACTGATGATTTTTTTTCATTTATTCGTACCACAAATTAACAAAGAAGAAGGTTATGTTATTAATTTGTCATTATGTAAAATTTTAATTTGAAACAGATAACATAAAACAATTATAAAAACAAGCAATTTCATTTCAATCAATTTCTTCAATGGCTCATAGGCACACTGGTTAATATTAATACGATATATACAAGCAACAAAATAATGAAGCAAAAACTGTTTATTATACTAGCAAATTCTGTCCAAACTGACGATGCTTTAGATTTTAATTCTGTAATGTTTACATTTTCAGGATTTTTCCATTTGGTGATTATCACAAATTTTCCGGGCCCTTCATAAATTATATTTTTCACATTAACAAACCACAAAGGTGGTTGCGTCTCACGCAATCTTAAATTTTTTAGTATTAGTGTTGTTATTAATACAAAACATGTTATGATTAACGACGAACGAAAGAATATTAAAATTAAAGGTATCGTTTCACTGTGTTTCAATATTACCAAAGTGATTTCTGTTAAAACAGTAAAATGACAGTACAAACAGAAACATAATAAACCTAAACGCTTATAGTCCAATACGTCGAGAAGCTGCGACGACATCGTCAAGGCGGCTAGAATTATAGCTGGTGCCACCACAGTAGCAGCGAGTCCCGCGGCTTCCCTCCTTAACTCGAAAACGGACCGCAAAGTATCAAACACAGCGTTAGTGTCGTTGGTACAGCAATACCTTTTTGTTATTCTCGTTTGTTCAAGCTTCATTACTTTCCAGCCAGGGTCAGGCTGCTCGAAATACAGATTTTCTGACATTTCAGCCAGCCAAAAAGTGATATGGTTCCATTTTAGCGTCGTTCTACCAACCGATGGGCCACCAAAGATGTAAACACATTTTTGAGTGTCGTATGGCCATCTTCTTAAATCGGGTTTACATTTAATTGTTTCGGTTAATCCAGAATAATAGACCGCATGCCCTGAACAATTTACAGTGGTCAACGGCAAATCATTTATGATCGGTTGGGTGTGAGAGTCCTGGTATAAGTCTTGCAAAGCGAACATTGGGTTCCAAATGTCATAACTGTTGACGTCTAATTCTTTTATATCGCCGTATTCAGCTGGATTCCAAGTTATAAATTCGTCTTTCCATTCGAGGACCACCCACATGTGTATAGAAAATGTATCTTCATTTATGTCGAACTTGAAATAACGCGGGATCAAATGAACTTGAATATGCAGCGTTTCGGTGTCATTTTTTAGCGGTGGCCGAAATATGTAAGGATTAGCGCACAATAAATCTTTTTTTAATTTTGTTTCAAACGGATTAGTATCAGGCTTTTTCCTGTTTCCCGGACAATCTTTTTCGGCTTCAATTAAAGCCGCAAAAGCGAGACAAGCTATATACCATAACATAGTTAGACAAACTGTTGCTATTGGGAAGTTCGTGATATCAATGAAATTTAATAACATTCCGCCCCTAAAGATAATGATTCGCAGATGGTTCAATTATTTATTAACGAGAGGCATGTACGAATAAATATACAGGATGTTCATAGAATAATGTTCATAGAATAATGGACAACCTCTCAATTGCGATAAAACAGACCAAGTTCCACCAGGATATCAAATATCATATCATTCGAAGTTTCAAAGTTTTTGAATCTTTTTAGGATTCCGCAGCCAAACGACAAAAAACGGAACTGATTCAATGTGTCGTGATAGCCCAGAGCGCAACAAACCTGTCTTAAATTTATAAGGCCATAGGGCCATGGTTCGAATCCGGGCGTGTACCAATGAGTTTTCTGACTTAAGTACATTAACTATCACTGACTCCGTGCCTCGGAGAGCACGTTAAGCAGTCGGTCCCGGACGCTGTCAATAGATGGCGGTCGTTACAATCCCCAACCCGCAGTGGAGTAGCGTGGTGGATTTAAGCTCCAAACCCCCTCCTCACCCTGTGGGAGGCCTAAGCCCCTGCAATGGGGTAACATGAGCTGATGATGATGATGAACTGATTCTACAAATAATTAGGAATGAAATTGCTTTTGACACAAATGTTTTTTCAAACCTCACTACGTGAATAAAGAAGAATGTAATATATATATTATATCATGTAATAAATGCTTTCATCTAAATTGTTTTGAACAGGATATGTTTGTAAGTTTTTAGGATGCCTATCTGCAATATGCTAGGTGACTACTTAAAAAAAAAACAATTATATGAAAGTTATCTAAATATAACATAACAGTGAAAGTTTGAAATGTGCTTTTAGACAGAGAGAGCAATACCGCATGGTGTACGTATGTGTGACGTCAGTCCATTTAAAATAATGTTTTTCGCTTTGCAATAAAGAGACAGAGATACAATTTTAAAAGCTTATAACTTCCATATTTTTTCAACCGTATATAATTATGTTTATAAATTTTCTGGTCGTATAAAGTCTATTTTTATATTTTCTTGATAAATGTAATATACCTTATTATTATTATTAGACCTTATTAGTATTTATTATTGCTGTAAGTAATTTATTTTATTTTTAATGTGTGCGGCATGTATTGTACCTACTAATCTATTGTATTTATGTATAATTTAATTGTGGAAACTGTTTTGTGTAGGTTCTATATATATATATATGTTTTATTACATGTATTCATTTATGTCATTCTATCACTGTTTGTTTCCTGAATAAGTAAATAAATAAATACCTATTTAATAATATTGAAGTACCGTATTTTCAGTTACTAACATACTTTGTTTTGAAGTGCTTGGATTTTTCAAAACTTAGGCTGACTGGGAATCGAAAAATGGAACCCTAAATTGATGCGTCCGATACTAGCCTAACTTCGGTTTAGGTTTAGACAAAACCTAAATCCAAATCTAAAAACATAATGTTTAATAATAGTAACATCGTTATCAGCTTCGGCTTCAACATCGGCATCGGCCTCAGCAATAAAAGTGTTGAGATGTACGGACGATAAAGCCACTATGTTAGCCCAAATGCAGAACGAAAGTCCTAATGATCCAACTGCAGAGAAGTCTGAAATATGGACATTAAATCCCTATCCCTGTTAAAGTATTCATCACAACATTGATAGACTTTTGAACTGGAAAGGATATCTTCAATATTAGTGGAGAATACTTTACTCACCTTTGGTTTACCGATGATATTGTAAGGATGGCAGAATCGCTGAAAGGGCTCGGCGCTATGCTCATAGACCTCAATAGTCCCAACGAATTAATTTTTACACAAACATGTGCAAATCGGAAGTCATATAATATGTCGAGGTTGTATATCCGCTTCTGTGGTTATTAAATCAAATCAAATCAAAAAATATCTTTATTTCGTAGTTATGTAACATAATCTTGAAATACGTCATAAGAGTGAATTTTATTGCTTTGTGGAAGAACGTCACCACAAAGGCGCATTCAAAAATGCTGGCTTCTCTCAGAAGAATACGCAAGAAACTGAGGGATGCTCTTTTTTTAACAACATTAAAAAAAAATTTTAACAATAAGTGCTTAAAGAATAATATTATTGAAACAAACTGATAGGCGAGCGGCTTACACCCATGGATTTTTATCATCTAAGTAGTCTAATATTTTATAATAAGCTTTTGCATAAAGCTTTCGTTTTATTGTAGTTTTAAACTTGTTATGGGGTAGATTTTGAATGTCAGCTGGGATTTTATTGTAAAAGCGTATACATGGCCCTTTAAAAGATTTTGTGATTTTAATGAGGCGGCTGACATGATTAGCAAGTTTATCTTTGTTTCTTGTATTAACATTATGCTGATCACAATTTTTTTTAAATAGCACAATATTTTTTTTACGTACATTATGTTTTCAAATATATATTGAAAGTCGTTGCCGATATGTTTATCTCAATTTGTAAGTATTAAACCAAAAACGCCAAACCAATCCCAATAATTTATCATCCAATCATAGAATCGAGTCCAATCATCCGTCCAATCACAGCCGAGTCCCATCAGCTTAATCGCGAATGAAGCGCGTTGTCCGAGAACGTGAACATTTGTACTGCAACGTGCCAGTAATAAATCGAATTTAGCCCGCACTGCAAACTGCGAAACTACTTCGATACAATTTCAAGTTTTGGCTTCAACCGGCTCCGTCTTGAGAAATGTCGGTGCCTTCGCTACCAATTACAGGGGAACTGGGAAAGTGTTGCAAAAGAACGCGCAGCTTGCGGAGTGGAGAGTGGAAAACTTTATTACTGATGTATTGAATTCCTTCGATTAATATCGCGACACGGGCGCCCGATATCGTTCTGAAATAAACGACGCAAGGACTTGATACAATTATTGTGAAAATTTAATTTAGTTGAATTTAAACTTTATAACATTCCGTAAATTAAGTTAGTTTAAGTTGAAAAGTTCAATTTGCTACAATTAACTAAACGCCCGCAGCCCAATAACTAGACATTCGACATAAATATTCCAGGGTGCTTCTCACCGATCCTACTATCACAACCATCTG
This sequence comes from Luffia ferchaultella, assembly GCA_949709985.1. Lineage (NCBI taxonomy): Eukaryota > Metazoa > Arthropoda > Insecta > Lepidoptera > Psychidae > Luffia > Luffia ferchaultella. Next base: position 4,194,246 of record OX453266.1, on the reverse strand, counting down.
TTCTACAGTATATATATATATTTTAATTCTAAATTCTCAACTCAAACGGGCGGCACAAGAGAGTAGCGGCTGTTAAAAAAATCTCACTAAAAATGTTCTGTTTTTTTAAGGACAATATAATAGAAAATATGCGAAACTAGGCGTTACCAAATATTTGCGTCAACCTTATACACAATAACGAGTTTTCATCGCGCCGATGCATTATCTACCGGATAATTTATTGTTCTCCCGCGGGGTTCATATCGCACGTCGAGTTTAGAAACCATTTTAAATAATCCGATGCGGTATTTTATTGCTAGTTAGGTAAGGTATAAGAAGCATGAAAGGATTAATGCAATTGGGGATTTGTAATACACATTTTTTTCGTCACGTTTCACTTATATGGAACCTCCACAAAAAAAATATTTTGTTTAGTTTTTAATTCAGTATTTAATTTCAGGCCGCATTAAAACATTACATAAAGAATTGGCGTTTTCAGTATTTATTATTAAAATAAAGTATATGACACCTAAAATACGATAATTCCAAATGCCTAATTAGTTTAGTTTTTGTGATAGATCTCGCAAAAAAGTAATCTCACTAATCTTCTGTACTGTAATCTTCTGTACCTTACCTTCTGTACAATTATGTATTCTGTGATTACCTATTGGTTAAAGCTCTAATTTAGGCGAAAGGGTATACTAATATTTTGTTTTATTTTTATTTTTATTTTATTGAGTTTGAGAAGGTAACAGCCTAATTTACAAAATGTTATTACTTTCTAGGTATAGACATGCCAATTATAAGCTACCACAGATGTGCGAAAAACAATTTAAATATTATAAACAGAAGCTAATTAATTAATAATATTAAGAACGTAGATTGTCCTCGATAAGACAAAACACCGCCAGCATCACTCCGCTACCTCAATTACTATATACCACAAGCATCATCTTTTTTTCATAAAAATTGAAGTCTTTCTTCTTCGGCCTCGCCTTTTCCCGTTACGCGGGGTCGGCTTTTCCAATCATGCGACGCCATTTATTTCTGTCTTGTGCGTCCTCCTCTGTAACCCCCATCCCCCTCATGTGCGCTTGGACCTTCGTCACCCAGGTAATTTGGGGTCTTCCCCTTCCCCTCCTTTTAGTAGCCATTGAAAGGCACTTCTTCACGAAATGGTCATCCGTTCGTCGAAGCACATGACCATACCATCTCAGTCTGGACTCTTTCACTTTATCGGCTATTTCTGCAACCTTGAAGCTCCATCTGATATGTTCGTGCGCACCTTGCCTCTGAGTGTGACTCCTCCTGCCCATCGTAGCATACGCATCTCTGTTTTGTGAAGTTTTTGTTCGTGGGGTTTTTTCATTGCCCATGTTTCGCTGCCATACAGAAGCGTTGGTCTAACCGCAGTTTTATAGACTTTGCTTTTCGTTTTTATGGGTATTTTTGAATCACACAGGATTACAGTCAATGTACGCCTTTCATAAAAGCCCAGCTTGTTCATAAAAAATTGAAGTGATCATGCAAATTAAACCGCCCAATGTACCTGACCGCTCAACATATTCACTTCCAATTACAACTTCATTTACTCACACGAACATCGTCTGCAAGTTTCGGCTTATAAATGTCTCTAAAAAAATTACATACCTAATCGCATCGGCCCAAAAATACGTCACACTCGGTATTCTTGATGAGTGTTTTGACATTTAATAACTTACTTGTTTTAAAAGAAAGTTGGCAAGACTCTGTCTAAAATATGATCACACAAAATTCGTGGTTTCAACCAGGTTTGCCAAATTGTACATCCTTTAGGTTTAAACATTTACCAAACGTTTACAATTAACATAAATAGTGATAGTTCTGGTGTAGGGTACTAGTAAAGCAGGCACGGGCCTACGTGCTAGTTAAAATCCACCGATTCTATTTAGGTTCTTTTAGATTTTCACTCCCAAAAGAACTTCAATTACTTAATCCACTGGACTATCTGTTTTGGAAAAGATAAAGAGAAGAAGAAAAGACGTGACTAAGTAAATATATCATCATCATCATCAGCCCATTTTTACCCCACTGCAGAGGCTTAGGCCTCCCCCAGGGTGAGGAGGGGGGCTTGGAGCTTAAGTCCACCACGCTGCTCCACTGCGGGTTGGGAACTGTAACGACCACCATCTATTGACAGCGTCCGGGACCGACTACTTAACGTGCCCTCCGAAGCACGGTGTCAGTGATATTGTGTACTTAAGTCAGAAAAACTCATTGGTACACGCCCTGATTCGAACCATGGCCCTATGAGGCCTTATGAGATAGGCTCGTTGCGCTCTGGGCTATCACGACATGCAGTAAATATATGTCTCCGAAAATTTCATCTTTTTGAGAATCATTAGTAAAATATATTTCCAAAAAAGCGGTGTTTTCGAGATATGATATACAGAATGAAATTTTAACAACCATCCGAAAAATTCTAGACTTTAGGTATCACCAATAGATCTCATTACGTAAATAATAAATATAGGTTACATTTTCATAATAAATTATTTTACCTACGGTGTTATTTCGTCATGGAAGGTGACCTTGAGACCGAAGCGGGTCGAAGCGTGCGGCGGCCGTGAACGGTGATCAGAGTTATTGGTTTTTTCGGGAAAGGTTTGTATAGTCATATTTCAATATTTTTCTATTGAACGATACTAAAAGAAAACAAAACGGCCATCGGTTTTTTACCAAAGATCATTATATCAAAATTTGGATGGTTGTTAAACTTTCACCTTGTATTAAAATACATACATGTGGCACCATTTTGATATTTTACGCAGTTGGATTTGAATGTTTTCAATTCAGCAATACATATTGTTCCGAAATAATACATGTTACTATATGTTTAGTATAGCATGTTTATAATTTTTGTTTAAAAATGGAAAATTAAGGTTAGTAAATAAAGTTTTAGTGATAGCACCATCTGTTGTAAAGAATAATAACTAGCTAGTGTACCGCTATCGGTGATAAAAAATAGCAATTAAGTAATTCGATTCAAAATTAGATTCCATTTCAAATAATCTGCATCTATTGGATGTTCTTTTTTTTATTATTTAAGCAATTTCACTACTTCTTTTCAGTGTTTATCAAACGCCGTTGTAGAAAATCACGAAATTGAAGTTAAAGAAAGACATCTTCGCGTATTATAATTTTATTAAGGGCATGTTTTTTAACAAATAATCAATAGTGTTGGTCAGTACTATGAGATTTGTTCTATGCAACCTTCGAACTCGGATTTCGTATACAAATAAAACGACGTATCTATGAGTAACGAACGTTTTCGTTATTTCATGTGATAGTTTAACCCCGCCGCGACACGACCCACTTTACTCGTACGTGATAATGCGCTGTATTCAAAATTTAGTTGTGTCGTTAATTTTGCTACGGCTATTGTATCAACTTTACCCATATCAGGGATCAATAGCAGACCCTAAGTATTTGTATCCAGGTTCTGCGATCGTTAGGGAGACGTCACTACTTTCAGGATAAGTATGTGATTTTAGCACAGCTGGGGTCACGGCGGCAGTGGCCCGCCCCTTTTTTTAGAAGCAACTCGAAGCATTATAAAACTTTCTATACTTACCTCTGTTATAGAAATGCAAGCAATATCTGAAAGTTACGTTAGGGATCTCCCTAACGTAACTTTCAGCCATTGCTTGCATTGCATTTCTTTTTGTAAGCAAATCTTCTTTTCTTCTTTTGCGTCTATGTAGTAAATATAATCAGCAACGGGCTCCCCGTCTATATCGTAAGTATAATTAGTCACGGAATCCTCGACTATAACGTAAATACCTATGTTCAGTGGCGGCACATGTGGCGGCGGGCTCCTCGGCTATATCGTAAATATAATCAGCGACGGGCTCCCTAACTATATTGTTTATACACTTATTTTACAGAGGTAATGTATGTATGAGGTCAGAGAGTGTCGAGTTTCACTTGAAAAAAATATTTAAAATAATATCAAATGTGGTATCCTCGTATCTACTATAGTATATTATGATCAAACATAAAAATAATAGAATATATTTCCAATGCTTTCAGAGTGTGTTAGAAAGTGCTTATCATCTGACCTTTTATGTTTGTTAGATTTTCGACAAATGCCTAAACGACGTCTAGACAGCTGACCGATTTATGTCGATTCATTTGCCAAGACCGAATCGGACGTATTAATCTTGCCTTAAATTATAGGCCGCTTAATTTACCTTAACTTTATATCAAATTGATATATGTATTGTGGGGATTTTGTGTTTAATTTATGATTGTTTAATGCTTTCATGAAATAACATAACTGAAATATTTGTTAAATCCCTACTACATATACATATACATATACACCTATTAATTTTCCAAGCGAACTAGGTTTTACCATGTTAGGCTGAAAAGCACCATGTTCAAAAGTTCAAGCTTTAGAATTACGTACTTTTAGGGTTCCCTAGCGAAATGGCAAAAACGCAGAACCCTTATAATTTGTTCCGTCACAGCCATTTTACTAGGAAACTATGTAATGTAATCTATACATGAACCGCTATTCACATACAAAGGTGTAGTATAATTTAAAAAATAATTTTAATAAAAATAATGTAGAATAGTAGATTGTTCACCGAGGAAAGAAAATGACCGATTACAGCTAAGTGTTCACTTGAAGCCCGACGCCGGAGGCGGAGGCTCTTAGTCCAGGTTTGAATAAGATATTTTGAATAGTTATTATGATATTTGTTTTTAAACTTATTTAATTTTAACCATGAACGTTCATTCCAATAATTGGTTATTCAAATATGTATTGTGCCCAAATGCCTACACGATTTCGCCGGATGCATGGGATGGGGGGTGGTGCTGTTCATCAAAAAAAAAAAAATTAGAAAATACTTTCAGACCCCATTAACTTTGTTTTATATACGTATATACACGCATATCTTCACTTCATTTTAACATTGAAAATGTTTTTCAGATCGTTTTCGTGGAGGAGTGTAATTCGGCTATACGAAAGGCAATGGTGTCAAAAGATGCAGGGCTTATGGGGCTTCGTATGATATAAAATTTTCTAAAATCGGTTTGTAACTTTTTCGGAAAATCGAAACGCGTGAAAAGAAATGACGAAATTTCTCGATTTTTCGGATAAAAAGTTGATTATTTCTAATACGAAAGCCAATATCGAAAAAAACTTCCCAGACAGATAGACTGTCTGTCTACTGTTTGGAAAAAGAAATTTTGGAATCTGTCGAAAACTGTGGGCTGAGCAGGTACCCTTTTCATTGAATGATGATCAGATCAGTTACCCCGGAGAGTGAGATTTCGCTGTATTTCAGAAAGTTATAAAGGTAGATGAAAGGCATTAATGTCAAAAGACGCCAGAGCTCGCGGGGCATTTTACGGTTCTCATGGCATCTTTAAATTGTTCTATAACTTTTTCGAATTATTTAATGAAATAAATTGTTTGTCAAAAAATTGTTGTAAGTAAATAAATAAATAATTTATTTAGGAACTATACAAATTCACAAACTGTTTAAAACCTAAAAACTAAAACACGAAAAGAAATGGTACATTAACAAAAGGATAGCCATGACAATGAAATAACTAAATACTTAGGTAAATAAAACATCGAATGGGCCCTAGTCCCCACACTAGGATTCCCTGTGTCGTGGGGACTAGTTATGTGTAAGTTATGTGTTGTTAATGTCTTCCAATCGTTACGAGAAGCGCGAAATCGGTAGATATTTTGTACCTAAATTCCCAAAACAATAAACTGAGGAAAATTGGTCGAAAATAAATAAACCGAAATAATTTGCCAATTCAAAATTACTGCGGCTCTTCATCATGCCGTCTCCCCTCTCTCCAGGGTGTTTATTGGTTGTAGCCAATTACTCACAACTCAAATGAATGAATTTCTCTCGCTATAATTTTTATTTACCTTACGATTTTTTCGTGTTTAATTTTAAATTACAACTTCTTTTTCGTCATCACTTGGCTTGCGTCGTTGAATATTTTAAAAAGAAACAGCACTTCCGTTCGCGAGTTCTGAATTTAATTAAGTATAGCAAGTTGCCTCTCCACCTTTTCACAGAGCTTTCAGTTCACAACAAAGCCCCTCAAACGATGACTACCTTATGCAGAAGTAGGTTTATTAAAATATAATGTTTCTTGGAAATTGTATAGTCTAATGGTACGTGCATATTTTATTTCATGAAAGTCGTATATGGCTAGATGCATTGACTGACTGATTGGCCGAGTGGTTAGACCCTAATCGCAGAACGGAAGGTCGCGGGTTCGAGTCCCCTTCTGGACAAACAGTCTGTTAATACTCAGACGTAATATATGTATAAAGTATTACAAAATACTACTGAACCGTAGGCAAAAATATTAAGTACAAAAGCGGATATTATAATCTTCAATATTTCGTATCGCAAATTTCACATAGTTATTTTCTCTTACTTTTCAGAATATTATAATCTATACTAATATTATACAAGATAGTTCGCTTAGCTCTCCCCGGCGGCGTGCAATAAAAGCTCTCGACAGCAAATTTTAATAAGAAAGCTCAATCGCCAAGTTTGTGATACAAAAGCAGTTTTGTTTATTAAAAATTTCGACTAATTAAACATAACTAGTTTATAATTTTGTTATTAAGTGTGAACTCGTGACCTGATAGTACCAAAAATAGCCATGCACGTAGCACTTTTAGATCGTTATTAGTTCATTCCTTTCGCCGTCTAGGCATGGGTCCCTGGTCCAAGGATGCCTTTGTTAAGGATGGGTGTCGCGCTGCGTTTATTGATAGGGGATCCTTTGAGCAAGGAATACCTTGTTCAGAGGATTAGTGTCGCAATCCAGCGCGACAACGCGGCAAGTATCCTTGGCACTCTGGACCCGTCGTCGTCTCCTTGAAATTTTCCCGGGTTATCATTATTTAGATAGTATTTTTAATTTGTAAGTATTTTTAGTTTTTTAATTAGATTTTATTGACGAATGTATGACATTGTTTGGAAGTTTATTATGCCCTTCAAGTATTATAATGTCTATATTATCTTTGGATATCTATATCACATTGGACTCGAAATTGCAATGAGATCCTCATATCACTAACTTGGCGAGAAGGCTCGGTTCTGCAGCTTACGCTGTAAAAAGGATTCGTTTCCTTTCGGACATAGAAACCGCGAGGTTGGTGTATTTCAGTGGTTTCCAGAGTTTAATGACTTATGGCATTCTGCTGTGGGGACACGCTGCTGATGTTAATACAATCTTCGTGTTGCAGAAGCGAGCTGTTCGAGCAATTTATAAACTGGGACCTAAAGTATCACTTAGAGAAAAGTTTAAGGAATTTAATATAATGACATTGCCATCTCAATATATGTTTGAAAACATTATGTACGTAAAAAAAATATTACATTATTTAAAAAAAATAGTGATCGGCATAATGTTAATACAAGAAACAAAGATAAACTTGCTAATCATGTCAGCCGCCTCAATAAAATCACAAAATCTTTTAAAGGGCAATGTATACGCTTTTACAATAAGATCCCAACTGACATTCAAGATCTACCCCTTAATAAGTTTAAAACTACAATAAAACGAAAGCTTTATGCAAAAGCTTATTATAAAGTATCAGATTACTTAGATGATAAAAATCCATGGGTGTAAGCCGCTCGCCTATCAGTTTGTTTCAATAATATTATTCTTTAAACACTTATTGTTAATTTTTTTTTTTATAATTTTGTTACAAAGGGCGCCCTCAGTTTCTTGCGTATACTTCTGAGAGGAACCAGCATTTTTGAATGCGCCTTTGTGGTGACGTTCTTCCGCAAAGTAATAAAATTCACTCTTATGACGTATTTCAAGATTATGTTACATAACTACGTCATAAAGATATTTTTGTTTGATTTGATTTGGCCATATAGTACAGTCAAAGACGGTTTTCACCTCCGATTTCCTTGAATCTCCATCGATTTTCATGAAAATTGATAAGTAGGTGGAGGATACCTTAGGAAACAAAAGTGACATAGTATCAACTTGCGCTTTTGCCCTGGGGGTGGATGCCACCCCTTCTCGGAAGTGAAAATTATTTTACTAAAAATAACCATAGAAATCGATAGAAAGACAAATTCTAAGCAAAATTTGCTATATAAAGCTTTTGGAATAAATCAATATTTTCTGAGTTATTAAAGATCAAAGATTGTGGTTTTTCGTGATAAAAATGCATGTTTTAAAGGGGTTTTTTATAAATAAATCAAAAACTATGAGTTTTTACGAAAAATGTGTCATTACCAAAATTGAAGCTAATAAAAAAACAAACTAATTTCTATTTTGAAGAACCTTCTATATTAATTCAAAGTGAGCTATAGGTAATTGTATGTATATTTTTTTCGGCTAGTACTTAAATCTAAGTATTCAAACTTAAATACCGGGAAACCGATGCATTTTATGACATATACTTTCTGAACACTTTTTAAAGTACTCAAAAATACCTTTCCAATGAGCTTTGTAAAAAGTTAATAGCATCAAAATTGAGCATGTTATGATAAAATGAGATGACACTTTCGATTTCTTTTGGAAAAAACGAGAAATAAAGTCTTCACCATTTCCACAAAAATTCAAATTTACGGTTTTCCCTAAAGTACTTTCTTTTTTTTAGCATAAGTGATGACTTCAAAAATTTTTCCCCGTTTAGAATGCTTATATTTGAAAAAAGTATGATTTAATAAAATCGAAATTTTTCAAATTTTCGTAAATTACATTTTCTTTTGAAAATAACTTCAAAAATATTGGATATTCGTAAAAAAATATAAAAACGAAATTTAAATTCTTTTTTTAATAAAGATTTTGGTTTTTTTTTATTTTTATAGAATGAAAATAACCGAGATAAAGACGTTTAAAGCCTAACTTTTACTGCTAGAACCATGTAACCGAGAGCCTTTAACCCTTTATCTTTTAAAAATCTTATTTAAAACGATCTCATAGCTCTTAAAATTACCTTTCAAATGGTTTTTAGATGAACCTGATATCTTAAAAATTAACGGAGTTATTGCATAAAACAAACAAATAATATTTTTTTGGAAAAATTTTTGGAGCAGATATTTGGTATGTATATATAATATGAAAACGTGTCAACAAATACATGCTTACTAAATACACATGTATGGGTGTGTGTATGTGTGTTTTGAAGATAGAGAAAGTGGAAGGAACGGCCAACATGGTGGGGCTCGAAAACGTGGTGGGGCTTCTTGTGGGTGTCGTAGTGTAGGGCTATATTGTAATTCAATCTGCGGATCATGCAACAGTGATAATAGCCAAAATAGCCCTCCAACAAATGAAGAAGTTGGTGAAGAGAGCCGTGACGAGCAATAATAAAAATGTATTTAAATAAAAGATGAATAAACGTTTCTTATATTTTAATATTTATTTTAATACATTTTTCTCTTATATTAATAAATTAAATTTTCATGTGAAAAATTTGTCACAAGTCAAAAAAAAAATTAAAATTATTTCCGACTTTATAGTATGCTTTTCATCACTTTTTGCACAAAGGGTAGTTTGAAGTCGTAGTTTGAAGAATGTGAATTGAATAATATTAATAAAGTTTGAAATAAATTAATAAAATTTATCTTAACTATTAAAAAAGATTCTAACTAATTAAAGCTGACAAAAAAATATTCCATTATTATATTTGAATGACAGATGATAAGGGTAGTTTTTAAGCGTGAAAAATTTCGCAATAAATAAATATTTTAATACTCAGTAAATAAGATTTCAACTTCAATAATTTACTATTTAATAGGTTAAAGTTTTTGAAACCAATTTTTACAGTGATTCTAAAATAAGGGGGTAGTATTTAAGGGTTGAAATTTCACTGTCAACCAAAAATTATATCATAAGTATCAATCAAGCTGTTTATGTAATATAAATATGAGATTTTAAAACTCAGAAATACAAAAAAATATTTTTTCATGATTTTCGATTTAAGGGGTGGTTGCTAAAAGGGTTGAAAAATCAATTAAAATTATAAATCATGCATATAAATATTAAAAACATTTATTTTATCTAATTAAATACAATTACTTAAGCCAGAATGGTTAAATCTGCATTTTTTCCCATTCTTAACAAAAAGGGTGGCTTTCATCCCTAAAATGCAAAAATCGCAAGACGAGCATATGTCACTTATGAAGTAGAGGGTAAAACATACTCAATCCCAAATTTTCATCCAAATCTATGGAGGTTCAAAGAAATCGGAGGTTGTAGCTGATTTTTGCCTTCATTGACTGTACAAGCTAGCTCATTCCTAAATCATAGTACCTGAAGATTAGTTGCCATTTTTCTTAAAAGTTCTTTTTGAACATAGAACACACAGTCTGTTCTGTAAAAAGTCCTGCGGTAGACAAAATATCTATAACAAAATGTACTAGCCCTTATTTGAAGAGAATGAGTCCGTAGCTTGGAGAATGGAACCTCCTTTTTAAATAGGAAGAGCATAACAGTTATGACAACCGAGAAGCGCAAGTGATGCTTTTATCGCCGCGTTGTGGCAATTTATAAAAATTTAAACTTATTGCCTTTCTTTCGAGAATGGTATGGTATGTTTATCAATATGCTCTTTCCCCAATTCAATCTCCTCCAAAATAACAAAATAAATCAGTTTGTTTTCTAAATAATGCAATGGGAAAATATTTCGACCACGCATTTGAAGCGAAGAAAACACATCTCGAAAACTATTAGGCTGCTTTTGCAAAAGTCATCAGAAAATCGGGGTGGGCCCTGTTATCCACACGGCCGTAGGTATATTTGGGTGGGTGACAAGAGGTGGCGTAAAGATAAAAATTATGGACTGAAGGCACCACTGAAGGTGTGTTTAATTTATATTAACCTTGCACAAAAATGCCCTTCGTGACGCAAAATCACGTACAAGACTTTTCGATAAAATAAGGCGTACGGGTCTCCGTCCAATGACGACCGCTTAGCCTAGTGGGTAGGACCCTGTCTACGAAGCTGGAGCTCCCGGGTTCGAATCCCAGGTCGGGTCACTATTTATATGATGAATATCGATACTGGTACCGGGTCTTGGTTGTTATATGTATGTGGTGTCTTCTCTTGGTACCCAAAACACAAGCTAATGCTTAGTTTCGGGCCTAGACGTTGTTGTCAATTGTACGTTATTATTATTATTATTAATGTTGTGTAAAAAATCAAACTCGTTTATACCGGGTGTTTGCCTGAACGTATTCCGAACTTATGAAGCATGTAGAGCTTACCCGCGAAACTAGACAAAAAGTTTCAAGTGAGCAGATGGTGTAAACTAACGGTTACCGAGAAAAACTATAAAGTTTAATTTTTCAATATTTTTTATTTAGTTCGACAAGTTCTACATGCTCTATATATTTGGACTAAGTTCAGCTGAACATCGGGTATCTATACATAGACAATACTTAGCGGGTATCTATACATAGACAATACTTATTCAGCTACTAAACACAGATGTTTTTTTCTGAAACTAAAAATCCGCATTACGATATTATTAAAAAAAAAATCGAAGTTAACCTGAAATTTAAATTAACTAAAAAGAAAAGCTAATATCAAATGAAAAACTAATTGAAAACCTGAAACCCATATAGATATTTAAATTTAAAAAAATTTAAATAAGCTCTGGTATTTACATAATATTGTAAATATAATATAATATAAAATATAATAGTGCCATGAGGCACGATGTATCTTATATTAAAAAGTGGGGAATTCTTAATTCAGTAGAACTAGAACTCTGCTAGATAATTCCCACATCAAAAAAAAAAAAACCGCCACTGTCTACTATCTCTATGCTTCGAACTCGAATAGTTTCTTGAGTGAAACAAGATATTTAGTGAGATGAATTATATTTTATATCATGATACCCTAGTACATCATCGTCTTCAAAGTACAGGAGTCACAAAAGATAAGTAGCGATCGAAACATCGGCCCCATATATAGATGCTATAACAATGTATCAGATTGTCACATAAGACGCAGGATATGTTCGTAATGGCCTATACACGTCGTGCTTATGCACCGAGAACAATCACAATAAATCAAGTTTAAGTGCTCTGTATGTCGTTGCAATTATTAAGTTATGGCCACATCGAAGACTAGCTTCCAGCCTTCGGCTTCGCCCGCGTGTACTACACAATTGTATTGGGACCTCTGTTAAAGGGACGCGACGCTCCAGGACATTGTGAGACTTTCTAGGACATTCTGAAACAAAAGTACCTAAGAAATATCTATCATCATCATCATCATCAGCCCATTTTTACCCCACTGCAGGGGCTTAGGCCTCCCCCGGGGTGAGGAGGGGGGCTTGGCGCTTAAGTCCACCACGCTGCTCCACTGCGGGTTGGGAACTGTAACGACCGCCATCTATATTGACAGCGTCCGGGACCGACTGCATAGCGTGCCCTCCGAAGCACGGTGTCAGTGATATTGTGTACTTAAGTCAGAAAAACTCATTGGTACACGCCCGGATTCGAACCATGGCCTTATGGGGCCTTATAAATTTGAGACAGGTTCGTTGCGCTCTGGGCTATCACGACACGAAATATCTATACCAAATTTCTATAAAATCCGCTTATCCATTTTAGGGTGAAGAATGGCTATCCCACTGGACCCATATATTTTTTTCGATGAAATTTATCCTGTCTGTTGCATAAAATAAGTATCTATATAATTATCGCAAAAGAATTACTAATCTTTGTTGGGAAAATTATAGATTAAGCTAGAAAAGCTAGGACAAACCCATGACGCTCATTCTCTAAAACTAATTGTAACGAAACCGAGAGCAACATTTCGTGACTTTCATTTTCTACGAACCTGGAATGTGAGTGTATGTAAGGTGTTTCACGTGAATGAACATTGTCATCGCAATAGATAACGAGGTTGCAGAGGAACTCATTATAACTAGTAGGTACAGTTCCAATCAAACTTTATGGCGGATGTGAACATAGGCACAAGTCGCGGTGCAGTAACCAGTTTTAGGTGTAGTGGGACGCGGTGGAGCGAGGGGTATATGACTGTACCTGCGCAAGCATGCTTATAGCGTTGTATTCCGATCCGCCATAAAGTTTAAGGCGAACTATATACTCAACAACGAATCATAATTTAGTAGCATTTTGTTTAGGTATAATCATAGAGTATAAGGATGGCGGGGATTTCTCGGGAATGAAGAGCGGCGCACGGGGACATTACGCACTGAAACTCGGACTAAAACTGGCCATCTTACACGAGCTAGCTAGAGTATGAGTGGTAAGACCGTAAACGCAGAAGAGGGCTTCTAGTGGGTGTAATATATCAACAAAGATAGACCGGCAGTTACAACCGCTCAGTCTAGTGGGTAGCGACCCTACCTACGAAGCTGGGGGTCTCAGGTTCGAATCCCGGTCGGGTCAGTATTCATATGATGAATATTGATACTGGTACCGGGTCTTGGTAGTTATATGTGTGTGGTGTCTTCGTTTGGCACCCAAAACACAAGCTAATGCTTAGTTTGGGGCCTAGACGTTGTTGTGATGTATAAGTTATTATTATTATTATTATTATTATTATTATTATCATTGTTGACAACCACATATGTCCCATAGAAATGATGCATTGATGCATGTCGTCGTTTTCCGTTGCATATCGACTCCAAAAGAAAACAGTGATTTTTGTACTGTACGGAGCTTTGAGGGGGATTTTAATTAAAAACCGACATAGAGATGCATACGTTTACAATATAGATGCACGAATATTACAATGCAAGAGGTAAGTTTTGATTACTTGAATGTTTTATTAACGGAAACATTTCTTGATGTATTAAATTATAAATATGAAAGTGTCTTTATTTGCTTGTTTCTATATTCTTTCTTTTTATGGAGTAACGAAATTTTGTGATGCTTAGGGTCCCGTACCTCAAATAAAAAGAAAAGAAAACGGGTTTTTGTAAAATCATGCTGTCTGTCGTGTCAAAACCATTTTTCTCAGAAACGGGTAAGTTAAGTTGAAATTAATATTAAATTCTAAAGTCTACGCTCCCTTGGAGGTTTAAATAGTTTTAACTTCTAAAAATCTAAGTTAACGCGATCAAAAGATACGGCCGTTTGTCACATGTTTTGATTCTCGCAAACTCGCTCATCAAAGCTTCCAGTTGATCCAGTTATCATTAAGTTTGGCACGGAGTCTTACAGTATTTAAGGAAGAAAATCGAAAAATCGTTGATTTGTAGTTATATCACTTAAAAAATATCTTTTTGCGAATATTTTATATGTACAGGTCTGCATCGCGAGATCTGACCTCCTAAAGCGTCATCAGTGTATCCATTTTTTACTTTCCAACCGTGTGATTAAAATTTAAAAAAAAAATTGTTTAAAGAAGTACACTCAACAACCAGTTTCATGAAAAATTGTTTGCAACCAGATATGTTTACCTACCCATACCCAGAGTCCATTCACAGTTTCTTCATAGTTAGCGGAATTTCAACGGATTTTTAAATTATGGTTGTGACTAAAGTCAAAACGTTTGAATCAAAATAGTGCATTCGCGTGAAATATTAATTCCTGTTTATTGAAGTGTATTAAGTATAACTTGGATTTTCAACACCTAAATTAGGTGAAATCTTAACTCCTGATATGCTTTTTAGGAATTTTGTGTTTTGGGAATTACTAAATTTAATTTTTACTTATGTAGAATGGGTAAAAATGTTAAATAAAAAATACAGTCAATAAGAACATAGACTGTTCTTGGGAGTGTATTAATCAGATTATACAATGTTCATACAAAATGGCAGTAAAAAAAATGCAAATCTGCCGAAGTCAGAGCATCCAAATATATTTTATTTCTGTTATTTTAGATGGAATATCATCAAACTAAGTTATCAACAGTAAAGTTCAGTAGTTACTTAGTCTAGTTTATTTTTATCTGATTTCCGTTGTTTAAGCATTTACTCTAATACAGTTTCTTAAATAACTTATAAATGACGCGACGAAAAAGAAACATTATTTTTTTATTTATATTCAAGTTATGACAAATGAGTTAGTAACTATTGTTTTACAGTGGTTTTAAACTTACAATAGCAGAATTAGAATGGTATACCTAATACGAAACATGCTATTTTGTTTTGTCGCGTTTTGTTGTGTTTTTTTAGATTAATATAATGTATTTAGTGTTTTAGTATTGGAAAACAATATTCTAACAAACAATAATAACTATATGTGATAAGGTATAAAAAACGGAACCCATATAGGATCACTTTGTTGTCCGCCCGTCCGTCTGTCTGTCTGTCTGTCTGTCTGTCAAGACTCTTTATATCAGAAACGCGTGAAGGTATTGTAGCGTATGTGTCTGGCTGTTTATCAAGCTGGCCATACACAACGTTGTATGTTAAGTATTTTAGATTTAGAATATCAATTTAAATAATAGATTTGGATAGAGAAATAAAAAATAAAGGAGTGTTGAATTTGCGGGGCCGAACAATAATAATTGTTACGCAATTAGTGAGTCTATAATAAAATTGTAATATTTTATATTCGATAATAATAAAACGTGAAGTTCAGTCATTCTAGTTGTATTTTTACGCTCCCAATATGAACGATTCCTACAGTATCAAGCTGAAACTTATATCAAATAATCAGGTCTACTGTCCCTTAGAGCTGTGAAAAAATCAAACTTCTAAGCCGAAGCAATCAAAAGATACAGCCGTTTATGCTGCAAATTTTCTACACTCGCAAGGAAATCAAAACCTACAGGTTGCTTCCCGTAAACTCAGAATCTTGAAATTTGGTACGAAGCAACGTCTTATAGCACAGACAAAGGGAAAATTGCGAAAAGCGTAACATTTTTAGCTACATCATATAATAAAAATATTTTTAATAATTTTAAACTTACTACCCCTTTCGTCATGAACGCGTATTAAATTGAAATTCATACCATACTCAGGTCTATAATACCTTTAAGCTGTAACAAAATCACACTTCTATGTCAACGCAATCAAAAGAAAAAGCAATTTAAGCCGCATATTTTTGAAACTCGCGACTACTCGCAAGGGAATCTAAACCTAAAGGATACTTCCAGTCGACCTAGAACCTTGAAATGTGGCATGAAGCAACGTTTTGTAGCACACATACAAAAAAATAAATTTTTTTAGTGTCATTACATAATAATATTTTTTCTTAATAATTATAAACTTATTACTCTTTTCCTCACCTTATTTATATTGTACGGTGGTATGGAACCCTTCGTGTGCGAGTCCTACTTGCACTTGGCCGGTTTTTTTTAACTCAACCTACTTATAAAATTTACCACAGAAGTTTCATTAATTTAAATATTAAAAAGTGCGGATTTTGAATTTGCCATTTTTTGATTGAAGACGGCAGTAGGCGTATTCAGACGAAGTCACCATGAACACATGCGATATAACTAATCGAACCTCCTAATATATCTCATTCATAATCATGACAACAAGACTACATTAGTATAATACTGTATTTGAATACAATTAATTGTGGCTGTGGAGACGAGACGGGCTGTTAGCGCGTCGAGGCCAGAAATTTAATTAGGAGCTTCGGTCGCCGACTCTAGTAGGGGTGTGACCCCGCTCTGGGTCGTTTCTGGTGCAGAGGCTCGCCATAGCGATCCAATGCGGTAATGCCGCGAGCGTTATGGGAACCTTTACGTCGGGTTTGCCAGGGACTGGTTATTTTTAGCTTTTTAAATTGTATATAGTGACTTCATATTTGTAGATTATAATGTAAATTTTTATATATAGTTAATTTTAGTTTTTAATTAGTTTTTATTTTAATATTCAATCATTAGGTACTCTTATTAAAAATTGAATAATAGTCTTAGAAATAAATTATATTCCAATTGAAAAAAAAAATTATTTATTAAATTTATGAAGAAAGTGAAAAAATAGACTATACGAAAACAAAATTTATAAACAAAATTATATTCGGTTCAAGAATATGGAAAGTATAAGCTATTAAAATTTTATCTCTGTCTCTTTCTTACAAAATGATAGTTAACATTATTTTAAATGCCCTGACGTCACATATAGGTACGCGGTGCGGTATTGCCCTCTCTGTCTAAAAAGATATTTTAAACATTTATAATTTTATTATTAATGATTAATTTTTTTAAATTCTTTCACTGTTGTGATACTGTGTTTCACTGTTTGGAAACTCTTTCATATAAAATAATTTGAAAAAAAAATGTCAACTAGCCTATTATACCACCCCGACGAAGTCGTGAACGAAATTATATTTATACAATGAGTTGAGTAGAGCAAAATAATTGATACAGGAATCGCATCCGTTATTACTTTAATTAATTAAAATATTTTCGCGTCAATGTTATTATCAAACAAAGGTTCAGACACCGTGAATTTTACTTTAAAGTGAAATACGAAAACAAATCGTAAAGGTTTTACTTGCGGAACGAAGAGCGTTTGAAATTAATTAATGTTCCTTCATAGACCCTAAACGTATTCAGATACAGCTACTTTGTGCATCGCATTGTGTTAAAGGATTGTATACACACATGGTTAACCACGCCCCTGCTTTGTTATCTATGTTATAGGTATGCTAGACAACCTCGTTGGGATTATGTTTGTTGTTATGATTATTAGACTCGCACTTCACGCTCGCCGAGCGTTGGCGAGCGCCGAGACAGTGCTATACGGGTGAAAGAGAAGGGGGAGATGCCTTCTCTTTTATCCGTATAGCGCTGTCTCTGGCGCTCGCCTCCGCTCGGCGAGCGTGAAGTGCCGGTGTTAGATGACTTCCCAAGATATCCTTTCTTGATTTCTTTTATGATGTGATTCGTGAATTTCACGATATGTTGAAAACAGTACAGTTCTTCCACTAACCCATTATGCCCAACTGCAGGGGCTTAGGCTTCCCCCCAGGATGAGGGGGCTTGGAGCTTAATCCACCATGCTGCTCCAGTGCGGGTTGGTGGCTTTTAACGACTGCCGTTTATTGATGGCGTAAAAAAAAGTCGTCAAAAGTGAAACAAGAGCTTTACGCCACAAAATATATTGTTAAAGAGTAGGTATTTTTGTGAAACCCACAATGTTTTGTAAAGAAATGAATATTAAAAAGTTGTTAATCGACGTTTGGCTTTAGTGTTATCACGAAGGAAGTAAGTAATTAATATATTTAAACAACTAAAATAATTTAGAATTACGATTAATTAAAATATGTCTCTAATAAGATTTGGAGTTTCTACGTATATGTACCGTATACAATTTACTTACATCAGATGTAATGTTAAAATTTGTGCTGCAAAACCGATATTTTAAAACACAACGTTCAAATATTCTTATTATGTTTCTGTTCTATTTATGACAACCTTAGTTACAAATGAGATAAATCGTCAAATCAGCATTGTTTTTAACCTTTTTTGTTTTACCCTTGCGGTGGGAAGGCGGATTAAAGTCTACAGTTTCCGCGCGCCCGAACGCGCGGTGTGTGGGGTGTATGGCAGTTGCACCCACTGAAAAACCGCCTGAAGCAGAATAAGGACGCATGTCGTTAGTCCGAAAGCTCCAACAATTTCATCGAAGCGAGTTTTTGACCTGCGTCAATAAAATAATAAGCCATTTGTTTGGGAGAAGTGACTGGCTAACTAACTCAACCTTAACATTGCATGTACAGTACACATGATCATAATACATTTTTTATCTTTAGCTAAATTTTGTACAAAAAACATCACTAAACTGCACTAGCGATGCTAGATATATCATGGGAATGCTCTTTCAATGTAGATTACTTGATACTAGTGACAGCTAGAAGACGTTGTGTATGTACAGTTATTGTTACTTTTGTATCTGTAATAAGACTTGTTTGCATCAGTTTGTAAATATGACGTGGGAATGGCGAGGGGTGAAGCGGACAGTTATTATGAATATCATACAGTAAAATCATAGTTAAATAGAGGCCTAGGAAATGCCAATTACCACTCAATTACACATTAATATCAGATAATGTCAGATCGATGTGAAACGTCAGAGAGAGATGGAGAGGGATGACAAAGCATGGACGTTAGTAATCATAATCATAATCTTTATTGCTTGTCACAATGTATGGATTGTTACAGTTTGAACCACAGGTTTGAACAATTCCGTAGGTACACAATATGTGACGCCCTGCAAGGGCGTAGCAATTTCAACATGTTTTTTTTTTCTTTATATATATATATATCGCCCAATGATTTCCAAAATTATTACTGTACACTTAGATTTAACTATAAAATATTAAATTAAACAAAACGGAATTATTAGAGTACTTAAAAAATAATAATAATTTTATTCATTGTCACATTGAGTCAAAGTTAATTAAATTTATATTACATTTATTCATATAGGTGAGTACATTTATTTATATGATATTTATTAGAATGTAATAATTATTTTATTTTATCTTCCAAAAAATCACATAAACTATCATAACTTTTTTCAACAAGAAACTCTTTGAGTCTTTTTTCAAAAGTCGCAGTTTTTATATTATTTTTTATATGATTTAGCAAATGATTATATATTTTGATCACCATGGAATGAGGAGCGGATGTATATGGTTTTAATTTCGAGAATGGGTTGTTAAGTTTGTTCAAATTACGATCATTACGACTTATCGTTTTAACTGGTGAGTATAGGTCAGAGTGTTTTTTTTAACAAATTTACTGGCTTCAAAAATGTATATACCTGTAAGTGTTAATATGCTATATTGTTTAAAGTAGGGTTTACAGGAGTCTGTCTGGTCAATGTTCATGAGTATTATTATAAATTTTTTTGGAGGACGAAAATATCTTGGATGTCACAGCAATTTCCCCATAAGATAATGCCGTAGGAAAGCCTCGAGTGAGCGTATGCGTAATATGCTGACAGGGCGGTTTTAAAATTTGTGACTCTCTTTAATTAACGAAGAGCGTAAACTAACGATGATAATTTGCTTGACAGCTTTTGAATGTAGGGTTTCCAGTTTATATGTGTATCTATTTTTATACCTAATAATGTGGCAGAATTGACGGGTTCTACCACTGTGGACTTATATTTGTAATTTATTAATTGTATTTTATGTAATTTATTATGTTACGTCCATATGACAAAGAAACAATAAATAACTTTTCACTGCATATCAAAATTGAAATCAAAATGACAACGACACGCTGTGATGACTGGTGATGACACGTGAAGAATGATAGTTTAATTTCACTGTGAATTGTGTTTATCGAAATCAATGAGTAAAGAACTTGCCGTAAGTTGTACTAAGCGTACCAGAATTCTGCGGGCTTAGTAATGTGCAAAATTAATTGAAAATCATCAGCACAAATCGAAGCCGACGCGTCGTCGCTCAAAAGCTTTGCACACCAACTGCGGTGCTTTAGGATTACGGTACATCGTGATTTCAAAAGTTACTGAAGAGCAAAGTAACCCTCGGTTGCCGGTAAAATTAAGCACCAAATTTTCTCTCTACGAATTTTCCGTTTCCTGGAGAAATTCCAAGACTTAGTAAGGATTTTCGTTTAAGCTTTCTTGTAAACTACAGGCATATTATAATAATAGTTAGGCCATACATTCAATAATTGTTTTCAAAATTCCAGGGTTGTGTAGTTTCGGAGAAAATGCTCAATTTTCCGGTATTTTCTTCAGTATCTGTTAAACTATGCATTTTAAAATTGTATTTGTATATACTATAACGTTTTTTCCTTTGCAACTTCACATGATGCACTTGAAAAAAATAATTTAATTTTCCAATTTGCCCCCAAAGCTTTAAATTGATTGTAAACTATGAGTAAGGCCCCCTAATATAAGTAAAGTAATTAAAAAAAAATGGTTTAGTTGTTTCGGAGATAATGAATATGGGAAATTCTCGATTTTCGTATATATTTTTTTAATATGTAAATTATGCATTTTAAAATTTATTGTGCGGACTCCGCATAGCCAGGTCGGACCGTACAATAGAAATTCCTGACGCATTACAATGTTAGGGCCATAAAGACACTCTCTACATACACCCCTTTACATTGACTCCTACGCATACAAACATATCTAGTTTACCTACTTTGAAACTTAATACTGTTATTTTTCTTATTCTTTCCATATAAATAAAAATCACTTTTGATTTTGTTTACTTTAGTGGCGGTCGTTAAATACAGTACAGTCGAAATCATAAAATGTGTATCCATCATTAGCTGTAGGACAAATATTATACATTTAGGTTCATACTTAAGTATTTTCAAGAGTTGTGGATATTGTTATTGAAATAAATAAATAAATAAATCATTATTAATAGGTAGTTATTTTTAGTTTTTTAATTAGATTTTAATTTAGAATAATATTTAAGTAAGTAAGTGTTAAGTATGTGTTATTTAATGAGTCTAAATATTTTGTTAGGAGCGTCGGTCACCGACTTAGGAAGAGGGAGTGTGACCCCCGCTCTGGGTCGTTTCTGGCGCAGAGCTTCGACACTGAAAGCTCATTTTTAGCTATTGAAGTTGTATATATAGATTTTGTATTATTATCATTGTTTTTGTAAGTAGGTATTTTTAGTTCTAATTAGTTATTAATTTACAATAATAATTGTAAAATTTAAAGGAGTTGTTTATTACTTTGAAAAACTGAAAGATCTTTGTTTCATCAAAAGCGTTAATGCAAAAACTACGGACTACTCGTTTTGTGTTTGAAGATTAAAAAGTTATGCGAGTGACGATTCTGGTGTACTAGCCTGAGAATTAAAGTTTTCGAATTTATTGTCTGCTGCCAAGATTTATACCTAGTATTTTTGTGTATAAAAGATTTATTTAGCTATATTCGAAGTGGTATTTATCTACACAGGAATGTTATACTTATATAAAAGTGATTGCAACTTTTGAAAGATTCTAATGTCGATCAATTTGTGAACTAGTATCTAGTTTTAGAATATGGTCAAAATATTAAAATATAGCTTTAAAATCTGGCTTTAAAATATGATCAAACTAGTGGCTTAATCCTGGCAACACTCAAGTTTACCTTCGATTTAAGTTATTTTTATTTAAATTATGACAGCTGAACCTTGATACTAGACCAAAACGAATGTCGCCGTTTTCCTTTGTATTTGTATAATTTACAAATTAGCTTTCGGCTATTTATGTATAATATGTAACTAGAGGTCAATAAAGGTAGTACAATGTGCACAACTGAAACATCATTTTCGAAAACATTTACAAAAGCCAAACGAATCGGCAAAATTCGTTTATATAGAAATATTGATATATTATCAATATGGACACGGCATCACCATAGTTGCACATGGTCCGCAAATGTTTGTGACGAATCGTCACATAACTCCATAGTCTTACAGTCTTAATAGCCATTCATCTCAGATGTCCACGGAATACACTCACAGATGTCCACGGAATACACTCACAGATGCACCTGACCATCGCATCACCTGAGGTTGCTGAGGTAGAGATTCTCAGAGCTTCAGGCTGATCAGATTTGATGTCAGATCAGAATCAGTTTAACGTAGATATGCACCTAGTTAAAGTAAAAAAATTTGCTCGAATGGCGTCTACGCCTTTGTTTATTCACAGTCGCGCCGTCCAGTTCCAACTACCCTCCCTGACCGAGGGATCGACCGTGTAAGCCCTCTACTTGAACCTAACTTCTACGCCGAGCGAGGCGGCGTCTCGAGCCCGTAAAAGGCAGCCACGCAACGAAGCATCCTCAATACTTTGGTCTGTACAACTGGTCCGCGCTCATATCACAGCCTAACACTCTGCGGAATATAGGTTGAGGTTGTTGTTTAGTAGGTTGGGCTGCTGACATACAGAAGTGTACCAACCCGGCAGTATATGCGCGAATGGTCGGGTGCGCGAGTTTTTATGCAGATTCAGACCTCATTAAAAAAAAAAATTTACCCTTTTTTGTTTATTTGAAATTTAGCCCATGCCTATTTATAGTGAGAACTGTGAGAACCTATATATACGTAATGATGTATACATATACATATATGTATAAAAATGTGCCAAATCGTATGTCTATCTATTCTAAATGTATTAGACAGAATAAATCTTGTCAATCTATATAATCATTTTCACTACCTGCCTACTTATAATAGGTACTTGTAATAGAGTACGAAATAGATTTAAGTAATCAGTAGATAGATTTATCTCACTCATAGATCTTGAGTTTGGCAGGTGGATTATCTTCAAGGTAACTTTGAAATGTCGTTAATCTCGTGTGATTTGTAATATAAGAAACTGGGAACACGGGTAGCGTCAAAATTTGACGGGCAGCTGTCAATTTGCGTTCCACACGGGTCTACGTTATTAATGGCAACACTGGAATCTGACAACAGTTTATGATTCATTACTCTTCGTTACCAACTTGTCCGTTTTATTTATTAATTGTTGGGTATCCACCATTTTTTTAATTATCTTTTAGGCGTGTTAAGGGTAAAATTTTATTGCGTAGCTAGAAAGATTGCAACCTACTAATTTAATTTAATACATTTAGGTTCTAAACTAAGGCTGGATTAGATTCGAATAGGTATCTATCTACAGAACGTGACTTCTCCTGAGAAATACAACCATATACAACTTAACACCAATTCAAACCAACTTTTGCGATGTGTCAATTTGTTATTGCTATGCATGTTGCTATGTTATTGCAGTCATTGACTAAACTACCCTCCATAGACTAAAGATATGTATTGCTGGCGCATTGCTGTCGATCCTTACAAGGCGTACAAAAGTTGAGCTTTAATGGCACAACTTTGTTCAAGTCTGTGCAAATGTGTTCTGTGGGCTGTTCACACAACATAAATACGGTTGTCTCGAGTGAATTATTTAAAAAATCGTGTAAATTGTTGTTTATAATGCATTTATATATTCCTAATGAAAACTTTAAAACTTTCACAAATTTCACGAATAAAGTAGCGTGAATTTATTATCACAGGTCAATATTAGTTTCACATAAAATATCCTATTAATACAAACCGAAAATCTATACATCGCTCTAAAAAAACCTAATGTTTTGTTTTTGAAGTGCAGCTTTTTATAAAGTATAAGCCTTTTCACACGTGCCGGGTACCGGGTAGCCGGCGCCGAGTACTCGGTGGTGAAGTGTATTGGCATATAGTTACTTTCACAAGTACATACCGGCGTATGCCCATAGGTAGGTAGGTACACTTCGCGATCGGGTACCCGGCACCCGGCACGTGTGAAAAGGCTCTTACAGGTCTTACGTCAAGACGTGACATTTAAATACGACCGCTTAGCCTAGTGGGTAGTGACCCTGCCCACGAAGCTGGAGGTCCATTGTTCGAATCCTAGGTCGGATCAGTATTTATATGATAAATCTCGATACTGGTACCGAGTCTTGGTTGTTATACGCATGTGGTGTCTACGCTTGGTACCCAAAACACTAGCTAATGCTTAGTTTGGGCCTAGACGTTGTTGTGATTGTGTGTTTTATTATTATTATTGTGCGTTGTCAATAAATTAAATCATCCCTAATTTACGAGTAACTTCTTTCTGGATAATTTTCTCTTGGTGATTATACCTTTTATTGGCCAAGTCAATGCGCGTCGCATCCACTAGTCCATTCACAAAAATAAGAACACTAACGCTAAATATAAATACAGTACAGTCGACTCACCTCGGTCTATTTTTAGATTTCTCAACGTCACAATACTTGCTCAATCAATGTGTACGTTATTATTATTATTACATTTTGAAATACTTGTTAATTAAAACATTTAACGCTGCGTTGAGTTAAGAGTTAATTTAGACGTCTCACTAATATGGCGATTTTTGTCATGCCATGTAGGTTCGTGTCTGTTTATGTGTACTTGTATTGATTATACAGTGCTGATTATCCAAAATACATGTTGTCCAGAGGAACTAAGGCAATGACGATGCTTTTTATAATCTCTATGGCTAATATCCCGTTCCCGTACCCCGACAACACTACTGTTTTATGACAGACTTAATGTGTCGCTACATTCTAGATCATATATTGACGTTTGTTACCGCACACAAAAAACAACAATTTACACGATTCAGTGTCGTGATAGCCCAAAGCGGAACGAACCTGTCTCAAATTTATAAGGCCCCATACGGCCATGGTTCGAATCCGGGCGTGTACTAATGAGTTTTTCTGACTTTAGTACACAACTATCACTGACTCCGTGCTTCCCGCCCCGTCGCGGACGCTGTCAATAGATGGCGGTCGTTACAGTCCCCAACCCGCCGTGGAGCAGCGTGGTGGATTTAAGCTCTAAGTCCCCCTCCTCAGCCTGGGGGAAGCCTAAGCCCCTGCAGTGGGGTAAAAATGGGCTGATGAAGTGAAGTACACAATCGATGTACTGAAAGGCTTAGTATGTAGGCATACAATGGTTATATCTGAAGCGATAACCATGTAAACCATAAAAGCGCATTAAAATTTGCCTATCTGCAGCGTACCCTTGTGACCTTTAACCGTAAAATATATTTAAGAACTTGCTTTGAGGTAATACGCAATAACAACAATAATACCTGTAGCATCTCTCAGTCGGTCATCTATAGTCCTGAATTAAACAGAGGCTGTACTATGGGTTCTGTTCTGTTCTATACAACTGATATACATACATAAATTACATATAAATTTGTATACCCAACATGGAACAAGTAGACTCACAAATATTTGTTCCGGGCGGAAATCGAACCCGCAAGCTTTGGGTCTGCAGTTTTCGTCTCTGGCCACTAGAGTACTATCCAATCGATTAGTCAATATGTAATACAATAAATCAAAATCGCTTAAACCGTTACACTTTTCACGTTATATTAATAACGTAAATCTTAACCGGAAGCTCGCGCCAACGGAATCATTTCGCCTCGAGTAATCCTTAGGGGTCAGCCGACAACTTCGCGCCGGTAACACCCTAGTGTGCCGCCTGGCCGCTCCGATGAAGTCATTAGATCTTTCGGGGTAATGACACGCGTCCTTATTCTGCTTCAGGCGGCTGTTTAGTGGGTGCAACTCCCACATACCCCACGCGCACGGGCGGGCGGAAGCTGTAGAGTTTAATCCTCCTTCCCATCGCAAGGGTAAAACAAAAAAAAAGCTTAAACCGTTTTAGAAAAACACTTCAACTGTAGCGCCCTCTGATGGCTATAACAGTAACACATATTTAAGTATTTGTTCTGAATTTATACCTAAGTAATACAAAATAAAAGTCATGAATAAATAGCCTAGCTCTTTGCTCAAGAAACACATACACACACTGCAGCACCCCGTGGTGGCTTTTATTCGTAAAATACGTCTAAGAATCTTCTCTAAAGTATTAAAAACTATATAATACAAAAAACCGCATCGAAATCGATTCAATAGTTTTTGAGGAAAACGGTACCAAACGCAATCTTTTACCCCAAACGCTGACTCCGTCCCGAGGGTGGTAAGTAAGTAGGTAAACAAATTTTATATTCGACTGAAATATGTAGGCAACGGTGTTTTGTGAACGTCGGAAAATTATTGTTCATTCATTAAAGATTTTTGTAAAGAGTTAGTTGGAAGTACATTTACGCTTAACGGTTGGCGGGTGTCGCTGCGATACAGACCTTTGACAAATGACGTTCACAAAAAATATGCATCGGTTTATTTTTCTAAGGCAAAGGCTTTTCAAGTCACTGGCTGAGGGCATCGGATATATTTTCAGAACAATACTTGAAAAATGTTTTAGCAAATATAAAATTGATTTAATATCTGGAAAACAATGATAAAAAAAAAACAGATAATAATAATTAGACAAATGAAAACTTTTCTTTTTGATTTTCTTTATGTAATAAAATCTTAATTTTTTGCAGCGGTGTGGCATAGGTATATTAAGCACAGTTACAGTAAGTTATGTAAGTTTGCAATTTACAATCTGTGCTTACAACTGACAACGTAGGTATGACTTCACTTCACTTCATCAGCCCATTTTCACTGCATGGGCTTCCCCCAGGTAGAGGGGGGCTTGAAGCTTAAATCCACCACGCAGCTCCACTGCGGGTTTTGGGATTGTAACGACCGCCATTTATTTGACAACCGCTTAGCCTAGTGGGTGTACGTGTCTATGTACGTGGTGTCCTCGCTTGGTACCCAAAACACAAGCTAATGCTTAGTTTGGGGCCTAGACGTTGTTGTAATGTATATGTTATTATTATTATTATTTATTGACAGCGCCCGAGACCGACTGCTTAACGTGCTCTCCGAGGCACGGAGTCAGTGATAGTTATGTACTTAAGTCAGAAAAACTCATTGGTACACGCCCGGATTCGAACCATGGCTCTATGGCCTTATAAATTTGAGACAGGTTCGTTTCGCTTTGGGCTATCACGACACTGTAGGTATGACGTAGGTCCGTATCTCTCCAAAAATGTGTATAGAGCTGAGATACAGCAGTTATCGTTCCGTTTAGACCGAAATTGTCAAGTCACAAATGCCAGTCTGAAGCCTTTCTCAGCCAAAAGTTAAAATGGCTTTAGAGACATCCATTTATAGAGTAAATTAATTTGACAGCAGCGTTTGGTTTTAATCGTGGAACTAATAAGTACTTATTTTAATAGAGTCATAAATGTCAATTTACAGTATCGAAGTGACATTACGCAATTTCGCGGGGTTGGCGGGGATTTATCGGGGGGTGAAGAGCGGTGAAGAGTGGCGCGCGGGGACCTTGCACCCAGAAAAAACTGGCCATCTTACACGAGCTAGCTAGAGTATGAGTGGTTAGACGGTAAATGCAGAAGAGGGCTTCTAGTCAATTCGTACTTTTATGGTATGTGGTCTGTCTAATTACTGTGTCTGATAATTATTGCACTCACGTCTTCGGTCATTTCGGATTACGAGACGTTTCACCCTGATATGCTTTCTAACGTATTAAGACGCAAAATAGTTTGTCCAAAGACTTTAATTTAGACTAGTTTACTATTGAACGGACAAAGCATTCAAAGGTAATCCACGTCCAGTTGTCGGTCGGCAACTATCCGCCGGTTCTATGCCACCTTGGCGCTTTCGGAGTATGATCTAAAGCTTTTTTGGATCATCTGTCTTTTTTTAATTCGAATCTTTAGGTTAGAAGTTGAACCCGACTATTTCGTATACGTACGCTACCATAAAAACTACTAGATCAGTTGAACTATGAGCTCCCAGTGTAAATAAGCAACACAATTTAAATACGGATATTATATCCGTTTACCGCGGAAATTTAAGAATTTTTGGCTCAGTAGTTTCGGAAATAAGGGGGAGATGATCAGTTTTCGTCATTTTCTTTAATATCTTAATCTGGGCATTTTAAAACTAGTAAAATAATATATTTTTGTTTTTCTGACATACACTTTCGTTTAATATGTGACATGACGCACTTAAGAAAAGTCTATTAATTTTTGAATTCGATGGTCATGAGTTTCTACAATACTGAATATTTTTTTGAATACTGCCTAAAGTTGTTACTGAAACAAAAAGAACAATATAGGTACTAGTTTTACGAGCTTTTAGGAAATCGTTTAAAGCCTTGTGTTTTTTTATCCATCGATTTGTTTTATCGTATTCTGGTATCGCTGCTGATGCACCCAACCCCATGTTTATTTGACTGACTGGATGATATTACACACGTAACTTTGTAAAAACTAGAAGTACTTTAAGAAAAAATTAGGTGAGTGAATTATTTTTAAGTTACTTTTAATTTTCACGATAAATATTTATCTAGCTGATTTAATGGAAGTACTCAGAGATCGGGAGTACCTACGTGAATTGAATACGCTCTTTTATATATGTATGTATATATATATAAATATTTGGTACCTGCAAGAAACTCTGATTTTCGAAACCAGTGAAAGTTTTTGATTACGGGACTATAAATTTGTTTACACCGCGCGGTGTGTGTTTGAGTCTTGTTTAGGGATAATATTTTTGTTGGAAAATCACGTGACTACAAATTCAGCATGTTTATATCGTAAATCTAGATTTTTCATCGAAGATAGTAGATAACAATTAATTTTTATGCTTTTAATAAACGTACCTAAAAAATGCGAAACGTTATTTTCCCTGTGCTAACAGAATAATGAAAAATTTGCTACTTGAAAATGAGAGCCAGCAATTATTAAATTCTATTTAAAATTTTAATAAAAGAGAGTAAAAACATTGCAAGACCTTTTAATAAATTTTCGAAAAGATTGTTCTAAAGTGAAGTTCACGTATGTGAACCGAAAAAGGCGTTATGTCGAAGAACACCGAATGAAATTTAAACTATACTGTATTAAACTCCTACTTTTAATAAGCCAAAAATTTCATTTTATTTAGTGTAAATTCTATTATATATAAATATATATATAGACGACCGCTTAGCCTAGTGGGCAGCGACCCTGCCTGCGAAGCTGGAGGTCCCGGGTTCGAATCCCAGGTCGGGTCAGTATTTATATGATGAATATTAATACTGGCACCGAGTCTTGGTTGTTATATGTATGTGGTGTCTTCGCTTGGTACCCAAAATACAAGCAAATGCTTAGTTTGGGACCTAGACGTTGTTGTGATTGTATGTGTTATTATTATTAATATTATAAATATATTAGTAAGAGATGGCAAAGAATTGACTAAACTATCGTTAGGATGGCTGATTCAGTATAAATAACGTGTAGATTACTTATGCGAACAGAATGGAGTCGGTCTGCCGGCATGACCTTGGTGCGTTTGGTAGGCACAGCCTGCCTTGTCTGCTTGTACTATATTGACGTGATTTCAATAAATTAACGTCTGCCATCAAAATAATTGTAACGAAAACTATATGTACGACTTTGATTGGCTTTTAATATTAATAACATTTTAACTCACAAATATTAATAATTTTTTTTAAAAAGGACAATTTATGCAAATTTGTCAATGTAAATGGAAATACGTCTATAAGTTATATGGACGATCTCGTAAGAAAGTTTTTTTTGAGCTACAATGCTATAGGTAGGTATTAGCTGCCCTTATTGTCTCTATGGGCTTAAATCAAAATTTTAAAGTTACAGTAATGGTCATAAAAATTAACTACTAAAGGATAAGATTCTAGAATAACCTTGTAATATATAATTTTTTTTTATTTGAATTTTCCAGATATTTATGGAAATTCACCTGACGATGATATTGTTCCTGTGACGTCATCTGGGCGGTCGAACTTCTTGCGCTGCTTTCGACAGTGAAAAACAAAAGCTAAAAGTAAATAAAAAATATTGAGATGAGGTCACTACGCTACGTCAAATGAAATTGTAATCCTCATGAATGGATAAAGATATTATGACTAGATTTAGTCTAAGATAATGCAATTAGTAAGCATCTGTCCAGTTGACGTCACATTGATATTTTATTAACCAATTTTTCAAGAAAAAAACTAAAAAAATTAGAACTAAGTACATTTTTTTATTTTAAGGGGAAGGTGATTATTTTCGGAAAAAAATATAAAAACTTTATGTTATGTAAAAAAATTCGTCCAAGCCCATTCAAATTTCCACTACCGAATTGTAATGGGAGTTTTTCTTCAAAAAAATGACACCAGGTGGCGGATGGTCGTCCCGGTCCTAAACGTTGATGTCAAATTTAGTACAAAAACAATGTAATTTCTCTTGCAGCAATTTTCAGATGTTCTGATGATTTCGTCATTACTTTTATCTATTGTAGGTTCCTGTATAAAAATGTCAGGCCTTTGTATAACAATTCATCAATTGACTGTAAAATGAGTTCATCAATTTCCCAAAAATTTTGTCGTACTTTACGGCGAAAATGGTTGGCGGCTATAAAGCCCGCGCCAGATATGAGATCAAATGTTTAGGAAAACTTTTCTCGAACTTTGCACACATATTTGATGCATTTGTGCGCCTGCCAGACTTACTTTGTAAATAAATGCTCTACATTTATCGCAAAGACGGATGACGACGATTTTGTGAACGCAGTTTTTCTGTTTTATTTGAGTGCCTTTAATTATTTATTACGTGTGATTTTTCATAATATTCATTGATTTCTTATATAAACTTTGCAAAGTTTAAGTTTTGAACGTTTATTGATGTTCTTAAAAACCGACGACGACTTCAAATATGTGATCTAACTTTGAACAAATGCTCAAATTCCCGTGCCACACTTCGAACTTTGGTATAGTTCGCCTCAAACTTAATGACGGATCGGAATACAACGCTTAAAAGCGTGCTTGTGCAGGTGCAGTCATATACCCCTCGCTCCACTGCGTCCCGCTACATCTGAAATTGTGCCTATGCAACTTGTGCCTACGTTCACATCCGCCATAAAGTTTAATTGGAACAATAGGTATTTGTGTATTTGACATTGAAGTAGGTATATGAAGCTTGTCTGACGCCGGCTTAAGACGCGATAAATGGCAGCCTTCTGAATATTCTTTAGTGTGTTTTAATAATTTTAAAGCTGACGATTACATGGAGGGTAACAACACGAGGTAAAGTTATAACCTTATATTATTTTGAACGTTATTGTGGACATCGTAACTCAAGTAACAACACTAAATATTTGCATCTCTTTTACGCGACTCCAGTTTCAGGCCTTAACGAACTACGTACCGAAGTTTTTTTTTTTTGTTTCCACTGTGAGTTTCGTTTACAGTGTTTACATAACACAATAAAAGTTAATATTTTCAACTTTCATACTTCGCAAAGTTTGAGAAATTAAAATAAAATCATTAAAAAACGCTCCCGACAGGACCCGGTTTGTGTGTGCTGCCATCTACTGTATACTTGTAAAACGTTCAAGAAAAACTCCCATTTAAAAGTGTATTAAACATTACATTATATCATACAAAAACAATTTTATTGATAGAATGATGGAACTAATGGAATACAGGGAATAATGACCGGGAATCGTGATTTTGGTTCATTGTACATTCAGTTCTAAATTGTGACGATAGATGGCGTTCGCTTCGTTATTGTACATCGCGCTAACTAAATATTCCGCAGGCGGCTCATAACATCGGGCTCACGTAGTGAAATCATACTTACCTGGCGTAGGGGACACCGTGATCAGAAAGGCGGTTCCCCCAGGGCGAGGCCTACCATTGCACTGCGGTTGGGTTGACCCTTGCGATTACCCCTAATGTGGGTAACTCGGACGCGTAATTTTTGGTAGTGGGGACTGCGTACGCGCTGTCCCCTCCAGAATTCAATTGTAAATGTTAGGTTAATAAAACTTTGAGTTTAAGGGAATAATAACTAATTCAAAATTTATGAAACTCAAAATTGGCGTTGTAGTTCGTTAATTTCGTTATCTATTATTGGCATTAGGCATCTCACGGTACAGCCAGCCGTCCACTAGTAACTCTGGTTCGACTTCGACTAGTGACTGGACTGGTTACCTAATTGAATTGGTCCACCCACTTCGGTTGATCCACTTGTTAATAATTTAGGGCGGGCATGCTTGGTTTAGATAATTGCAATTAGATTACGCACTTGCGTTCCGTAGTGGTATGGGACTATCATCGTTTCGATGGTTTCGATACCCATACACCATACTTCGTCTTACTTCGAGATTCAGATTCACAGTTCAAACGTAGGTATTAAGATACTATTATCGCATCACATATTTTAAATTCCTATGTTACAATTTGACATTTACGTAAATGTCAACCGAATGGCGAAAGAAAAAAAATGGTGGTGTGATGTGTACCAATTTTGCTGGGTTCGATTTGAAAGTCTATATAATACATATATTATTGTCAACAAGTAAAAAAAGGTTTGACATCGAAAAAACAACGAAACAAATATTTGATTCTCAAATAATTTACCAAGGAGGCTGCACATGAGAGGCAGGCAAAATTTTCTTTCATCCTCACTTTTCATCTAAGAGAGGCACCCTAGATTTTTCAAAGATTTCTGAGACAGACAGACGGACGGACACGGAGAAACCATAAGTGTTCCTCGTCGGACTATAAGTAAATCATAAAATAGTAACATTGACTGACCGGTTGGCCGAGTGGTTAGAGACCCTAACTGCGGAGCCGAGGGTCGCGGGTTCGATTCCCGCCCGGGACAAATATTTGTGAGCTTGAACATGTCTATGTCTATGTGGTATGTCCCGGATATTATTATTATTATATTATTATTAAAATTATCTAATAGCCATTTTATATTTCTACGGTTTAGGATTCCATTGTTTGATAACCAAAATCAACGTATCACAAAATTAGCAATATATCAGCATTTAAATACGGATGTGCTTAAAGTTTATTTTCGGGTGAATAAAAAAGTTCAGCTTTTTTTCACCTGCGGCACTTTTTTAAGAGACTTCCCTAGGGCTATTATCCGAGGTGTCAGCCCTGGCCGCGCGGTGACAAATCGCCTCTCGCACCCACTCTTCTGCCAGGAATAAAATCTTATTTTTATTAAAATATTATAAATTCTATAAGTTTTCGTATATTGGTTAGACATATTAAAACTATGATAAATAACTTTCAACGCCACGTGAATTTAAAAAAAAAACGTCTGTATCAGACAGACGAACACAAAAATAATCTTATGCGTAAGGGATTGGTTTTTGTCTTTTTGAGGTACGAAAGCCTAGAAATACAAACCAAATAAATATTTATAAACATACATAAATAAAATCAGAAATAAATATATTTAATATTAGCTATTGGTGGCACTATTTTATTTAGTAGCATCGTAGACTCGGATCCCACCGCATAAAACCTTACTGTTCACAGAAAACATCAAATCCACAATTTTTCTTTGTTGTCAATTTTTTCGCATTTAAATGATTTTATCTGATATTATCGGATATAAAATTGACGTTTTCAATAAATTTACAATTTGCGAATATTAAATTCAAGAAATTTATCTAAAATGATTTTTTTTTCAATTTGTAAGGTGGCTGTTTTCTGCATAATTACATAAAATTATATAGTTAAAAAACCTTCTACAAAAATCGTACCAAATTTTGGGTTACCAAAGTTAACTCACTCCCTAATCACTAGGTACCAGAATGAATCTTCAGTGTTTGTAAAAAAAAACACATTATGTACCTACCTATTGGCAGCCTGGAGGGTTTCGAGTTCAGACTAACTTATAATGTTGATGTGATCCCGAAACATTCCAGGCTAGCAGGGGTCGGCATAAATTTTTTTTGTACGTTATAATTGTTATTACTATCTAATAAAAATAATTTGGTATTAGGAGCTTATGATGTAACGTTTTATGCGGTGGGATCGTAGTCTATTATGAATATAGTGACTGGATCCTTCGAAAGTTAAACCAAAGACTTTCTGTCAGTATACCTAATAAACATACTAGTTACTGGATTTTATTCCGTAAATATCAACTGGATACCAATCCTAAACTGAGTCACGTCCTAAAAATAAATTCAAAATGTATTATCGAGTTAAGAAAATGTAGTTTTATTTTTATCGTGTATTTTTCAGTGGACTGTAAGTGAAGAGTTTACTTTGGCTCCACGCCTAATGCATGGACACTAGTTTCATGCCAAAGAGACAGTTATCGTAACTGCGTTTGTAAAAACTCTTAGTATTGTTAATTTGCATGTTGAGTAAAGCTAAAACTGCAATTCGTAGCCTAAAATATATGTAAGTAAATATAAAACCTAATATATTTTATAGAATAGGAACAGGATGGAAGGAAGAAACGGGATTTAGAGAAGAACAGGCTAGTTTCAAAGTCTGTTTTTTGTGTATTTCCAATATATCTATATATTTTGATCATCATCATCATCAGCCCATTTTTACCCCACTGCAGGGGCTTAGGCCTCCCCCAGGGTTAGGAGGGGGGCTTGGAGCTTAAGTCCACCACGCTGCTCCACTGCGGGTTGGGAACTGTAACGACCGCCATCTATTGACAGCGTCCGGGACCGACTGCTTAACGTGCCCTCCGAAGCACGGTGTCAGTGATATTGTGTACTTAAGTCAGAAAAACTCATTGGTCAAGCCCGGATTCGAACCATGGCCCTGTGGGGCCTTATAAATTTAAGACAGGTTCGTTGTGCTCTGGGCTATCACGACACTATATATATTACATACCATGTATAGCATGTTTATAAAATCCCTTGATCGATCCTTTAGTAAGATAAAGGTATTAAGATAAATGTCTTTAAAAAAATTTGAATAAAAAATTATATTTATTTTCTCCACAAATGTTTACAAGGCATGTTACATTACATGTTATGTTACAAAATACACAATAATTTATGGTAAAAAAATGTAAATTATTGTGGAAGACTGGAACCTAATCTAGGTCGAGCCTGTATTATAGGTTTCCAGACGCCCACCCCTAGTTATTTAAGTATACTCAGTTAGTTACGGCAATTAGTTTATATAAAGGCAAATACACTTTAGAATAACAAACCGAACAAAATGCCAGTATAAAGAGGCGGTATACAAAGTTTTTGCATGCATTTATTGTATTTAAGGGGAGGGTGTGTTTGGGTGGGTGTGTGTGTATGTGTGCGTGTGTGTGCAGGTGGTGTGCATGTGCATGAATTTTATTTATAATATGTACAGGCGAGTATTTTTCTTATTTTTATGATTAGTTACTCAAGCAATGCTGTCTAAAAGATTTTCCGTCTCCTCATAATTTAGTTTCATAAGAGCTAGTGACTCTTTTTACATTCATATTTAGTACATTTATATATTGGTGTTATCTTGAAATCATGATAAAATCTAATTTTTTTTTATTTACGGATTGACACAAAAGTAATGAGACACTACAAACCTCTGTACATTTCCTTTTTCAAGTTAATCGTTTTCGATAATATTCTAGTATGTAGTATATTATATATATATGTTGTATCTGTATATTGTATACATTTTAGGTATTTTAAATGTGGGGGTGTATAAAACCTCTCTCGCGATCAGTTTAGTTAGTTCATAGAAAAATGGACGAACAACAAGTTCGAACACTATACTTATACGAGTAGGTAGTTGTCAGGCCACAGTGCGCGGGCTGCGGCTGACAATATCAACACTGCATTGGGCGTTGGAAATAACAAGCCATGCCACGGTGTCCCGATGGTTTGACCGTTTTAAATCAGGCGGCAAGAGCCTTGAAAGTCAGCCACGCTCAGGAGGACCACCTGCATTTAATGATGACGATTAACGCCGCGAACTGCAGTTGAATCCGGATGCTACCACTCGTGAATTAGCGGAAGCACTTAACTGTAGTCACCACGCCGTGGAATACCATCTACATGAGCTTGGCTTGGCTGCTTTGGCTCGGTTGGTACCACACATCCTTAAAGACGCCAATCGTACAGTCCGTGTCGCTATCTGTCAATCACTTTTGCTGTAACCCCGACGTAGAGAGTTTTTATATGATCTAGTTACTGGAGATGAATCATGGATTCATTACAAGAACGATACACGTCGTGCTTTTTGGCTCCATCGAGAAGAAACGTCACTAACTCAACCGAGCTGAGTCAAAAGAACCGCTTAAAAGTTCTGCCTTGCTGTTTATGGGACGCGGAAGGCATGCTGTTTATGAACTATTACACAATGAAACTGTAAACGGTGACAAGTATTCAACTCAGCTCACCCAACTATCTGCTGCTATTAAGAAAAAACGAGGAAGAGGAGTCTATGTAGTTTTACTACACGATAACGCTCGATCTCACGTCGCATCTGCCGTTCGCAAACAGCTGCAGAACTTGGGCTGGGAGACGATACTCCACCCACCTTATTCGCCAGACCTCGCCCTATCAGCATCATTGTTTATAGCCCCGAAACAACATTTGCGGGGTAAACAATTTAACGATTTCTAAGATGTAGCGACGGAGGTGAACAACTTTTTCGAGGCACAGCCATCAGAGTTCTGTGCGAAACCAAACTTTGCCGGATCGTTGGCAAGAAGTCTTAGATGCTAATGGGGATTAATCATAGACTAAGCTTTTTGTATTGTAATAATAATAAAAAATATAAAACGTAAACCAAGTGTCTCATTACTTTTGTGTCAACCCAATAGGTAATATAAGAAGTTAGGTGGGTTCATTATTGTTATTCGATGCCTAGTTATTGCAAATTAACTTTATTTCATTAATTGCATTTCTGCCGATGCAAACGCGACGACGCGACGGCCCGTTCCCATAAATATCAGAGAAAAAGCAAAATGAGGACAATAGCAGGGAAGCCGCCATGGTGTGATGGTATTCGTTAAAATTCAGCAACCCGCACTGGAGTAGCGTGGTGGAATAAACTGCAAGCATCTTCATCCCGAGGCGAGGCCTAAGCCCCTGCAGTGGGGTATAATGGGCTGATATGATGATGATAGCAGCAAATTATAGTGATTGATTATGTATCAAAAAATATGAGTACCTAAATTTATTTACCTCCTATACCTAATCTCCTAAAAAAATATAAGTATTATTGCATAACAAGTAAAGTATAAAAAAAAAGAAATGCGAGGGGGTAGGTTGGCGGAGTGAAAAATGAGGGTGAGGACAAAGAACATGTGAGAAAATTATACTTCCGAGAACTTGACGTTGGACATGAGCACTTTCTAAAAAAACAGAATTTCTTATTGAAAAATCACACATCTTTGAGGTCGACTGCAATCCTCTCATCGCCTACACCTTTATAACACACACATACTAGACATGAGCGCCGCGCGCCGGCGTCGCCTTGTTTTACCCCCGCCGCGCCGCCACGCCGCACCGTCGTCGCCGCGCCATCACCGGCCCCGCGAACATGGCGCCAGCCGAGTGCGAGCGCCCCTGACCGACCGTGGGCAACGGATCTTATCCGTTCTTATCATTCCGGTCTTAGGGAAAAATGTTGAAATGCTCGTCGCCGATCATTTGGGGGATCTCTGGTGATCAGTACACGGTTTCTCTCGGGGTGGGTCAACGGTTAGCGCGCTTAACATGATAATCGGAACTGCAAAGGAAACCATATAAAAAAAAACATGCAGACGATCTTCCTTGACATATCACGGGCCTTCGACAATGCTTGGCGGCCCATGATTATGCCAAGGCTGAGAAGGGCGGCTGTCATCCCAATATCCATCGGATGTCGGGTGACTATTTCTATGGACGAAAAATGGATATGCTAGTAGGTAATAGGGCTGAGTGGAAGGTCTCCACCATGGGGTGTCGTCACTTTCATAAAACATATGCGGCTTTAAAAACAGATAATGACGTTGCTACGAGTATATAGCTAGCACACAAACATCATTAGTCTGCGATGTGTAGTTTTATAAAGAGTGAAATACACACACCAACGCACACACACGTCCACTTATATCGTGTATAGAGATATAAGTACACATTCATTTTACGCACGAGCGTGATAACTAGCGCGACCATATTGTTTTTTTTTTAACTTTAATAAATGCTCCAAGAACTTGTAAATAATATACAAATAAGTTTTTCATTAAACTCGCTCTTTATTCCTAGCAAACTTCTAGGATGAAAGTATAATTGAAAAACTGATCTAGCAATAATTGAAAACGACTACAAAGCGCTCTTCAAAAGAAATGTATTTCCGTCGAGCAATTTTATTTTCTAAGACAGTCCTGTCTCCACTCCGATAATGAACACCTCTTGATTTAGGTCTCTAGACGGACCTGTAACAATAAAAAGATAAAACTTCAATTTTCCAATATTTATAGTTCTAAATTGGTATTGTTTAAAAAAAATCTATATATAATTTTATTACAATACTAAAAACATATATTAAAGAATGTAGATAACTCCAAGAAATAAATTAGAAAGAAATTTAATCAAAAATCACGGATACATAATACACAATACAAAAAATTAGACACAAAAAAAAAGAGTCTCCGCAGTCATGACAGGAGCTGACTCAGCATCCGCTGTAGGTGTGTGTGACCACGCCCACAGCACTGATTTTCAGTCAGCCCCTACGCATACACAAAAGCACAAAAAAAAGCAATTCTAAAAAAACATAATAATACATACAATGAATACTTGTCAAAAAATGGGATAAACTACATTGTTAAAGTGCAATTTGGTTTTGTATGTGCTCAAGTAAAACGCACTGCTAGTCCTACACACTTTTATTTTGCCATTAATAGTAATTTACAGCAAAACAATCCACGAAAAGCCTCGTAGAACGCACACACCTCTTTGACACTGTGAATTTTTTTTCATTTTTTTTGACCGTGGTCAACATTAAACAGTCACTTCATATTACCTGACATCTCACCATCGAATTCAAGTGACTATAGCACCTTTTATACGAGTATTTGCCGGTTCAGTCGTTGTAGTGCTTTCCAGCAAACCCCCGTCAAATTAAATGACAAGTTTTGTAAAATGTTACATTTAACAAAATATCCTTCGTCGTATTTTTAAATTAGGTAGTTTAAGCTCCTTGGTGGCACACTAAGGAAATTATTAAATGAAAAGCGAAAATATGAAGTAGTCCATATAATGTAGTTGACATAATAACCTGTTATACTATGAGAATTTTAAAGTATTGAGGAAATGGGCTAAAATTGATCATGACTTGCCCGTGGTCCTACCAGGGTTGTACTACCAGTTGGTCCACGGGGGATTTTTTTGCCCGTAGACCAACTATATGTACAAATGGTTGTACAACGGGACATTTTTTACTTGCCCGTGGTACTGTATATCAAATCTGTCTTTCTAGCAATAGTCTGCTTTAGACAATGACACTATAAAGTGACAAAGTATACGTGGTGGGGACGGAACTTTCTTAAAAATTTTATAATGGGGATTTCCATTCAGTTTTTATAAACCCGACTTCTGATCCAGTAGATTTGAAGACATCAATTTTTTATCAGGACCCGGTTCTCTCTCAGGTCTGTAGAAATTACTCATGAGAGTTTTTAAATAATTAAAGGATATTACTATCTAAAAGGGGCTCATGCTCTGATGTTGTTCAAAAACTTGATCTTAAAGTGCGCCTCTAAACTGGTTACCTATTACATAGTTATTTAATAAACATCTTAAAGAAGGCTGCGTTCCAAAAGTACGAAAACGAACCTGGGTCACTTCTATTCCTAATGGCGCTGTCAGTCAAAATATTGAAAAGCATCGTCGTATATCTAAATTATAATAATTTAGCAAAATCCTTTAAAAAAAATAGCATTTGATACAATAATACTTTGTTACTGATAAGGTACCATTTTGTAAAGGATTACCTACAGCTGACGCTGACGAACAGCGAATTTGTTCGTCAGCGTCAGCTGTATGTAATCTTTTACAAAATGGTACCTTAACCAGTTTCTGGATGTCGCCTCGTTGATCGAAAATATTTTCTTTCGTGTTCCATGCCAACGAGAGAGAAGTTGTCGTCAAAAAGCTCTTTTCTTGAAGCGTACTGCCGGTTGTATAACAATTAACTATGTAGTAAGTATTGATGTTTTCAACTGCACCTGTAGTTAATCTAAGTAATAGTTTTAAGCTCTCTATTAGTACAAAAATATCTATATATACTTTATAATAAAAAATACTGGGGTAGTTTCCTGACGGTTCTTCTCTTTCTAACAGTATTTCCGAATCGATTGTAAATGCACCTTGACTCTGTATGTTGTCCTACATGTGAAAAAAAAAATGTTTGTGCGAGATATGTGATTTTATTTTTTATTTTTGAAAAGAACTTTTCATAATTCATTTATTGTACATAACTTGATCTTAGATTTGACATAAATATAGAAGTAATAGGTATTCCCTGATCATAGAATAGATGAACTGACGATTTTGACTCATACCTACTCAAAATATGAATCCGAACTTGACAGATTTCGCAAATTTATATGTAGTTGTAGAATTAATATTGGCATACAAAATAAAATAAACTATACTTACCTATTTAGTATGTACCTAGCTTAAAGCAAAAATTTCATTCTTGACGAGTAGGTACGATATACCTAAAACGTTTCATTAAAAGATCGCTATGAATCGAGTTTTTGATTCATCAGATATTTCAAGCCGAACAACTTGACGAACAGCCTCATAATGTAACGGACATTTAAAAATAAGAATTAAAGAGAGCGCGTGAGTAATGGCTGATCATTAATTACGTTCCTAGAGGAAAACACGGAGTAAAAGCTGCAAGGTGGGAAAATATGCCCGATAAAATAGCGACGAGAGAGTTATGAATGGGCGTATACTGTTAGGTAGAGTGTATTGTTAAGTTAAATACATACTTCATTTTGTTTATGTCGGTATAAACTCACTAATATTACATTTCGTTTGAGTATACTTGGTGTTGTACAAACTTGAATTTAGAGACCATTTTGATGCCTTTTGAATTAGCTCTAAAAATGTAATATAAACCAGGTAGAAGAAGTATCCTGAGTTCCATTTTACTTGAAAGACACCATAAGTTGCACGTACTCATGCATTTACATATGCGCAAGTGAGATGAAAGATATCGTTTGTGTCCCTTTCGCGTATGTATATGTGTAAAAAAATCGTTCGTCAGATTTCGTAGGATTACCAGAGCACTGCTGGCCCGTTCATATAATAGGCGAACTAGGCGACTACGACGAGGGCCTGAATAGGGCGCTCGTATTTATTTGTGGCCAGTTGTGGCGTAGGTAGTTTTTTTAAAATTGAAACTAAGCAAAATGTACCTACGCTCAATAATAACTCAAGAAAGACCTATGGGATTGTCAACTTTATCTAAAGAGCAAGAAATAGGTGAAAAATTTTATTTAAAGGAGATCGTTTTCACTTTTGTCAAAATCAAGGTAAAAAAGTAAACAAATCTTACCTAACTTTATGCTGTATTTGAAGTTTTTTTTTAAGTTTTATTTTTTATACAGTACCTAAAAAAGTGTATAAGTACACTCTTCTTTATGTAACGAATGAGTATTCTAATTATATTATTAAATCACATACTTAATCTGTTTATATAATTGTTTCTATTTTCACGAATTTTCTTAAAAGGGCGCCGTTCCAGTCTTTCGCCTTGGACGCCAAGAATGTGCAGGCCTGCCCTGTACGAAGCTTTTTATTGCTACAAGTGTTAATTATAGGTTTATTTCATATTATATGATTTAATGTAACTGAGACCTCTCGGTACAAGGGATGTACTCAGTAAGAGGCGTTATTACTTACTGAAGGTTTATGGAATTGAGTCCGGATGCACTGGATGCATCTACATACACACTTATATACTATGTATGTGTGAGTGTGCATGTATGCTCACTACAGTAAAGCACACAGATATATGTAACAAAACGAAATGAATTTATATACTAACCTCAGAACAATTACTATACTAACAGTTTATTTTGCGTTGTATTTATGAGGGAAGTTTTAGCTCTTATATAACGATGTTCGCGCCATCTCTGTGTCACTTGTCCCAAACTATCTCGACCGAACGAATGACCGAAGTGGTGTGAATATCCAAGCACCGAGGGGATGCGGGGGGAATGAAGTGAACGTATGCGCCGATCGGCGCGAGCAGTTGGCCCCAATCAGCGGACACGAATAGTCAAGGCCACTCTACGATCCATAATACGGACAATACAGCGGTTTCCGGACCTCAAACCTTTGTCCAGCGGACATACCATAAAGCGGAAGAAGTATTGCGGCGGTCACTAAATACAGCGGAGACAAGATTCCAACCAAATTAAAACAACGTAGCGGTTTAAGCGGATAGCGTCGACCGGCCATATTGATGATAGCGGAATTCAACGGACACAAGGTCAGTGACTACAATTATCTAATATTCCCGTAAATAGTTGGTGCCAGTGACCAGGAAATTCGACAAAGGTCGAAAATCTGGAGTTACTACGCGGGTCTAATTTTTTTCTTCTAATCCTTGTAATTTGGGTATTTACCATTGTTTATTCAAATATTTTCCCATTCGGTTCAGGTCTCATAATCGGGTTATCTCATATTAACAAGCGGGCAGGACTTGATAACACAGTTTAAGTAAAAAATTAATTAAAATACTACGGATGCCATCTAGCGGCATAAAGCGGGCAACAACATTTCATAGATTATTTCATAGTTTATTTCATTTATTATTTAACTAAAGAAGCGGGTGTCAATGTTACTAATTGATTTTCATATTGATTCATGTTAAATTATCATTTTTGCGGGTCCTAATTTCATAAATTAATAAGACAGTGGCACCTCAAGCGGCCACTAGCGGAATTAAAACTGTTACTTGTATAACTTCGTTTTGGTAGCCAAACAATTAGTATTAGCTATTAGCGGAATTTATTTGTGTATTTTGGATTCCATAAGGTTATAGCATAGTTAGGTAATAAATACCTATTTAAATAAGTCATATGTTACGTATTTCATTGTTTTCGGTTTGTGTATATTGGAATTAAGGCGGCTATTGTTTCAATTGCGTCATCTCGGTCAAGCGTGACCAATTTATTTCGCAGGTTCTGTATATTCAATTTCGGAAATATAAGGTTTTTGGTAATAACGTTTAGTTTTAAGCAGGTTTAAAAGTCGTACGTATTCGGTCAAGTGCGATAACTTATTTTGGCGGGCCTGTACTTTTATTTTAGATATAATAATTTAGTTTGCGGTTTTCTTAATATAGATTAGTATTTCGGTTATAGTCAAGCGTGTTAAAATTATTTTTGGGTTCCGTAGGGGTAATATAATTACTTAATATTAAAATTAAAATTTTGGTTTTCGGTTTAGGTCTTTGAGGCGGATTGTACTGACGTTGAGTCAAGTGCGTTGTTCAGAATACAGCGGGTTCCGTATTGAATTATTGTCGAGTTTTTGTGTTTTTTAATTTTCGGGTTTTTTATTATTAGCACGGGTTGTTTGGTGTAATTAAAATTATAGTAAGTTTACTCATATTAAGGTGAGCACACACTAGCGGTTTTCTAAATTATCCTTGTAAATATAATTGTCCAAAATGTCTTTCAAAAAACATTTGGCGGTATTTAAGGCTAAACTCACCTGGTTTGAAACTGCGGTTCGGTTATTGGAATCTGAAAATGATAAACCAAAATTGCGGGCGCGGTTTCCTAAATTTGCGGACATGTCGGACCAATTTCATGAGGCGTATGAGGCGGTCTTGTCTACCTTAGATGACGGCAAACCGGAACATGTGACGGTTCTAGCGGAAGTCAAAGATATTTATGTTCGGGTCTTAGACATGATAGATTTATTGCAAGTTGAGTTTACCGAATTGGGCCTAGGAAAACAACCCATTTCTTTAAATTCTAGTAGCACAACTAATTCGGATACGGGCGGTTTAATGTCGCGATTACCAGCCTTGAGCCTTATGAACTTCAGCGGGCGAGACCAGGACTGGTTGTCGTTCGATAATATGTTTACCAGTCTGGTAGACTCGCGGGCGGATCTTACGGCGGGGCAAAAATTTGCGTACTCGCTCTCTTGTTTGTCAGGGGAGCCGCGGGATATTGTACAACATTTGAGCTTAAACGATGACTCATATGCCATTGCGCGTGATCTTCTAAAACGAAGATACCAAAATTCGAGACGGTTGGCCGATTCGTATATCTCAATCGTTTTGAGTTTACCTTTCGTTGCGGCAAACAAATTAAATTTGCGGGCGGCCTTTGTGAACCCATTGTTAAT
This sequence comes from Luffia ferchaultella, assembly GCA_949709985.1. Taxonomy (NCBI): domain Eukaryota; kingdom Metazoa; phylum Arthropoda; class Insecta; order Lepidoptera; family Psychidae; genus Luffia; species Luffia ferchaultella. The sequence goes on along the minus strand of OX453266.1, from coordinate 4,149,746 downwards.
GGCCACAAAATCATTGGAGCGGTTGGGTTTTCCGGTGGAACAATGGTCATACCTGTTATTGCATATTGTGCTTACTAAACTTCCAACTGAGCTCAAAACGCGGTTTGAGCAGCGGTACGGCAGTGATCCGTCCGTGCTCCCGACCTTCAACCAGCTGTTGACTTTTCTCGAGGAAGAATGTCACTTGTTGGATACGGTCACGCGGGACACGCGGGATTTTAGCGGTGCGGGAAATCCAGGACGTCGGTTCGGAACTGACCAGCGGGCGGGTTCTGGTGGGGTGAGGTACCCCCCACTTCCACAAATTAAGCGGGAAACTAGGCCGGGGCCACGACCGGTATATATAGCTGAGCGGGAGCGGGAAGACAAGTGGTGCCAGTACTGCAATACTGGTGGCCATGTGTTGACTTCGTGCGGGCAATTTTCGGACATGGACCCGGACCAACGTAAGCAACTTGTTGAGCGGCTGCGGCTCTGCTTTAAGTGTTTGGGATCTCATTATGTGCGGGAATGTGAAAACGGACGACCATGCCATTTTTGCAACAGAACCTCCCACCACTACTCTCTGTGTTTCCAGACACCATCCTATAAAAATAAAGCGAGAGTTGACAACTTTTCACGCGGTGCGGGACCTTTCACGGGCGGGGGTAGACTCAGCCCACCTAGGGCAATTTCACCGAGAAACTTGCCATTTGCGGATACTTCGGGAGTGAGGCGACCATCGCGGTCACCTCCACCCAGGCGGGAACAAGAGAGGCGGCGACAGGGATCGCGGTCGCCACCACTTAGGCGGGAGCGGGTATCGTGGTCTTCACCACTACGGCGGGAAGAAGAAGGACCGGCAAAGCCGTGTAACCATCCGACATCCGGATGGGTATACTTATACCCCCGGACGCTCACCTCCACGTTCACCTCAGCGGGATTGACTACCAAAGCGGGAGTCCACTCCTCTTATGGAAGTGGACACGATACTTCTGCCTTCAGCAGTTGTATCAATTCAGGATTCAGCGGGTAATTTTATTGCGGCGCGGGCACTTATCGACACTTGTGCGCAAGGGTCGTTAATTACAGCGGGTTTAGCTAAGCAGTTAAATTTAAATGTCAGTCCAAACGATGAAACCGTCACGGGCATCGACGGACTACAAGCCGGTAGCGGGATCGGAAAGGTACAAATTACGGTAAAGCCTTTAAATGCGGAAACACCTACGTTTAGTACAACTACGGTTATTCTAAACAAATTAGTCGGTTGTCATCCAACGCGGGATTTAAATGAGAATATTCTTCTCGACACCATCGGGTTGCGGTTAGCGGATGTGAACTTTCACATATCAGCCCCCATCGATTTGTTGTTCGGTGCGGAGGTAGCGGGAAATATTTTGCGGGGCGGTAGATTTCAATTGCGACCTGAAGGTCTAGTCGCATTGGATACCATTTTCGGGTATGCTATTATGGGACCTATCCATAAACCAATACATAGGTCTTCGCGGGTAGCGGCAATTTCTCTTTCCAGCGCGATTGAGAAATTCTGGCGGGTAGAGGAGGCTCCAATGATCGAACACGTCGATCCATTGGACCTACAGTGTGAGGAGTTTTATAAATCTTCAACTATGCGGTTGCCATCGGGGCAGTTTATGACGCGGTTGCCCTTTTTATCTGATAGGCCTACATTAGGGGACTCGGAGACTATTGCATATAAGCGGTTTTTATCAGTCGAGCGGCGACTTCAGCGGGAACCTAAATTGCGGGAACAATACGTCGAATTTATGCGGGAATATCAGCGGCTAGGACACATGTCACCTTCAAAATTTGACATTAATAGCGGGGAACACTATTATATTCCACACCACGGGGTTTTCAAATCGGGAGATACTTCAAAAATTCGGGTAGTGTTTGACGGAAGCTGTCGTACAACAGCGGGAGTTTCATTGAACGACTGTCTTCATGCGGGTCCAAAATTACATCAGGACATCACTCACGTCCTTCTACGCTTCCGTCAACATAAAGTGGTCATAATAACGGACATCAAGATGATGTTCCGTCAAACACTCATACATGCGGACGATAGACGGTATCAACTAATATTTTGGCGGGAATCTCCAATTGAGCCTTTAGTTACCTATGAGCTCAACACGAATACTTACGGTCTTAAGTCTAGTTCATATATTGCCATACGGACGTTGCGGGAATTGGCATTGCGGGAAAGGGATAAATATCCTAAAGCGGCTGCGGTTATAGAGTCGGACGTCTACGTCGACGACATACTTTCGGGTGCGTCTTCTTTGGAAGAAGCGCAATCGCTCAAGAATGAGCTCCTCGGTCTTATGGCCACAGGCGGATATGAACTGCGGAAATGGCTATCTAATAGTGCGGATTTGTTAGCGGACGTACCTCACGAACATCAACAGGTACCCTTGTTGTTCGAAAATCCAGAAAATCCGGGTCTAGTTGCGGTATTGGGGATTCAGTATAATCCACTTGCGGATACGTTTAATTTTAACGTTAGTGTTCCAGCGGGCGACTCATGGACCAAACGGAAGGTCCTTTCTTTAATAGCTAAAATGTACGATCCAAACGGTTGGCTAAGTCCGACAATTTTCTTGGCAAAATGTTTTATTCAGCGGTTATGGTTAGCGGGCCTAAACTGGGATGACCCTCTCACCCCAGAGCTAGAGCGGGATTGGCAGTCCATTACCAATGAGTTGCCAAAATTGGCGGGAGTTCATATACCACGAGGTATCTTATCCTCGGACGTGTTACGTACTTCGATTCACGGATTTTGTGATGCGTCCGAAGCGGGCTATGCGGCGGTCGTGTATTCACGAACCGAGAGTACTAGCGGGGAAATAACATTGCGGTTACTCATGTCCAAAAGTAAGGTCGCACCTATAAAAACGCGGCTTACAATCCTAAAATTAGAACTAAGCGGGGCTCATCTTCTGATTAAATTAATGAATCATATCGTTCCAAATTTGCGGGAAACATTGTTAGTGGATAATGTGTATTGTTGGTCGGATAGTATGGTGGTCCTCGCGTGGCTGCGAGCTCCTCCACACACTCTACAAGTTTTCGAAGCGAACCGGGTTTCGCAAATTCAAAACTCTGCGGTTGCGGTTACATGGCGGCACGTGCCCGGAGAAATGAACCCGGCCGATTGCGCCTCACGCGGGATTACTCCTTCTCTTCTGGTTGATCATCCACTCTGGTGGTCACCTCCATGGTTAGCGGAACCTTCTTCACAATGGCCTTCCATAGCGGTTGAACCACCGGCAGTGTTACCGGGGCTTAAGTCGATTGCGGTTGCGGTACAGGCTTCAGAGCCAAAGTTGGAATTGTTAGAGCGGTATAGTTCTTTGACAAAACTGATGGGCGTAACGGGTTATATATTGCGGTATCTTCATAATTTGCGAGTGGAGAAATCACAGCGGATTCTCTCCAGTCACTTATCGGCGGAAGAGCGAAGTGACGCTCTGTTATTTTTAATAAAGCGGGTACAAGCGGAACATTTTGATGCGGAAATTAATTTACTACGGAATAAAAAGCCTATTAAAAATGCGCTCAAGCGGTTAAACTTATTTTTAGACGATAGAGGTCTAATTCGGGTAGGCGGGCGGTTGAAAAATGCGGATATTCCTTACGATGCTAAGCATCCATTATTATTACCAAAGCGGGATCCACTGGTGACTCTGCTAATCAGACACCATCATTTAAAAAATTCACATGCGGGTGCTAACGCGTTGCTAGCTATATTACAGCGGGAATTCTGGATAATATCTGCTCGTCATGCGGTGCGGAGCGTGGTATTCCAGTGTGTACCATGCTGGCGGTTGCGACCTAAGGTCACCCAGCCCTTTATGGGTGATTTACCTAAGGATCGTGTCGGTGCGGTCCGACCTTTCGCGGGTGTAGGTACAGACTTTGCGGGTCCATTTTACATTAAGTCTCATAACTTGCGGAATCCCAAAATACTTAAGGCATATTTATGCGTCTTCGTATGTTTGGCTACTAAAGCGGTACACCTGGAATTGGTATCGGACTTATCAACTCCAGGCTTTCTTAATGCATTAAAGCGGTTCACTTCTCGTCGCGGGTTACCTAAATTGATTCGGTCGGACGGCGGTACTAATTTTGTCGGTGCCAACAATCATTTGCGGGATGTACATACATATTTGCGGGAAAATCAATCAATAATTGGACACGAACTTGCCAAACAAGGCATTACATGGATATTTGATCCTCCATCATGTCCACATTGGGGCGGGCTTTTCGAAGCAGCGGTTAAGTCTGCAAAGACTCATTTAAAGCGGGTGATTGGGGAAGAGAAGCTGACTTTCGAGGAGCTCTCCACAATCTTTTGCAAAATTGAAGCGGTTTTAAATTCAAGGCCATTGTGCCCTCTTTCAAATGATCCTAATGATTATGCGGTTTTGACTCCGGGTCATTTCCTAATCGGGCAACCATTAAACGCGGTAGCGGAATATCCTTATGAAGAATTGCAAATATCCAGATTATCGCGGTTTCAGCGACTTCAACAAATTACTCAAAATATTTGGACTCGGTTTCAATCTGAATATTTGCACACTCTCCAACAGCGGTACAAATGGTCGGATAATGCGGAACCTCCTCAGGTGGGAGACTTAGTCCTCATCAAACAGGACAACATACCTCCACTCCAGTGGAGACGCGGACGGATTGTAAAATTGTATCCGGGCCGTGACGGAACAGTGCGGGTAGTGGATGTTCAAACCTCTACTAACATCCTTAATCGTGCGGTGTCAAGTCTTGCGCGCTTACCAATTTCGTAAGCAGTGGGCTGCTTAGGGCGGGGGGTTATGTTCGCGCCATCTCTGTGTCACTTGTCCCAAACTATCTCGACCGAACGAATGACCGAAGTGGTGTGAATATCCAAGCACCGAGGGGATGCGGGGGGAATGAAGTGAACGTATGCGCCGATCGGCGCGAGCAGTTGGCCCCAATCAGCGGACACGAATAGTCAAGGCCACTCTACGATCCATAATACGGACAATACAGCGGTTTCCGGACCTCAAACCTTTGTCCAGCGGACATACCATAAAGCGGAAGAAGTATTGCGGCGGTCACTAAATACAGCGGAGACAAGATTCCAACCAAATTAAAACAACGTAGCGGTTTAAGCGGATAGCGTCGACCGGCCATATTGATGATAGCGGAATTCAACGGACACAAGGTCAGTGACTACAATTATCTAATATTCCCGTAAACAAACGACATAGACATAACATATCCCATGTTTGTCCAGAATATGCCCGGAAACTTCTGACTATATTTCTGATATATATTTCTATATTTCTGACTAAATATCTGACGGTATTTCTATTTACAATCTGCTTTTTGCTATGCTGTCGATATCTTAGGCTCGGGTCAGACTTAGTAGAAGTTCCGTCGTGGTTCGTTCGTCACACAATCAAACAAAAATCTTACCAATGAATTTCGCAAGCGTTGGTGTTCCCTCATTTTCGGCTCAAGCACAGAAGATTAGTAACGCCACATCTAGCGTAAGTCGAATGACTTTATTACCCAAGTACACAACAAAACGTGGTTACGCCACGTAAGTTAGAAAACTGACTGAAAATAAGTTTGAGTGAAACAGTGAGTGAAAAAAAAAGTGAAGTGAAAGAGTGAGTGAGTGTGCATGAACATGTTTATTTCGTTCCGGGTCTGGGTGTATAATATTTATCTATGTATATATTATTAAAAAAAAAAGTATTTATGTATGTATATCAGTTGTCTAGTAACCCATAACACAAGCATAGTACTTGCTTACTTTGGGACTAGATGGCGCTGTGTGGGATGTCCCAAATATTATTATTATTATTATAAACCGCAAATAAATCCCATCACATAAAACCTTTCGTCATAAGTTATGTTTTGGATGAAGTTTTTTTTTGAAAATTTTATTTTATTTTTCTATTTTTAGTTCTAAGTAACTATAATGTACTTGTGTTTAGTATGAATGGGGCTTCTAAACGAGATGCTTAAATGAAGCAGCGCCATTTGGAGGAAACTGTCGACAAATGGCGGTATTAGTATTAGTTGTCGACAAGTCCTAAAAATGTTAAGGAGTGCTGTAGCTTCCATCATCATCTTATCAGTATTATGATGACTCCCAGACGCAAACATCTGCATAAAACGATTTCCCTGGGATTCCATCATCAGATCCTGCTATGGACATAATGGGACCACCTCGGAAGTACACCTTTCAAACAAAAAAGAATAAAAAGAATTTCCTAAATAGGTTCACATTGGCGAAAACATCGGACAAAATACGTTTTAAAAAACATACACCTAGACGAATATACAACCTGCTCCTTTTCGAAGTTGGTTAAAAAGATTATCTGCTAGACGTCAAACTGGAGGGTTCAGTTTCCGGACCAAACTTAGCCGTGGAGGGGCAAAGTTACGTCCTCACCTACCAAAATGAAACTTTTCATGTGAACAGAAGTTTGTCACTGTCTGCCGCCCTTCGCTCCCCATGCTAACCCTGACAGAGGAAAACAACGAACTGGCTTTTAAATTACCAAGTTTGCGTTAATATAATATGATTTATAAAAACTGCTTACTTATAGCCCACACGAATATAGCTACGATCACTATCACACAATGGTTGATTACTGTTACAGTTGGAGTAAAATTATTACCAGGGTGCATAACTCTAAGTGTGGTATGCGGGCGTAACTGCGGGCGGGAAGCTAGAATGCAATTATATCTAATAAAATACATAATAAATAATAATAACCAAATAAATACTTATAATAAAATAGTAGAATTTCCGTGTCTGTATATTAAAGCTTATTGCAAAAAAAATACTGGGTGACGCGAGAAGAAATAGAACGTAAAAAAACAAATTGTCTGTCTGACAGACAAAAACCACTCGTTGGATTCAAAATTTAATAACTGTGAAATACGAAGCTTTATTCTGAGTAACTTTTAAAATTTATTTGATCAAAATGGACCCACAGATGTAAAAGATACTCCATTTCAAATTTAGTTAGAAACCTCATAGCACCACAGCGTCGCAGCGCCGCGTCACACGTGCCCGGTGCTAAGTCCATGCAGATGAAGTCGCGGGCACAGTTAGTATAAAATACAGATGCATAATGATATAATACAATTTGCGTTTTGTATTCTACTCGCCAATCCTTTTTATTTGATTCCTATTATGCCCGTGGGTGGCCTAAATACTGAAATATTAAATTTTTTTTGTTCTAATTGACTCTTCTATGATACAAAATACGTTACTTCTTTGCCAGATGTCATCAAACAGACAAACTCAATTTCGCACTTATATCCGTACTCCTCAGTAGGTACTGGGTACCTGGGTACCTGGGCACCCGTTGGGACTAAAAAGGTTTCAATCGAAATCTAAGACCAAAAGTTCTAAAAACACGAACGAAGCTCTATCTGCAACTCGTATATTCACCACGAATTACCCGAGCACTCAGACATCAAGTTTAATATAACAAAGCTTGTTCCCTCGCGAAAACTCGGAAAAATTCCCGTGGAAATTAATTGGAATTTAAAAAGTCACCCCGGGTACACGTCAAGGGTCGTGCCCCGCCAAAAAAAGAATAACCAGTAAATTAACTCAATTAAGACGTTTGCTAATGAACCCGCTCTCGAAAAAGTTTTTAAGTTTCATCGGATTGCATGCGCTTTATCGCGACATTTTGTTGGCAGCTCGCTACGAAAAAAGAAATGTTATTACAGTTTATTCAAGAGAACAATGGAATTACAAAGGTCTATAGTTAAAAATATTGAGGTTTTGATTAACTATAACAATAATAATAATACCCGGGACATCCCACACAGCGCCATCTAGTCCCAAATTAAGCAAAGCTTGATTTATGAGTAACAGACAACTGATATACATACTTAAATATCCTTTTTTTATAATATATACATATATTGTCTAAACAGATCTAGACAGACTCGTGGAATATTGTGGGCTCAATAAACTGGATTTAAATGTCAAGAAATGCCAGTCAATCAATTTCACTCGACAACTATTAGTCGAACTTTATTACAGTGACGACCACTTAGCCTAGTGGGTAGTGGCCCTGCCTACGAAGCTGGAGATCCCGGGTTCGAATCCCAGGTCGAGTCAGTATTTATATGATGAATTTTGATACTGGTACCAGGTCTTGGTTGTTATATATATGAGGTGTATTCGCTTGGTACCCAAAACACAAGTTAATGCTTAGTTTGGGGCCTAGACGTTGTCGTCATGTATACGTTATTATTATTACTACATATGACTACAACCTTAATGGAATTTAATTCCAAGAGTGAAACTGATGCGAGACGTCGGTGTGATAATTGACTCCAAGCTGTTACAGTATACATCACATTTTGAATACATTAACATTACACAGAAAGCCTATAAAACGCTGGGATTTATTCATAGGAGTACAAAATGTGTTAAAAACATAGCCGCATGTCATAGCATAAGTGTCGTGATAGCCCAGAGCGCAACGAACCTGTCTTAAATTTATAAGGCCCCACAGGGCCATGGTTCGAATCCGGGCGTGTACCAATGAGTTTTCTGACTTAAGTGCACAATATCACTGACACCGTGGGCACGTTAAGCACTCGGTCCCGGACGCAGTCAATAGATGGCGGTCGTTACAGTTCCCAACCCGCAGTGGAGCAGCGTGGTGGACTTAAGCTCCAAGCCCCCCTCCTCACCCTGGAGGAGGCCTAAGCCCCTGCAGTGGGGTAAAAATGGGCTGATGATGATGATGTCATAGCACATGTCCGTAGTGTGATGGAATACGATTCTCGAATCCTGGTCCCCATCCAAAGTTACTCACATCGCGCAGCTGGAATCCGTGTAGCGCTGTTTTACGCGCCGCCCAAATTATCGTCTCGGTGAACGACGTACCTACGCAGATAGACTTGTTTCTTTCAGTTTGCTATCTATCGTAGACGGCTTGTTACTGACACGAAGCTGCTGTTCGATGTAGTAAATTGTTTTCTAGAATTTTACCTAATTGAATGGATGGAACACGCTCACTGGTAATTGTGGGTGGGGCGTGCGCAAATCACGCTGAATATTCAGTCTTGCACAGAATAGTAAACGAATATGAAAGCAAGTTCAGCGATTTGGACATTTTTTGTGGACCTCTACACATATTTATTATGATTTTTGTGTTTGTTAAGGTTTTTATTAATTAAGTATATCATGTTACAGAAAATTTCGTTTAGGTAAAATTGTCATTGGCTTTGCAGAATGTAATTTTGTTAAATATTAAGTTTTAAAACTATTTATAGCTGTAAGTTTACTTTTTAACAATAAATAAATATTATGAATATTTTACACTCAGACACGGAACAAATAAACATACATGTTCATCAGTGTTTCCAGACGTCCCGATTTTATGGCTCCAATCAAATGTCCCGCACGGGACGCCAGTTGTTCCGATTATTGCGTGAAAGTTCGATCCCGATCGACACCTAATAGAAATGTCCCTAATTGTTTACTATTCACTCTCTATTCATTGAATACAATGTAAACGGAATCGAAACGTAATCTGAAATTGCTGAATTACTAAATAACTGAGCAATTTTATTAGAATTGCAAATTGTGTGCAGTTCAATTTTGATTTCGAGTCATGTATGGACTTTCATCGATTTTTGAAAGACAAGAATGATATATTACAACAAATAACATCATCTGAAAAATATAAAACAACATAAAATGATTCTGTTTTTTTTATTATCATTAATTTGTGTGACAGGTACGTTTGTGTTTTTATTTTATTACCAAAGAATTTATTGTCATATTTATAATTTAGAGTGATTATAAAATTAACAAGCAAATAATAAATGGTTCGTACTTTTTTCCCTTTTTTGTCCGGAATTCTTCAACAAAATCCCGCATTTATTTTCTTATATTAATCCCGATTTGCGCGAAAAAAATTCTGGCAAAACTGATGTCCAGGCACACAAATATATGTCCCGGGCGGAAATCGAACCCACGACCATTGGCTCCACAATTAGGGTCTCTAACCATCAATTAAGTTTAATTTTTTTCTGGCCGCGAATATAGCAATTTAAGAGGCTACTTGTAATCGACAAAAGCATATGGATTGATAATCAAATCGTATTGTTCAGCGTCAAATCATTTCTTTCTAATATACAGGTAGGTAGATTTAATAAAATGTTGGCAAGTGTTTTTAGTTTGCAATAAACTCTAATTGTACATAGGTATAGCCACAGATGAACTTTCTTACGTCGTTTAGTTTTTGAAAAAAAAAAATTGTCCAACATCGACGTATAAAGATGGGCTTTTTCAAACAAAAGCGGTCCCTCAAAATCAATCTGATTGTTAAAATAAGATTAAATTTCTTCAAAAAATAGCTAAAGTTTCTAAGTACAGTTTTCTCGTATCTCCTAACACTTAATATTTTTCGTTTTTTTGATTTAATATAATTAATTCTTATATTAATTAATAATTTTTTTAAATATTTTTACAATCATTCCATTTTAGAAACGCATTAAATATTTTTTCCCAGGAAACCACTAAGGACTCATCTTAGTGTAATAAGTGAGCAATAAAAGTCCAATTTCAAAACGGAACATTCGTCCCGCAGCAATAAAGAAAACAATAATTGTCGGTGTAACAATAACAACGCTCGTTAGCCGCTGCAATGAAATCTATCTTACAGTTAGGAAACTACGGCGAGTTTTATTATAGCACTATTTACGATAAAATGGCTGTAGAACACACTATAAAGCCTTTGATAAATGAAGAAAATGGGTAATTATTACTGCGACAATTTTCTTGCTTTATTTCCAATTTCGCTCGTGGTTTCGCCCGCGTGGACCTGTTAAAGGGGCATTCCGGTTTATGTGATAAGGTAACAAACACACAGACACGTATTCCGCGATGAAAAGTAGCCTAATGTCCTTTCTCAAGGTTCGAGCTATCTCTATATCTAATATCAAAATGGCATCTGCCGTTTAGTTGCGAAAAAATTACAAATATACAAATACGTTTCCGCTGTACAAAGTCGCCCATATTCATATTTGGGATGCAAGCTATCTTCCGGCCAATTGCGAATCGACCTCCCGCCCTGAGGTTCCATATACACGTATAGACGTGTTTCTTGCTACTTGTCCTCAGAATGCCACGTAAACGCATGAAATATTTCATTTTTTCAAAATATATTTAAATAAATAAAATCATTTTGCTGCTATGTCACGTATTATGTGACATAATAATAATAATAATAACAATTTTCGGATTTATTCTTTTACTTGCGCTTTCATGATTCTTTTTTTTTTCTTTATATACATACACAGCACCATCTAGTCCCAAATTAAGCAAGTATTATGCTTGTGTTATGGGTTACTAGACAACTGATATACATACTTAAATATTCCCTATAATATATAATAATAATAATATTTGCCATCTAGTCCCAAAGTAAGCAAGTACTATGCTTGTGTTATGGGTTACTAGACAACTGATATACATACATACTTTTTTTTTTTAATAATATATACATAGATAAATATTATACACCCAGACCCGGAACGAAATAAACATGTTCATGCACACAAATATTTGTCCCGGGTGGGAATCGAACCCGCGACCCTTGGCTCCGCAGTCTAACCACTCGGCCAATCGGTCGTCAACATATACATATATAAATATTTTTGAGAAGACCCCACATACATATAACAACCAAGACCCGGTACCAGTATCAATATTCATCATTCAATACTGACGCGACCTGTGATTCGAACCCGGGACCTCCAGCTTCGTAGGCAGGGTCGCTACCCACTAGGCTGCAGGGTCGCTACCCACTAGGCTAAGCGGTCGTCAAAGTTCTAAATTCAAATTCTAGATCAATACTGAGTACTTACTCTATAAATTTTAATCTTACTTGCGAGTGCCAATCATTAATTTTATAGATATTAGTAAACTTAACGAGCTTTCAGGCAAATAGCTATAGAGGCTAAATATTTCGCGGAATTGACAACGGTGACAGCGTGCACTGCGTATGTTTTATTTAACTCAATACGAATATAAACACGCAATTTCAACCCAATGTTGAGTATGAACAAAATATGATCGCGTAGTTATTAAATTCCTTACTAATTTAATTAACACGCAACTATAATACGGTATACCTAAGCACGATCTGATCTGGCCCTGACACGGTAATAGGCCCTGCCCTAACTTTTTTCCTTTTTCCTGGCGTTGATGCGCGAGGTTTTAGGCAGTTATCCAGCCTCGAAGGCAAACCTTAGCGCCTGCAGCAAAAATATTTATAATAATAGAACATATCCACATTAATGGTGGATATTAATGTCGGTCGTTCTCAGTAGAATCTGCTTTCTGAACACATAGTTGCCTTAACAATTTAAAAGAGCTTTTAGAATAAAAAAAGTTTTCAGTTCTCAGTTCACCATACCATACAAAGATAGAGTAGATGTTTTAAACGTAAGTAGTCCTCCGTAAAACATATTTGTGTACATCCATGTAGAAATTCTCCTCTTTCCAAACATGCTGTTTCCCGGCAAATATAGTCTACTCCGAAAAATAAAACGATCCTGTAACCCGAAGATATTTAAGCCTTTGCCTAAAAAAAAAAAACTGTAGGTGGCAGGCAGGTGTCAGTCGCCACCGTGATAAATGACGCGAGAAGCAGGTAACGAAAAAAATAACAAATTATGGTAACTCCACCCGCGTCACGGCGTATCCTTGTGAGAATCTCACACCCTTTGTGGAAAATAAATTAGGAAACTCACGGTTTACCGAAGCGCAAACAAACCCTAAGAGTATTATTAAAAAATTATTCCTTATGGCAAGAATTTAGACGCTCGTCTCAGGACTTGAGCACTTTTTATTTATTTTCAGGGTCTAAGCAGTTGCCTTGACACCGAGTTTTGTGTTAATATGTTTAGATATATACAACACCTGTATATATGACATCAATGATAATGTTGACAATAATTGAAGGAATTTTTAAAAGTAAATATTTATTGTTTTTTTTAAAATGTTTTGTAAAAATAAATGTGTAAAAATCCACTTATTTTACTATAGAAAAATCCTACATTTCTCTAATAGTCTTGCTATGAGGCTATGCTACAGATTGAAAAAAATACTGGTTCGGTGATGCAATTTACCATTGACAAAGATATAAGCGGTAAAATGATAAGTATTAAATATCACTCCGTCCACTTGGCTGCCATGGGATCCTAGGATATTTTTTCACCTATCGCCTCCTATTTATTGGCATATGTCAAAGATGCCTGTAACATTTTCTATCTCATAGCCATTGTAGACGATATTAAGTTATTTTTTTCTTGACCGTGGCTAACATTGCATATTACATTCTAAAGTGAATAAAATTAAAATGAAACTTAGGAATTAAATGAAATAACTGTAATGCGATTTTTGAAATCGTAATCTTATGAAGGATTATGCAACTGACAATTTATTAGCTTAGATTAACATGGTGGTCCAGGTGGAAAAACGCACACTTGCACTAAGCTGTTTTGTCTTTAAACAAATGTCATCCAATTAACTATGTATTTATAGATTGCAATGTGTACAGGGTGATTCGGTGATTCTTTATGAAAAGAATAATTTATAATGAAATATTTACGATGACAGAAAATGTAAATACAAAACATTTTAAGTTTGTCACAAGTGCATTTGAAATTGTGGACTAATCAAGGTCAGTAAATTGACAATAAAACCAAAAATTATATCTATGATTTATTTATTCTATTAACTTTCTTTTTCTTTATGGATTCGTTTGTTCTCTGAGCAATCTTTCTATGATGATTGATTGACATCTGAATACTTTGTGTCGCGGTAGCAGCTTTATTAGTGATGCGACATATTTTCCAAAATAATCGATACTTTCGTTCCATTGTTGTCGTGACGTCGAGTTATCGAAAACCGTTTTGAAATCGTCACGTTTCCGTTTCCGTTCCTGTGTATTCATTTTAAAAAAAACAGATGTTAGATCCTGGTCGTCTTCGAAATTTTCCTCCAAGTAAATTTCTTCTAAGGGTTCTTCATTTTTTTCTGATCCATTGGATGAACTCTGAGAAAGAAATTTCATTTGAAATTAACTTTGGTTTGCTTGACAGTATAGTTTTTTTCTTAATAAATACAATTCAAATGTTTTGCAAGCATTAATCGCGAATGTATTTTGAATTTGTAAATTATATCTTTTTAACATGAGTACAATAAAAACGTGGCCCATTTCTACTTTCGCAACTACGCCCATTTTTACGCCCAAAACGTTTCGTTGCACGTCACAGTTTATTTATTTAAATGCGTAGATAGTGATAACTTTTTAGGTGAAATGGAAATCATCGATAATCAGCAGTAATCTGATTAATATTTTATTATTATATATATATATATATATAATATATATATATATATATATAATAATATATAATAATATTAAAAAACCAATAATCTGTTGGTTTTCCCACAATAAATAAATAAAATAAAATAAACAAGGAAACAAGCGCAATACACCGGAACTACATGTCTCTATATGTTACATACAGAGATATGTCGTTTTGGGGCGAAATATTGCGTCGACAAAATTTTGCTGCGGTGTGCATGTGAGCCCGGCTGATTGACTTGAGTTTTCTTCAATCGCCGCTGTTGATGGAGATCTGTCAGCGTGTGTTTTGTACTGATCGTGTTGTATTGTTTATAATTTGTGTTTTCGTTGGCAAAACAATACTCATCAAACGAAATTACGGAAAAATATGGTAACTGTGTAGTGTAAAAGTGTTACAAATGTAACTCAGAGAAAGAAGTACGAAGTGCGCCGGTAAAAAAGAGCCGCTTCATAAAACCTATGTGAATCAAACTATCACATTTAAAGTAATGAATTCAAATTTAAAAAGTTTTTATTCAATATAAGATGTCTACACGCACTTATTGAAAATCAAAATGAATTTATTAGGTACCGGTTCAAAAACTAGAAGGAGAAGAACCGGCAAGAAACTCCTCCCTGTTTATTTTATTTAACGAGTGATATTATCTTCACTTAACTAATATAATTTATTAACTCTTTTGAATTATTTTTATTTTCAGGTCACCATGTACAGTGGCGCCCTACTGGTGTGATTATTAGGAACTAAGAACTCGGTAAAAATCTCATTATGCGCTAATATTTGTTAATAAAGACGATCGTTGTTGGAACATGACATATTTAGAAGTAGTGACGTCTGTCTGTCTTTCCATGATCTGTGGGTTTAAGTTTTGGACCTCTATTAGGTATTTTAACTTCGGAAAACATGATAACCAAATGTTATTCTGGAAACTAAAGAACATCTATGTAAAATAATAGTGGTTTAAGCATGAAATTGCCGCTCTAGCTACTAGAATTTTGAAGGAAAACAAAACATGCACGGTAAAGTGTTCAATTTGGGCCTTTTTCAAATAAAAGCCACTGTGTTTTAAATGTCGTGATAGCCCGAGCGCAGCGAACCTGTTTCAAATTTATAAGGCCGTGAGGGCGTGTACCAATGAGTTTTTCTGACTTAAGTACATAACTATCACTGACTCCGTGCCTCGGAGAGCACGTTAAGCCGTCGGTCCCGGCTGCTGTCAATAGATAAACGATCGTTACAATCCACCAACCCGCACTGGAGCAGCGTGGTGGATTTAAGCCCTCTTCAACCTGAGGGGAGGCCTAAACCCTTAAAGTGGGGCATTAATGGGCTGATAGAAGAATGGAGAATGGTGTTTTAAATTCAAACTTAATATAACAGTTTAATATGTATTTTTCGATTGTTCTAAGATCGCGCCTACATTTAACATGAAAACGTCAGAAATTCGAATAATTTGTGAAGAAGAGTTTCATTGTAGCAAATGTAGCACAAGCAGCTTGTAACTCGTAAAGTCAATACTATGTTTAGAGGAAACACTAATCAACACAACGTGCGTTTTTGATTGGTCACTCCCACAGTGGAGATTTAGATTCGCTAAATGAACCAAAACGTAGGTCAGCTGAAGTCTATAACTAAGAAACGCAAGCCGTGGTGGAAGTTGACCCTTCTGTTGAATTAGCAGCATGGTTTCAAGTTATTACCCACAATATTGATTTTTTAAAGACGTAAAAAATTTAAAAAAAAAAAAAAACTAGAAAACTGGGTACCATGAATTGGATGACCTGCCATAAAGAAGCTCGTCTTGGGTTGATTAATGGAGACAGAAATAAGAGTATTTTGAACAACATTGTAATGCGACCAAATAGGGATGGTTGCGATAACCGCAAACGAAAAACCTATGGCTGAACCAAGGTGGAACGCCAGAACGTTGCCCTCAAAAAAGCTTATACCTATAGAAACATAGGTATTAATGGTGATTGTTTGGGGTTCCAATCGTCGTATAATTCACTATAGCTTATATAGTAAATGTTATGTACACCATAAGTGTCATGCATATTAGAATAATACTATAGAATACTCATGTGGTTATTGTATGAGTATATGTGATGTGGTTGTGCTTTAATAAAAAAATAAATAAAAAAAAAGCTTCCTCAGATACAATGTATTGATAGCGGCTCTGACTACAAAAGGATTTAGAAACCCTTCGTTCTCTCCGGAATTAGCTGCTACTGAATACCACTTTTCCGCAAATTGGACTTTCTCCACCGAAAAAAAATTAGTTCCTGAGAAGCAGTCGGAATCGACTTTACCAACTTAGTTAAGTTCTGGTCCCTAGAGTCCTATTACAAAGGTATTCATAACCTTTCTATCAGATGGCAGTTAAAGACTTTTTTCTTTGTAAATTCTATTACAAATTTTCCCATATCAAATGGCAATTTCATGCTACAACCCCTGACACCATCTACAGCACCAATTTTACTTACATCTAAATATTGAACAGAAGAATGTTTTTTGTTAAGATGTGCCTTCAGATTTTCTATCTTGCGATGGTACATCACAGTCTGATTACATAGTCGACAATCTGCATGGTTTGCTGTTTTAGACACCTGAAGCAAAAAAATAATTAGGACAGCTCATTAAATCAATAAAACAGTAACCAGTGTTTCATCATCATCATCATCATCATCAGCCCGTGTCTCTCCGCTGCAGGATATAGGCCTCTCCCAAGGCTCGCCACCACACACGGTCCTCCGCCTTTCGCATCCAACTACCCCCGGTATGGTGTTTCAGGTCATCTGTCCACCTGGCCGGGGGGCGTCCAACGCTTCGCTTTCCGGTACGTGGCCTCCATTCGAGAACTCGTCTACCCCATCGGTTATCCGTTCTACGGCAAATATGACCGGCCCATGGCCATTTCAGCTTGCTGATCGCTTCGGCTATGTCGATAACTTTAGTTCTTTGACGGATTTCAGTGTTTCTGATTTTATCCATCAAAGAACCAGTGTTTGTACCCTGTATATTTTGTTCATTTATGGCTACAGATACGGTTCATTTACGAGCTAGTTTCGAGATACTTTTTGGTCGCTAGTTCCACCACCAAGAATTTCAATGAATTTCAGTGGTAAAAAGACAAGATAATTATAAAGAGGGTATGTGTGAAGATCAACTGTTCTCTCGGTATTAACTAAACAGTATAAATATCATAGAACTAACTAACTATAGAGCAGCTCCAATTCCAAGGACATCGAACATTACGAAATGTAGCTTGGATGTTTCTCGAGTTACAGTCTTGCAAAATGATGGACAGATAGATAAATACCTCATAATAATCCATGTATGGCCTGGGTACACCGACAGGACAACCATCCTTGTGTTCGTTATTTTCTTCAGAGCCACATGTGCATTGGAGAACTGATTCATGCTTTCCTGAAACAAAAATATATAATTATAAAATTGTTTATTTCACACATATATAAGCCCAAATAAAGCACTAATACTAGTCAAAAATTACTGACGATTTAAAAAATTACCACTGTTGAGAAAAAGCGCCAAAAAAGTCAACTGTTATATCTAAATTTAGTTTTAGGTCCACAAAAAGCTCTGTATGAGCTAAGTCCGAGCTGTGCCATTGTGCAAGTAATGAAAATAAACTATAATAATAATAACACACACAATCACAACAACGTCTAGGCCCCGAACTAAGCATTAGCTTGTATTTTGGGTACCAAGCGAAGACACCACATACATATAACAACCAAGACCCGGTGCCAGTATTAATATTCATCATATAAATACTGACTCGACCTGGGATTCGAACCCGGGACCTCCAGCTTCGCAGGCAGGGTCGCTGCCCACTAGGCTAAACCGTCGTCACTATACAACGCAGGTGTATAATTAGTTTAGAAACAAGAAAAATAATAATTTATATTGAAGAAAACAGGTAGCTTCTTTGGAATATCAACCACTGAAACCAATGAGAACGGAATCACATCAATCGGAACATGCATTTACGACTGTCAATTTGCTTTACACTACAATGCTAGGTTTTACGTAACATAAGTTTGCAAGAGAATCACAAACCATTATGGCTAAAATCTATTTGTGTGTCGCTTTCCTGTTCATCGCTGAGTTCTGAATTTTCCACAATCCTACGTCTTCGAGACTCTTCTCTCTGAAAAACAATACAATATTAAAAATATATATAAGGTCGCAGCAAAAATGTTACTATTGAAGTTTCACTTTTCTACAAACTCAGATTGTTATTTAACACAAAAAACCAGTCAACTGTGAGTCCGACTAACGCCCTGAGAGTTCCGTATTGTAATTATCGCTACTCACCGCTAGATGGCACTTAAAGGAATATATCACATTAGATATTATAGATTTTTTTAAAGGATATAATTACAAATTAACGATTTTTTTTCTTTACTTGTCAAGTGAGACCTTGCCTCTTGCCAAAGTTTGTAATAGGGTAGTTGCCTATTTTTTTATTTATATGAAAGTTTTCTAAATATATCGTAATTGTTAAGCAATTTTAAAAAATAAATAATTATTACCAAAGTTATGAATGGTTAAAATGTCCTGTTAGACAGAGAAGGCAATACCGCACTGTGTACCTATGTGTGACATCAGGCCATTTAAAATAATTTTAAATTTCGTTTTGTATGAAAGAGACAGAGATCAAATCTTAATAGCTTATAATTTCTACGTTCTTCAATCGAATAAAATTTTGTTCAAAAATTTTGTTACCTTATAAAGTCTATTTTTATATTTTGTAGATATATATAAATATTCGCCGCCGAACCACGGCTTCGGGCGGCTCACCGTAGCTGAGATCAGTCAGCCCCTGCCGAAGTACGGCATCGGCACCGCGACGACCAAAGGGTCCTAATCCGGTACCACTAACGATCCCTTATACACGTGCCCTTTAGGCAGCAGCCCACGCACGGGAAAGCTACGATTAACAGTCAAGTCCGAGGTTCCGTATCAAGGCGAGAACAAAAAAGAGGATTATCGTTAGGTGAAATTAGTGGTATCGCTATCTTAGGTAGTGTGTTCATGTAAATAATAAATAATAGACAGGACCTGAATACGTCTGCGTGATTTAGTTTTGAGTGTGTTGATTGAGACTCAGAGCAAGAGACGTAACACTTTCGAAGTACCCGAGAGAGTCTCCGAGGGACCGCCGAGCGGCCCTTCTTATATTTGAATTTCGTCTTTAACCAAAGCCGTGTAATACTGTGTAATTTTGTGCGACACAATAAAAATTTAGTGAAGAGGAACATTGTTTTATTCCATATTATTTTGTCTGTGGGTTTTCCACCCGGGCAGGGAAAACTCCACGTTAGGTACATAGTATTACATTAAATACTAATAAATACTAATATTAGTATTTATTAATAACCTATTACTATAAAAACAAAATTATTAATAATAATTTACGTTTGTTCCGGATTGGCACTGTAAACAGGTTCTGTGGCACCAGACCAATACGGAATTGTAAAACAAGTAGTAATTCCGTATTGTTCCTGTAATCATTATTTGTTTTTTATGTACTGTTATCAAAAATCCTAGACAATCGAATATGTTTTTTTTTAGACTGAAATCTATCCGATAGATACATCTAGACAAATACATACACGGAGACATTTTTTAGGTTCATTTTGTTCATATTCTAATAATATTTATTTACGCCCGTTAAAATTCCAATTTAAATTTTTATCACAAACACATGTCATACTTTCGTCATTTTTAGAAAAGTATTAGAAGAGCGCACGCGCGGTTCGGCGCGGCCGGTGCTACAGAACCTTTACAGAACCAATCCGGAACAAACTTTAAAATGTTTCAACTGTCATACTTGTAATTCTGAAATTTGCTGTTGATGTCGCCGTCGTAGATGGTTCCGAAGATTGTGGGACGTACTCTTGTAGGAGATTCTGCGTCTACAAGTTTTGCAGATGGCGTATTGGTTGTTCACCCTAATGAAGTATTTCCAGATCAAATTTCTATTTTTTCTTTCAGACATTGTATTTGATATTACAGACGTTCTTTTCTGCAAACACATCAATTTGTAATTATATACAGTACGACCCAATACAAAACGACCATCGGTTGTTTTCGTAAATTAGACAAAAGAACCGATTATTCGAAACACAACTGCATACATGGTAAAGAGTGATTTTTCCAATCAAGAATATTTCTTTAAGATCTATTGTATTAAGCCAACAAATTGTTTTCTTGGTTTAACTCAATGTCTTCAATCAACAAAATATTCTTGAATGAAGAAGTTTCCTTTTACCGTATAGTAAATTACAGTAAACTAAACGGCTTTTAAACTTTTGATTTAGGGTAGCACGGTCATTTCGCTAAGAAAGCCGATATTTATTTTGTGTTGGACTCACCGAACTTTAAATGTTGTAGACTAGAAGACGCACGCTTGCTAAACTCAACGACTCAAGGCCGAGAACAACTTTTGTCAACTTCATTAGCTTGATTTTTTTTTATCGATATCTGTCTTTCATTCAATAGTTTGTAACTAGTTGTGACGGGTAATACACCTAGACTTATACACAATACAAATATCTAGGTAACCAATCTCGTGGGGCCTTATGCGCGTCCCACCCGTCTCCCTTTCTCAGCACTGTGCTAACTTTGATTCTCGAACTAAATAAACGACCAGCTTTACTTATCTACTCAACTAATACAAAGCTCGATGGTTGGACTAAACTATGTTAGAAAGGAATTTAGTGGAAAAATATAATAAGAAAAATCAATTAAAACTAACATTACGAAATATTATGGTGAATCAGGTAATGCTGGAACTTCGTCTATAGTTAGAGTTTCACATCTATTTACGATACTTGTCAAAGTCAGTCACAAAAACGTCACAGTAATATAATTTCATAGAAACGTTGCGGCGAGAAATATGACGGACCGTTTGACTTTATGTCACATGGATAACATCAATGAAACACATTTTTTTCTAGTGAGAACGTATTTCTTTATTCTGATAAGTCGTACGGTTTATATGGTTCTCGGAAATCGTAATGTTTTGTATGATTTTCGAGAATAAAGAGTTACGTTTTCACTGGACTAGTCCGAAAATCACCACCGTGCAATAGCGCATACGCTTCGCATTTCAGTGCCGTACTTATTATCTATGACAAGCGCTATACATGCGGTATGCAACACATTAAAATGTAAGTTCCATATTAAAAATAAACATAAAAAAAATTAAGATGTTATGTCATTGAAAAGATACTGCTAAAGAATGTCTAATGAGTAATTCTAAGGTGATATTTGAAAACAATATTTTAATCTTATACAAAACGTAGAAAAACATCTTACAGACGTGCTAATCAGGGTGTTTTCTTCTCGTTGCATTTCGATGCTAGCTAATGAGTGTGCATGACTATAGCCAATAAGGTAGCTGATACTCATTGTCATCTTGCATAAAACTGGTGCGACGGGTCATAGTTTACTAATATTTAATGCAAATGTAATGTATCTATAAAAATAAAATATCATTGTTTTAAAGTAGTTTTGTCTAAGTTATACTGTACCATCCTACCAAATATTTAAAAAATGTAGGTAAATTCATATGTAAAATATATAAAATTGTTCATGAAATAAATTACCCTCTTGCGGGAGCTTGTTATATCCACATCACCATTATTGGTCATAAATGTTGATTGAAGTTGATTGTATTATTTACCTACTTTTCAAATAATGTTAAGACGCCTATAACTACCTGTAATTAAATGCTTTTATTTAGTAAATGTAGCTCGATGACGAGAACAGCATTATTACAAACCTTTGTGGTTTTTCCAATGTTGTTATTTTTGAATAAGAATGTAAATGAACTTTGATTTGATAAATAAATTAAAAAAAAGAAAAAAAAAAATCCAACTTCATTTTCTTGTATACATTATAATGGAGTCTAGACAGAAAATGAAATATATATGGTAATTATTTACACTACAAAGACACTAAGAAAGCCTCAGTTGTTTGCGTTCGATCTTTACATTTGTACACAGAAAAATGGTCACTTGGTACAAAAAACATTAGTTACTTGAATAAAACGGAGACTTTTTTAATTCAAAAGATCAAAAGCGTATTCTTGAATCAAAAACACAGAAATCTCGCCACAACATATTTTTCTAGATTGTTATACTTCTGCCAAGAAAATTTACTCAGTTAAAGAATACAGTTTACTAAATTGAAGAACGTTTTATAAACTACCGTTAAGAACATTTTCGTACTTCAGCAATGTGAAAATATTTGTTGATAGAAGGAAGTAAGAATCGAAATCTCACAAATCGAAATAACAGATGGCACGTCAGTCTCCGTGCAACACGAAATATAAAAAAAATTGAAAGATCCGACTGCGTTAAAAATAATTAACTGAAAAGATAAAACCAAACTCTATAAATTTACGGCTTGCCTTTGATGAATAAATGAGTAGTATTTCGATTTTATTATATAAATTATTGATTATATATCACACACTGTATATGCATACAAATTACAATTTGTTATTGTTTCTAAGTACTAAAAGTTTAAATTGGATTTTAGAAAATTACAGGTGATGTACAAACTCCTTTAAGTGCGACGTGAGATTTTCCGTAGTGGCCTTGAATGACATTTTATTTCCACAGAAATGACACAACGCTATTGTGTTTGTCAACTGTACAAAAAATAACATAAGATCAAATTTTAATAAATAAATCGCTTATGGTGAGTTGCAAAAAAAAACAGGCGACTACTTAAGTAAGCACACTATTAAGTATGCACAAATATGAACTTAGGATTGTGTAATAACTTCTTTAAGTTGCCACCGACTTTAAGTAGCCTTCTTGCAACGCGCCGTTTTAATTTCTTAAATGCTGATTACTATGGGCCGTGATCGCTTGAAACCCTACCTAGTAATTAATATAAAAATTGTAGTATGTATTATCTAAGTACCTACTTGTAGTATCCATAATCAAGGTAAGATTACCTTCACGTCACAGGGTGGAATTATAAGGTCAGCCATTGCCGTTGCATATTTATAAAAATATAATGTCCCTCTCAGAGTGTTATTAATATTGGCATTTAGCAATAATTTTTAGTTGATTAGACCTTTACTTGAACAATTATTCTAATCCTATGAATTTAACTATCACAATAAACATTAATGCAAACTGTAGACACTACTATCTTTAACACTCAAAGGCTTACAACTCTACTCTAGTTGTATCTAGCATTACACAGTAATAATCTTCAAATTATAAACACTATGAGTAAGTGATCCTGAGACACGACCATCTCTCACAGAGCTCTCTCTCCCCATGCTCTGACCTTGGCCTTGGGTCTCGTGTATTTAATATTTATCGCCCTTTTGCGATCTACATACATACTCCTGTGCCCGATTACACTCGAATATGACAATACCTTACAGGGTTGCTACCCGGTAAGTCATCGATGCATTATATAATAATTTACTATTAAAATAGGGGTGCTGCGACATATATAGAATAAGTCTGACTGTATTAGAGTATATCTAGATACATTTGGCCCGTACAAGTTTGATATGAGATTCAGATACAATTTTGTGTTATTATTATATTTTATTGCAGAACATAATAAAGAATATTTTATATGATAATATTTAAAATAAATGCCATAAAATTTTTTTGTCTTACATTTTTGAAATATGTCCAAATTCTGCCACAATTACTTTTACTCATATGTTTGTGTACAGGACACGATGTTCGATTTTCAGCACAGGTACACTCAAACTCTTCCACTACTTCTAGAGCCACGAAATCATCATCTTGATCTGTTTAGAGATAAATTAATAATAAAGATTTTTTTTGTTTTAAGTAAATTAAAAAGGGTCAAATAAAAAAGATCAATGCTGAATCTCATGTAGGTAATTTAAAGTAATGTATAATTTGATTCAAATTAAATAAAACTTCTTGTTTTAGTTAATTTCTACATAAAAAGGTATTGGATAAATTAATAATAAAGATTTTCTTTTGTTGTAAGTAAATTTAAAAAAGTCAAATAAAAAAGATTAATGCTGAATCTCATGTAATTTAAAGTAATGCATAATTTGATTAAAATTAAATAAAACTTCTTCAGTTAATTTCTACATAGAAAGGTATAGATTTTAGGGGTACAGCTACTGAAAATCTCTTTTAAGCGTTTTGAAGTAATATAGTTTGTCACAGTCATGTCATGTTTGGTTGACCCAATATTGCGGATACAGTATTTGGGGGACATGTGGTACTGGATGTGCCCTCCGTCAATAAAACTTCTTGACAGATTTTGAAATAAAATCATTGAACTGGACGAAAGATATTCATGTAAACTGGATTTGACACACAGTACAAACAACACATAGTCGCACCAGTCACAACAGCTATATTAGATGGCTTTGAAAACTTAATGTAATTAGTGAAGTCCTGAACAGAATATACAGGCTGAGTTTCTGAGATGGGACTGTATAGTCAAATCCTAAACTATGAGAAATAGCGAAAAGTGTTCAAAGAAGTCATTAGCTCAATTTTGGAGAAAAAAACTGCATATTCACATTTCTGTTATATTATAAATAATTCAATATGTGACAGTTGACGACAGCTCATATTGATGCTTATTCGACTCTTCTTGTATTGATATGATCAAAACAAACAGGGCCATTTCCTTATTTCAATTAATATATTACGCAAAATGAGTGCCATCGAGCATGATATGACACTCATTTTTTCTGGACGTTTTTACATGTCGGACCGCACATCTTTCTAATCTTATATCATAATTATAATCCTTTATTGCTTCACATGATACAATGCATAGTATAATACTTAATACACAATGCACACATGACCCTGTAAGGGCACTGCAAATTTTATAAAAATTTTATACAATACTTATACAATATTTATACAATGAGCGAGTCCACCAATACATATATCAACAATACAATGTAAAGTTTTTAGTAAGCAAACCATAATGTTATGAGTAATATTTTTAAAAATATTGGGCTATTAAAAAGTACCCGACATGTTTATTACAAAATTTTATAATTCTAAATACATATTACAAGATCCTATCAATTTGTGGTGTGGTGGGTTTCCAAAACTGCTACCCTAAAAATATTAATGAAAATTTAGACTTGTAACAATAACTTAGATATTTGAAAAATATGGAATAGAAAAAAACCTACCCATTACAAAAGTTGTACTGTGGGTCTGCTTTCTAATGCTGCCTGACACGGATCTTGTTCACAACAATGACCAATTTTAAAAGCGACCACAATAAGTTAATGGTTCACAATTTAAAAACTATAGGTTAGGCCTGAGCGATGCAGCGAGCCACCAAGAAGCCCTATTTTTATTTTTTGTTGTATTTCGGTTAAAAATATTTACTGCGTGGGGTTCCTACACCCCGTTTTTAAAAGCGCAATTAAATACTTTTTAACTTTTCTTCAGGTAATACTGCAAAGTGCTACCATTACTGTCATTACAAGACTTGATACTTACAGTAAATTCCTTTTACAATGTTTCTTCTGGGTGACTAGTCTTTCTGCTTCTCGTGTAGATAAAAAATAAGTAAATTTATCAATTTACAAATGGTGCATCATTAAAAACCTATCTTGATAGAATTTTGAATGAGGGCAAAAAGCCTCTGGGTGGCTTGTCACATTATTCTAATTAGTAACCCTAAACAATTGATACTTAAACTGGTGGTAGTTTTGGAAACCCAATCTAAGTGAATATATATATTTAATTTATATATTTAATAATAATATAAGAATATATATTTAACTAATATGTACTTTAAAACTTCATAAAAAAATTTAAAACTAACCGTTGTCGTTTTCTTGCAATTGTAATTCTATCTTCGTATTTTCTGCAGTTTTAATAGTTTCCTCGTTGTCCATGTCACTTACCCGTTCCATAAAAATCTAAATTAATAAAATATGGTACCTAAATATTGTGGATAATACGTTAGAAAACATTAGAACACAAATGTGCACGAATGTCATAAAAAACAACAAACAAAACTATACCATGAACGAATCAACCTGAATCAACCACAGTTCATTTCCATTTGTCAATTCCATAGAGTTAATAGAATCTTAGAGAGGGAATTAATTATAAAGAGATGCGACTGCATGCATATACTTCATGAGATGGAGAGTGATGTTCTATATATATATATATATATATATATATATATATATATACCAAACACATCTACTGTGTTTACTGGGTGACCATGTGTATCTTTATTTAGGTACCCTTTCTTTTTAGACTGATCTGTGATGACGAAAGTGTCATTAAATTTCATTGAAGCAAACCATAAATGATTTTTGAGAAATTGGTTGTTATAGGCAAAGGAGACATATTAGCACCATGACATTCTTTTGTTTTTAAACTAGCTTTCCGCCCGCGGCTTCGCTCGCGTGGACTACACAGTTGTACCGGGTCAGTTAAAGGAACGCGACGCTCCAGGTGACTGTGGTCACCAAGTGTGTTATGGGGTGTTTGTCATAATAATGGATTTCTTTATGAATGACATAAATTCTGTGATTTGCTACTGTTAGAATTACTTCAAGGGAACCATAAATATGCTTACCTGTCCAGGTTAGGTAATTGAATTATCATATATACATCTCATGATGTGGTTTCTGGATCACTACTGTTTCGCATTCTACTTATAATCCACCAGTCATATTGGCTGATCGCTGTGACTGTCGTTCATGCCTGAAATAAATAAATAACCGGACAAACACTGTCATAAAATAATGTCTGCCCGTGACCGCAAGCACAACTACAATTTATACTTATTATAGAAACATTGGCTATTCTACCTTCAATATTCTTTCTTTAGTGAACTCTAATACTCTGTATTAACATAAGGATATAATATATACATTTATACCTCTCTACTCCTAGAATGCCCGAAATGGACCCGCGGTGAAACAATGTATGTTCTACCGCATTAGCACTGGCCTTTCATGGTTCAGTGACCTTATCGTAACATATACGAAAAGGAATTAAACAATGTTGGACTGCCCTTGTTCTCCGCGGATCACTAGTGTCAACGTACTCAGTGATTCCTTAGAATTAAACAGCGTTGGACTGCCCTTGTCCTCCGCGGATCACAAGTATCAACGTACTCAGTGATTCCTTAGAATAACACAACTTAGAACTACCTAATCCATCTAAGATTAAGCGCTTATCCTTACGTGTACTCGAAACAAAGCATTAAATTCGACACGTGATTTCATAATTATTCGACACGCGATTTTACAGCTTTAATTATACATTCTATTCTATTCCATGTTAATAAAGAGTCATATTATTCAATTCGTAGACACGTAACTCTATGTCGATGAACTCGCCACGCAGTTCCAAAACCTTTAGGTGTACTTTCACTTAAAGAATATATTGTTCGCTCATGGATATAATATGAAGATACCACTAGAGAATTACTTACAATTAAAAGCAAATAGAAGCATGTCATAATTTTTTCAAAATAAGGTGGGGTGGGCCCCACAATGTTTTAGATCCGGGACCCGATCTGGCTCTCGCCGGGCCTATCTGCTACTGCACGATAAGCTCTCGTCTGTTCTCAGGTCTGTTCCCAATGAGAGGTGACGCAAAAGTAACACTAGCCTCCATTTTGAGTTTCTTTTATATACTTTGATTTACTATCAATCTAACCAAAATTATATCAATTTCCTGTACCACATTTATCGTACCTCATACCATATTGTACCATATTGCAACTTCCTGTTTAGTAGTGCCCAGAGTGTCCGATATCATGTCTGATTGAAATCGCGTTCACTTCGCGACTATTCGTCGAGACAACTATAAGAGTTTCTAGAACATTTTGAAATTTAACTATCTATGAAATCTCTATACCAAATTTCATAAAAATCAATTTAGCCATTTTAGCATGAAGAATTGCTACCCCAAAAGTCGGCGTTGGTGTCCATGAATAGGGCCACTCCTTTGATTTTTTCTGGGATCCCTTTTTCTGCGAGCGCAAGCAGTTTCTGTTCGCTTGTGCTGTGTAGGGTTATTTCCCGGACGATGCAACAGCACAAAAGATCATCATCTTTTGTGCTGTTTCTTATAGATGCAATGCGAAAAACTTTTTCCGCATACGCGAGAAACAGGTGTCTAGTGCGTGGGTCCGACATTACTATGTGAATGTCGGGCTGAGTGATGTGTGTGTCTAGTAGATTCTCCAGGTCGAAGCGGGCAGCGAGAAAACGAGGGCACTCCAGGAGGACAAGCCAAACCGATTCCACCACATCAGCATATAAATATATTTTATTTGCAATCATTAATGCTTATTATCTTATATAAGTATGATCTAACATGGATTTAACATAATAATCAAAATGGTGGGTCTCATACTTCAAAATGATCAAAAACGGGAGCAGTTTCAGATTAATTGATAAGACAGACAGTTTTATACAAACATTTTACTAAATTACCTACACCTGAAATGTTATTTCAGAATTTCATGTTCTTTTCCAGTACGAATTTTACATGTGGGTCATACAAAATATATTTTCTTTCATTGTACACATTTTTGTTTTCACAACCGTCACAACACGGTATCTCTACGGACATCCTTATTCCTTCACATTTTGTTCATAGCAAAAAAAGGCAACGTTGTGCAGATATGATTTTTTTTTTCACAAAATAACCTATTGATACGTAATCCTCATCTCCATATGTCACTGTGCTCATATCCCACATGCGCCATTAAATAAAAAACTCTTAGCCAACTGCCTATCAGCCAAATCATGAGGGACTTGTCTGTGCACGGGGGGAATATTTTTCAATAAACTTAGGGCTTAGGCCTAAGTTCACCACGTTGCTCCACTGCGGGTTGGGAACTGTAACGACCGCCATCTATTGACAGCGTCCGGGAACGACTGCTTAACGTGCCCTCCGAAGCACGATGTCAGTGATATTGTGTAGGTACTTAAGTCATAAAAACTCATTGGTACACGCCCGGATTCGAACCATGGCTCTATAGGGCCTTATAAATTTGAGACAGGTTCGTTGCGCTCTGGGCTATCACATTACAACATTCAATAAACTTAAAAACCTATATTAGTGCTGAACATGGAAGGTGCTCGGGAATTTTCGTCAGTTTATAAAGGCGTCTGATATAATCATTACATATTATAAAATAAAGTGCCCCGCCGCGTCTGTCTGTCTGTCTGTCTGAATACGATAAACTCAAAAACTACTAAACGGATATGCAAATGATTGACACCTATGGTCGGAGTGATTTAAAAGGAAGGTTTATGTGTATAATTTATCAAAGTTTTGTGTAAGTTTGTAGAAATATAACGATTATTGTTGAAGACGTCGGAATTAATCAAGCCCACTGGGAGCTTTCATCGAAAACGCTGCTTAATCCCTATGAAATAAAACAAAACAATGTACGGAGGAATTGTTTCTTTTTTATAGGACTGCAAAAAAGTCCGCAATGGCATATCTTTTATAGATAGCTTACTATACCTATTTTAATGTTTAAAAAAATGGTGTCAAGTGACGTCATAATAGGAAACCAATTTATACGGGTACAATATTAATCCTTATCAAATTAAATACGTTATTTATCTTCAACATTTCAAGCACATTATCATTGCATTGTATACCTTTTAATTTAAATTAATATCTTAGCAGTTGTAGCGAAATAATAACAATTGCGCGACAAGCGCCCGAGCGCCGCGCCGTGCGGACCCATTTCAAATATTTATAGAGTTGGAAATAAAATACATTAAAAATACGCCAAGTAGGTTGAACTTACGTTACATTTCAATCTAATTAAATCTAATCAACATGTTCGACGCAACAAGTAGATACGGCACCACTACAGAAAAAACACTACGGCATATATGCTTTGCAACCCGTACGAAGCCGGGGCGGGTCGCTAGTTAATTTATAAAAGCACAGTATTTGATGATGACTTCAATTCGATACCTCCACGCGTTCCGGTGAAAAATGGTCTAGACAGACGGATAGACATACAGACGGACAACGGCGTGATCCTATAGGGGCTCCTTTTTAGGATCCCGTACATCAAAGATAAAAAGGGGAACCCGTATATGGTCATTCTGGTATCGGCCTGTCTGTCCATCTGTCACAGCTGCCTATTTTCTCCGAATCTACTAGATGTAAAAGTTGAAAATCGATACATGTACAGAGTTTGGTGACCCACTATCAAACAGCGTAAATGAAAGATTTTCATTTTGGGGCGCAAATTAGAAAATTAAAATAAAACTTTTCTATGGGCTCCTAGTGACATGTCAAATGAAAGTATTTATTATAAACAGTACAAGCATATTTTATTTAAAATTTTAATATTCAGGGTTTTAAAGACATCAAAGAAAATTAATTATTCCCCTTTTCACCGAAACTGTGGTATTTAAAATGTAGACCTTCATTTATATTTTATAGAAAAAACTAAACGACAAACAAATTAAATTATCACTTTGGGGGCAAATTACATAATTAAAAAAAAAATCTCAAGTGCGTCATTGGTTGATCTCAAATGAAACTCTCGGTAGATATTTTTTTATAATGTTTATTATAATTTTAAAATGCATAGTTTAGTAGATGTTAAAAAAATAAATGATAATCTCCCATTGCTCCCTGCATCTCAGGAATTATTAAGCCTAAAATTAAATCGAAAAATCCGGAATATGTTGCCTCACTCATAGTTTACAGGAAAATAACGTCTTTTCATTCCCGCTGGAAACGGGAAATATTCATGAAGAGAAAATGCATAGATATAAAATGTGTTGCTTTATTTATATAGGTTAATAGGTAATTTTCGAAAGTTTATTACGAACAAAAACAAAATATAAAAATAGAATTTGGGAGATAACACCCCTTTTGAATTTGTATAGATTTTCATGTTATTTTCATCAAATTATAACGCGTAGATTTTACCACGATTTTAGGCACGGCTATTTTGCGTTTATTTAGCATGGAACACAGTTTTTTTACAGTACAAATTAAATAAATTTTAAGACAATTTTTTGTACGCTTACAAATATGCTATATCCCTCGTACGTATGATTTGTTTGTGATTGGTATTCGCTAAAAAAATCCTAAAAAATCTGTTGTATCGTGTTTACTCAAAAACGTATGTTTGAATTTATTTCTTACTTATTTACGTATGTTATGTTGTTACTTCAATGATTTTTTTAGATTTACTAGATAAATAGGTGATGTATGGCGATCCATTAAAAAAAAATATCGAATATCTTAAAGGTTACTGAAAAGTTTGACCTGAAAAAATATTGCTTTTCAGTTTTCAGGTACCGAAATCAGTAGGGAGCCCGCAACTCTAAAACTGCCAAGTTTGAATAGATTAGTTACATAAAATATGGTCAGCATTCTATAAACACTATACCTATTTGATTATATTAGCTACTTTGGTGATGTAAATAATTTATTATTTTACTGAGTGAAGATCTTCTTGGAGAATGTTTTTAACTTAATTTATGTCATTGTGTTTGTGTTGTCATTGTGTCATTATATGTCATTGTTGAAGTCGTTTAAAAAATATAGTAATGAAGCAGTGGCGTATTCAGGGAGGGGGGCGGCCCCCATGCCCCCCTCCCTGAATACGCCACTGCCTTATTACTCACTTTTTTAAAAGACTTCAGAAAAGGAGGAGTTTCTCAATAGGACCGTATATATATGTATATATTCGACGACCGCTTAGCCTAGTGGGTAGCGACCCTGCCTACGAAGCTAGAGGTCCCGGGTTCTCGAATCCCAGGTCGGGTCAGTATTTATATGATGAATATGGATACTGGTACCGCATCTTGGTTGTTATATGTATGTGGTGTCTTCGCTTGGTACCCAAAACACAAGCTAATGCTTAGTTTGGGGCCTAGACGTTGTTGTGATGTATACGTTATTATTATTATATTATTATTATTATATTTTATATATGTTCAGGGATAACTTAGTCGTTTATGAACCGATTTGGATGATTTTTTTTAATTTGAAAGCTGGTGCTTCCTGTGTGGTCCCACTTCAGTTTTGTCCGGTTCTGACAATGGCATCCATGAGAAAACAATATAAGTCTTGAGGACCGGCAAGCCTACATGACCAATAACGTTAAGCGATATGTCGTTAGAAAGGTTTTTTTATATTCTACAACTTTTACTATGGCGGCAAGTATGAAATCGCTGTGGGGAAAAAGTTGTCGCTACGTAAAATGGCGCGAGTTGAAACACACGGAAATAGGTTTCGTAGATATGCGACGCGGGAGCAACCGGTGAGACGGAGTCTAGGGCAGGCGGGGGAGGGTAGATGTCGCTGTGTGTTGCGTGCGAGTTACTGGTTGTCTTGTCATGTCAGTCGTTGTTATAAGTTCATCTTGTAAGTACGTTACGCTAGTGCTTTTACGTTATTTTTCTGCGACAACTAGACCCTTGGCATTGTTATCGGACTCTGTGAACTATTACTTTCTGTGACTCTTGGCATTGTTTGTTGGACTCTGAACTCTTACGTGTTTGTTGAAAAAATGGTCTATACACTATTGGAGGTTTAGAGATATACTCGGGGAATTGCAAGCATTTAATATGCCTCCAAATGTTTGTTTGTTAAGAGGTCGTATTCAGTAACGTCACGTACGGGCAAGAACATATTTCCGTTACATTTTGATTAACTTGGATGAAATCGGCATTAATGCAATGTCGCAATATTATTGCACTTGCCTAAGAGGGCGACGCACAGGAGAAGCTGTGCGCATATTTCGTCTATAGTTTGGTACCTTGGTGTACCTAGGAAGGCACGAAACATTCAATTCTCCAGCCGCACACTTAATGAATAATAATTGATGAATTCGGTACTTGAAAATAATCATTATCGAGATTTTCTTATATATTAATATATAATTAAGACGTTTATAATCGTATAGATTATTATATAGAATCTTATAGTCTAAAAAAAAACTTTATTATGAAGTTATATTTTATTTGGCTATACCTTTTTTCTCACAGCGCTTCGACACTTGCCGCCGTAGTGAAATTGTAAAATATAAGAAAACCTTTATAACGACATATCGCTTAACGTTATAGCTTTATAGGCTGGGGTCCATACATTTATGCCGGTCCTCCTTTGCATTATAACCGACTTCATTTAGTTGCTCAGATGTTTGCATCTGGAAGTCATCATTTTAGGCTGATGAGGAAACCTACAGTGTTCCTTAACCGTTAGTGCTCCTTAACCGTTAGGGAGCTAGAGATAATGCACTGCGATTTGTCGACATTTTAGCTAAATATTCATTCGAGTAGCACCTTTAGAAGCCCCATTTACACTAAATACGAATAAGTTATGGTTGCACATACCTTAAAATTGAAAAATAAAATAAACATTACAAAAAAACCGACTTCAAAAACGAAAGGAGCATTAATAGTCGGTATATAGTTAATGAAATCGGTGCCAACTCAGACACTTTGAATGGATACTTACTAGGTAATAACAATTACAACAATGATACATTTCTAACTATAACAAATATAGAACACAATTTAAAGTGTCTGAGTGAGTAGGCACCGACCTCATTAACTATATGCCACCCATTAATACTCCTTTCTTGAAAGTGAAAATTTCATTTTTAACTTTTTGGTTTATGTTTTTGAAGTCGGTTTTTTTGTATAGTTATTTTTTATTTTGAACGTGCGCAGTTGATAGCTGTGACCACTGTGTCAAATGATTGTCCTGTCCTGATCCACATGCGGAGTAAAAGGAAAATAAAGATGGAACTATGTAGGTACAGTTATTTTCCATCCTTTTTTCTCCATGCCCCACCGTCACATTCACGGCTTTATATGGAGCTTGTCTACTCTATTTATATAATTATCTCTATGAGTGGCATGGTTTGGTCCATCCCGTCGCCATTTTGAAAATTTAATAACTAAACAACCTTTTTTTAAATTAAAGGAAGAAATCAGTTTTTTTATTCTGAAAATTATTTAAGATAGAAAATATGATATACCAGGACTTAAGGCCTTTGAAAATGGTAAAAAATGAAAAAAATAATATTAGGATGAAACCCATTGAAAAAGGTAGATAATGTAACAACAATTAAAGGAAACATAATTTACGGGCGATATGAGGGTGGGAAGTATGGGAAGTGGTGAGGACCTCAGATCGTCTGTAAATTATTTTTCCATTCATTTTTGTTATATTCTCTTCCTTTCCCAACGGGTTTCATCCTACTATATTTTTTTTTGTTTCAAAAAGTATCGACCCTGGTCTATAAAAACTGCATGTTAGAAAAAAATATTTTACCGAATTACAAAATAAATGTAGCGACCTGTAATAGCGACACTGAATGAAGGCTAAAAAACTTTATCTAGTGTTTACAACGTACAATGTGTATTAAATTATGTACCTAATATAAAAATTTAGAACTTATTAATTACGTAGGTACTAGTCTAAAACATTTTTTGACCTTAATCAATCGTCATTTCATCATCCTTATTTTCATCATTGGTCTGTACGGAACCAATTTCACGTCACTATCTTGAGAGGAAACCCTTAAAATAAAACTCTCCGATATTGCGTCCATTTGCCTCGCTATTCAATATCAACTTGACATGTATAATTTGAGTCTATCAAAAACCGTGATCGCAAACCTCTCGCAAATATTTGTACAAATTACATAAAACTCTTCACGTCTGGACATGCAGTGGCCGACTTCTATCAAGTAGGTACCGACATGCAAATGGTACCATATTAATTTGCCGAACTAAATTCAATTTTGATCTTTTTAATTTTTAAATTATGTGGTAAACTATATTGAATTGAATATTAATAAGAGAGACGCAAAGAATGTAAAGCCAATTAATTGATATTGACAACTATTTATATACAATCATGACAATAAAATTATAAGTGGACAGGATTATTCAAACTCGTAAGTTAAGAAAATAATGAGTTTGCAAACATCCTGTGTTGCAAACCGTAGCTGCACTAGCGTAATTGCACTAAGAGCATTACAAAGATTGAAAATAATATTAAACAAAGTATCCTAACTTTATTTTAAAAATTACTCTTTTCTTGAATCTTAGGCACTTTTACCAAAGAGATTCCCCTCTATAGTACTCTACAATGGTGCAGTGGTGATGCACCATTGTAGAGTGCTGCTCAGTAGCGATATGGTGTTTAATTCTTCATATGGCTTTCTAAATCCGACTTGATTATGCCGAGTTTTATTTTGACGCCTAGAGTTTTTGACATGTTTTGACTTGGGGCGAAATACTTAAGGCAATAAACTCCCTCCTATCTAGTTAACACAATACTAGGTAGTAAGAGATGGCAATTCAATTTAAATTAAACTGAAATCAAACTAATTTTTACTGTACGTACCATTCAACTAGAGTCGCTAGAGTCTTATAGAATCGTTTGTCTTTATTATATGTTCGAAATAGGTATCCAATATACAAATTGGTTATTTAGAGATAATGAGAAAGAACGCCAAGGTCCATTTTCAAATATTTCTAATTAAGAAGTTTACCCAACCTAAAATGACCGTTGCGCGCATTGGTCCCGTGTTGTATCATGGTTGTATTGTTTCTAATACGAACCGGCTTGCTTGTAACAGGTGTTCGGAAGAAACAAATATGAGTTTTTATTTTTATCCCTTTCATTTCACGTCGAATCTGGGTGAAAGGCATCAAATACAGAAAGGAAATTGTCTCTTGCAAAATAATTGAATTATTTATAATATTGTAAAATCACATTAAACCCGTCTGTGCGGACATCACGTAAATAATAAAATTAAAATAAAACAATTAAAAACCCCACTACAGTAAAAAAACGTATACGAAATAAATCTAAATAGTAATTTAATTAAAACAAAAAAGTTAGCCTTCGGCTGAAATTCTGTAAAAAAGAAAGGTATTTATTTATATCTAAATAATGTAATGTTTTGAATTCCACTTTATAATTTTTAGGGTTTTTTTTAATTCAGATTTAGTTTTAAATGAGCTCTTTACATTATTAGTAGCATTTTAAATTAAAATTTTTAATGACACGCTAGTAGTGGTTATTGTCTGGACCACTCGACCTCAGGTCTTCCGGAAGGTCGCCACGTATGAAGGTCAGGCCGGCCTATTTAGAAAGGTCGCCGCGGATAAAGTTTATTCGCGTTTTGATATCAATTTAATTAGCCTAATTAATCAATCAATTAATTAAATTAATCAATCTAATCAATTTAATTAGCGGTCTGATCAATTTAATTCGCGGTCTTATCAATTTAATTCGCGGTCTCTAATCAAATTAATTCACGGCCTTATCAAATTGACTCGTGACTGCGGTTTTTGTTCCAAATATGATTCACAAATGGAGCTGCGTTGGTCCGTGTGATAACATGTTTTTACATGTTCGGTATATTATCCACGATATCGAAGTAATTGATGCTTTGATTCGCGGCCCTTTGTGTCGATCGTGCAGTCACAGCAAAAAAATACCAATAACAGGTACAAACTTGTCGGGTTCTTTTGTATGAAAATCTATTCATTGACCGGCCGTCTGCCCTTTTTCGCCGCTGAGTTTTTCTATGTAATACGCATTCAAAAGGTATTGTTATCTGAACTTATTACGTTCCAATATAATAGCTCACGGTTTATTCGTGGGCTTGATACGATTGGTAGGTATTTTTGATTTAGAAATCTGATGAGCGTTGATTAATTAAACCGTGGTACAGTTTCAATCAACCTTTATGGCACAAGTCGCGTCTCAGTAACCAGTTTTAGGTGTAGCGGGACGCAGTGGAGCGAGGGGGTATATGACTGAACCTGCGCAAGCATGCTTAAAGCGTTGTATTCCGATCCGCCATAAAGTTTGATTGGAACTATAATAATTATAATCAATTGAACCTCGTATTCCGTGTGATTTACTTCACATCGAATTCGCGTCCACGATTTTGATATGTATGATTAATTAAACAACGATTATTTGTCAATAAAACCGCAACGTATCGGTATGGTGTGATTTTGTATAGGACAATTATATCTAAAAATTTCCTTTGCGTGTGGTCTTTTAAACGTGTTTCAGCTTGCACTCGCCTTGCGTTCACGTAACGATTTTATTTGATTTATATGCGAGCTCTTCAAATAACTACTCGCTGTCGAAACTATTGCAATACAAAGCCAAAAACTTGTCGCAGCGTGTCTCATGAGATAAATCTTACATTGAATTGACGTTACAATGCAAAGCAAAAACTGCGTGTGTGGTTGAAATTTATTTTTGATTATGTATACACAATACACACCTACATGGATCTTTTTTGAGCTTTAAATGCTGCGTACCAAATTTACGAGACCATATCGGCTTCGAATTTCACTAGGAAATCAATATTATTCCAAAGTTAAGACGTTCAT
This sequence comes from Luffia ferchaultella, assembly GCA_949709985.1. NCBI lineage: Eukaryota > Metazoa > Arthropoda > Insecta > Lepidoptera > Psychidae > Luffia > Luffia ferchaultella. The sequence goes on along the minus strand of OX453266.1, from coordinate 4,111,894 downwards.
AGAAAGAACATAAATTAATTATGGAGGTGAGATTTTTTCTTAATAATTTTAATATTTATTTATGATTATTTCTTTTCGAAAACGTTTCATTCTTTTGTAACAGTTTTTAAAAGTTTCTACATTTTATTATTTATTTGTTGTTTTCAAAAAAGTTTCTTACTTTAGTAATAGTTATGTGTGAAATATTTTTTTTCAGTACTCTACGAATTCATTTATTTACTTTTTAATGTATTTTGTTTTTACAGCAATCGTACGACGTCTGTGGCCCGTTTGCAAACTTCAGAAAAGACAGCTTTTATATTGAAAACTCAGATGAAGAGGAAACACAGCTTGTATCCAAATTGAGTGCCAACTATCGCAAGAGACAACTCGATGAAAAAACACCTCCTAAAAATGTAGATGAATTTTTTGAAGACGCAGGCCCAAAAAAACGGAAACATCGTGTCTCATCGTGCGTCACTAAAGGCTGTGATAATGGTGAAATTGCATTTTTGAGCTCAAACCAAGATAATGCTAATAATGCAACCCACTTGATCAAGATTGAATTGTATGATTTGAAAAAGCTGAAAAAAATTCAGCCTACGGACCACTGGAAGTACTGCAGTTTTAGAACGAAATATTACGTTCAAAATAAAGACACCAATCAACATTACATCAACATTAACGACGCTATATATAATATAACAAAGGAGATTGCTTCTTATCCTGATTGCAGAAAATTTACATTTAATAATAATTAGTTCAATTGTATTAAGTATAAGAAGTTTTTCTTAATTATAAAAATATATATTAGTTCGATTTCATTTTAAAATGTATTAAGTAAAATAAGTTTTTCTTGATTGTAAAAATAATCACTAGTTAATTTTATTATGAAAGTAAATTTAAAAATGCATTTATTAAAAAGTTCATCTTGATTGTAAAAATTAATAATGAATTGTATTAAAGAAATAAATTACAAACTGTATTAAAAGTTTGCATTTAATAAAAAATTTTTAAAACTGTTCGATTGTATTAATAGACCTATATGTCAAAAATAAATTTTAAAAAGGTATTCAATCATAATAATAAATAAAAGTCTGGTTCTACTTGATGTATTTTTTAATTTTCAAATATACATTCAAACATTTTTTTTACAATAAAATCATTACGCAATGTATTTTCTGAAAATATGCTTACAAAATCGAACATGAATGTATTTACTTCACCCAAGCAAGCAATTAAACACGCACACATCTTTGCGTCAGCCCTTTAAAAGAGCTGTCTCTCAGTATCTTGGCCATTATATTGTTAGATTTGCCCGCGTTCAAAATTGTCTTACTTTAAGTGTGTTTTCTTGTGTGTAAAAAGATGGAGGTAATTTATTTTTAAATTATATAGTATACATTAAAAAATACTTTATAACTTTGTGTAAATTTAAATCAGTAATGTTCAGTTTTATTTTATTTTTTAGCCCGAGTGGAATTCATATTACGAGCCTTCACAACATGACTTGTTCAACACTTTATACGATCCAGAACTAGTACAAATACTCGATGAAATTGAAGATAAAATGTGAGTATCAAGACAAATTATTTAGTATTTATAAGGTTTTGTTTATTAATTGTTATTGATATGCAACAAAAAACACCTAAAATACCTGAGTGATCCCCCATATGGCCTGAAAATTGGATAAAAATAGGTCTTTGTGCGTGTTATTTCAGATATTATAGTATTAAAAACATAATTCCTGCGTCTTTATTCATAGAAAAAATGTTTTTACTTCCACTGTATTTGTCATCCTTATTTAAAAATTTTGATTTTGTATTCATATTTATATATATTTTTTTTTTTAGGACACTTCAACTTGGGAAAGGTACAAAAACAAAACGCCCCGTGCCATCGACCAGCGCGTGTGATGAAAACATACGACGCGAAATGATCAAATGTGATTTATGTGACGTTTTTATATACAAGAGGTACATGAAAAATCATTTAAATAGCACTTTACATAAAAACAATACTTTGCAGTCTAAACATACATTGTCAAATGTGACGTTAATACAAAATGCCTTTGGAAACAGAGTTCTAACTTATAGAATAAAACCACTTGAAAATAATCTTAAAACGTTTCAAACACCTGAAATTTTTTATGATTCAATCGAAAATTCCATCACATGTTTAATCGATCAGTGTTTAAAAGAGTTGACATGCCTGAAATTAAATTTTGTTATTCATGCGGATTTTGTCCAAGAAAGTAAAAATTTAGAAAATTCGTTTGATTTTCAGACGTGTAATTTTGTTGTATGCTTAGGAGATAACCTAGATAAAGTTTGCGTATTTTTGAGGGATACATTAAAATTTAAATTAAGTGAATTTGAAAAAAAAGTTAGTGGTTGGGCTTTAAAAAATATAAGACACATAGAAATGAATGTAAACAAATTTAACCCATTTCGAGGGTCTTCATATATTGATTTACCTAAAGATATTAAATTAAAGAAAGCTATTGTAAACGTAAAAAATAATGACCTTATGTGCTTCAAGTGGGCTTTATTGTCGGCTATGTATCCAACATCAGTCCATTCAGACCGTGTTTCTTCGTATTTTAAACATCAACACAAAATAAATTTCGGTAAAATCAAATTTCCTATTAAATTGAAAGATATTTGTCATATAGAGCAGTTAAATAATATGAGCATAAATGTATTTACCTTGGAATATTCTAAAAAAAAGAAATGTCATGAAATCGTTGGACCTATTTACCACACAAAATGTCGTAAGACATCACATGTAAATTTACTGTATTTTACAAATGGCACCAACGGTCATTACTGTTACATCAAAAACTTTTCTCGCTTATTGTCACGTCAATTCACATCTAAACACGGTGAAATATTTATTTGTGACGGGTGTTTAATACGATTTACAAACAAAAAACGTTATGATTACCATCAATTACATGATTGTAGACACATTCGCACTGATTTACCCAACGAATTCGCTAAAAAACAAAACTGGTTTGGTAATGACGTTTCAAATAATATTCTCGAATTTAATGATTTTGACAAACAACTCAAACTACCTTTTGTAATTTACGCTGATCTCGAGGCCTTCTTAGAACCACTTTCCGATGGTACATCGCAACCTAGCACCAGCTCGCATACAATAAATACACATAAACATATTGTTTACAGCTTTGGTTATTACATTAAGTGCTCATTTGATGATGAATTCTCTAAATTCAAAACTTATACCGGGACTGATTGTATAGAAGTATTTATGCAAACTCTTAAACAAGAATTGGTGTTCATCGATAAGAAAATTAGTTTTCGTGCACCACCTATAAAATTAACAGATGAGCAAGCAACGGAAGTGTCAAATTCAACAAAGTGTTATATTTGTCAAAATAATTTCAAGGGTGAGCCAACAATTAATTATGACTGGAACACTGGCGTTTTTTGTGGGGTCGGTTGTAAATTATGCGTTGAGAAATTCCACCCACCTAAATTCGTACCTGTATTTATGCATAATTTGCGTAATTATGATGCTCATTTCATTATACATGCATTGAATTTCGATGAGGGGAACATATCACTTATCCCTCAAAATAAGGAAAAATATATATCCTTCACAAAAAAGTTATATATTAATAACAGTTATATCAATTTGCGATTTATAGATACATTTAAATTTATGTCGTGTAGTTTAGAAAAATTAGCGAATAACCTCAAAGATGAACAATTTATAGAACTAAGAAAAAGTTTTCCTTTAGAGGAAGCTTTTAAACTGTTAAGAAGAAAAGGAGTTTATCCTTATGAATATATGTCTTCATATGATTTACTTAAACAAACCTCGCTTCCTTCTTATGAAGAATTTTACAGCTCTATAACTAATTCTAATATATCTTTTGAAGATTATGAACATGCTAAACTGTGTGGAATTACTTTAAGTGTCGGAATATGGGTGATTATTCTGATTTATACTTGAAAACTGATGTTCTATTGTTAACTGATGTATTCGAAAACTTTCGGGCGGTATGTTTAAAGACTTATTTTTTGGACCCAGCTTCTTTTTTTTCCGCACCTGGCCTCAGTTGGTCGGCTATGCTTAAATTAACAAAAGTAAAATTAGAGTTATTAACTGATATCGAACAAGTATGTTTTATTAAATCGGGAATTAGAGGTGGGATTTCGCAATGCAGTAATAGATATGCAAAATCAAATAATAAGTTCATGAAAGATTATGACACCGAAATTCCCTCATCTTTTATTATATATTTAGACGCCAATAATCTTTATGGTTGGGCGATGTCACAGTATCTCCCACTTGGGGAATTTAAATGGGTTGAAAATACAGTAAATTTTAATGTTTCGGAATCTGCTCCTTATGGCTTTATATTAGAAGTGGATTTAGAATACCCCGACAGTTTACACGATTCTCATTCGGATTTACCATTTTGCCCCGAAAATATTCGCATAGGTGAGAGTAAAGATCAAAGATTAATTGCAAGTTTACAAAATAAACATAAATATATTATACATTATAGAAATTTAATACAGTGCATAAAAAATGGTATAGTGTTAAAAAAAGTACACAGAGTACTTCAGTTCAAACAAAGCCCTTGGCTACAGGAGTACATAAGTTTAAATACACATCACCGCACACTCGCTAGCACAGACTTCGAAAAAGATTTTTTCAAATTAATGAATAACTCAGTATTTGGAAAGACCATGGAAAATGTTGAAAAAAGAGTAGATGTTAAAATTGTTACCCACTGGGAAAATCGAGGTAAAACATTAGGCATTAATGATCATGTTGCTAAGCCACAATTTCACAGTCTAACGGTTTTTTCAGAAAATATGGCGGCAGTTCAAATGAAACGAACAAAATTTTTTTATAATAAGCCAATATATTTGGGTTTTTGTATACTAGATATATCAAAAACATTGATGTACGATTTTCATTACAACTATATTAAATCTAAATATGGATCCAATGCCAAATTGCTTTATACCGACACTGATAGCTTAATATATCAAATTTTTACCAACGATTTTTATAATGATATTAAATATGATCTAAAAGACCGTTTTGATACATCAGATTACCCCCTAAATAATCGATTCGGTTTGCCTCTGATTAATAAAAAAAAGATTGGTTATTTTAAGGATGAAAATAATGGAAAAATATTTAGGGAATTCGTTGGGTTGCGTTCCAAGCTATATGCCATGGATATAGAGGATAAATTTGTAGCTAAGGCTAAGGGTGTAAATAAATGTGTGACAAAAAATCTAACTTTAGAGAATTACAAGAATTGTCTTATAAATAAGAATAAAAAATATTCTAAAATGTATAGGTTTAAGTCTATTAAACACGCGCTTTTTACACAAAAAATTTGTAAAATTTCGTTGTCTTTTGCAGACTCAAAACGTTATTTGCTAAGCAACTCGCACGATACTCTTGCTTGGGGGCATTATAAAATAAGAAACATTTATGAATAAAACTTAAATATGTTTCATTTATTTCTTATGAAAAAAAAAACATACACAAATACACCCTCAAACACACACACACACACACACACATATACTCATAGAGTAAGACAATTTTGAACGCGGGCACGGCTTAGAAAGTAAAAAGTTTATTTAAGTAAGTTAGTTTTAAGAAGATAATTAGATGTTTGTATATTTTACCTCATTAGTTTTAAGATAACAACATAGTTTGTATATATCACCTTATTAATTTTAAGAAGAATATAAATATTTTTTGTATATTTAATCATTAGTTTTATTTTTTCCTTTCCATTACTTTTATTGCTTCAGCCCTTGCAGTACATGTTTAAATATCATAGTAAAATAATATGAATCATTTTATTCATCCATTTACAGCTATTGTAGCAGGTCCAAGTGGATGTGGTAAATCTAACTTTGTTACTAATTTCATTAAAAATGTTAACGTTCTTTGTAACAGCTCATTTTCCAATATATTATGGTGTTATGATGAGATGCAACCACTATATAATCTAAACAAAGTTCATTATCATCAAGGCTTGCCTGACTTGAGTATGTTTAATGGTGTGAACCCTACACTTGTAATAATTGATGATTTAATGCGAGAATCTGATGGTCGTCTAGTTGACATTTTTACTAAAGGCAGCCACCACCGAAACCTAAGCGTGTTTTATATAACACAAAACTTATTCCACCAGGGCAAAGGCCAACGTGATATATCTTTGAATTCAAGCTATATTATTTACTTTAAAAATCCACGCGATAAGACTCAAATACAATATTTAGGTCGTCAAGTATATCCGGATAATGTAAAATTCATGCAAGAGGCATACAGAGACGCTACAGAAAGAGCACATGGTTATTTAATGATTGATTTGAAACAAGATACTAACGACTTGCACCGTTTAAAAACTAATATATTCCCCAGCGACGGATATACCATAGTCTATGTACCTAAAAAGGGGTTCAAATATGACGTTCAACAGCATATTTCACTTAGTCTTTAGCAATGATTGGACGAGTGACAACACATAAAGAGTTACTTAGAGCGCTGCATACTTTAAAACCTAAATACAGGACTGCATTGCTAAAAGAAAGTAACAGTGAAATAATAAATTGTATTTGTGAGTGTGTTTATAATGTTTTGAAAGGCAAGTTAAAACTGGAGAAAGAAGAGCACAATAAATTACAAAAGTATAAAAACGTTTTGAGAAAATTGGTTTCGAACGGGAAAAAGAGTAAAGAAAGAAAAAAAATTATTTTACAAAAAGGGGGTGCATTTTTACCAATCATTTTGGGAGCCGTATTAAGCAACGTTTTAGGTTCTTTAATTAATTGATTATTTATCATGGAAAACGCAAAAAAAATGATTCTAGTTGAGCCAGACGTAATAAAAAAGTTACACAATGACAACCATTCATTTGATAATGCATCCAAATTGGATAATGAAATGAATACAATACTAAAATCTAAAAAAGATGATAGAGAAAAATGGATATTATACCTTCAAACTTTACAGAGATACTTACATTTTACTGCCCAAGAACGACAGCCCATCAAATTACCAATAATTACACATGATCTCGAAAAAAAGATGAATTATAACAATAATTATGATACCGGGGATAATAAATACCTAAAACAGGAGCATACTGAGTCAGTTCCTGAATTGCCTCCGATAACAGAAGCATTACCAATTAAAGACTTTTATTCTCCAGCCAATGTTTTAAGATTGATACCGAAAACATATAGAACTAAGGGTGAATTACTGGTAAATGTACTATTGGAAAACGAGGATAAAGTCACTTGGAGTGAAGATGGAACACTTATATTAAATGGTAAAAGCGTGCCTGGAAGTAATATAGTAGATCTTATTTTGGATACATTGAGACCTGTAAAGAAAGCTGAACCTGCCGCTTGGCGACAATTTGCTGATAAATTGAAAGAAATAAAAACTCCGTTGGTTTTGGTTGGAAATCCAAGAACATTTTAATATATAAATAGATTATATACTAAAGATACTAAGAGTGGATCTTTTGAAAACCCAATAAATGAGAAGCAAAAAACTATCAATTCTCCACCATTAGAAGAATTAAGTTCTCCACCATCAGAAAAATCTCTTGGGAAACAAAAGGGAAAAAAAATTGATTGGGAAAAATGGAGCCCTTACTAGAGATAGACAACATCTACTATGATGTTTCTAATCCTGCCGGTTATAGTAGCATTAATAAGTTAACTAAAGCAATGAAAGGTAAAATGAATAAAGAGGACGTTAAAAATTGGTTGAAAACTCAAGAAACGTATACTTTACATAAGCCAGTTCAAAGAAAATTTTCTAGAAATAAATATATATTATCCAACTTTAATGATCTATGGCAAGCAGATTTGTCTGATATGCGTACTTATAAAGAATATAATGATGGCTATAAATACATTTTGTGTGTTATTGATGTTTTCAGTAAATATGCATATGCAAGAGTCTTAGAAAAAAAAAATTCTCAGACTATTAAAAAGTGTTTTCAAAACATATTTTCTGAAGCTAATGCAACTCCAAAACATATCCAATCAGACAAAGGTACTGAATTTGTTTCTGATGACGTAAAAAAATTTTTTTTATCCAAAAACATCAACTATTACACAACTAATAACCCAGATATCAAAGCTAGTATTGTAGAAAGGTTTCAAAGAACATTAAAAACAAAAATGTGGCGTTATTTTACTCACAAAAATACTTACCGTTACGTTGACATATTGCAAGATTTATTGTTTTCATACAATCACAGTATTCATTCAAGCATAAAAATGCGTCCATGCGATGTTAACTCTACAAATATCATGACTGTTTGGCGCAACTTATACGATAGAAAGAATAAACCTGAAAATGAATCACCAAAATTTAGTGTCGGTGACTATGTTAGAATAACAAAGTACAAACATATTTTTCAAAAGGGATACGAGACAAACTGGAGCGATGAAATTTTCATAATAACTTCAATAATTAATAGAAGTCCATGGACTGTATACACACTAAAAGATTTAAAAAACGAAGCAATCACAGGTACTTTTTATGGTAAAGAACTACAAAAAGTAATATATAATCCATTCTTGGCTCATAAAATAGATAAAATACTACGTACTCGTTATAAAGGAAACAGAAAGGAAGTGCTCGTCAAGTGGAAAGGATATCTTGATAAATTTAATAGTTGGATACCATTTTCAAGTTTACAAGAAACATGAAAGATGACTTTTATTTAACGTTGTTAAGTAATAGTTCAATGCAATACTTTCCAAATAATACAACTGCAAATTTTATTACTAAATTACCCAAGTCTATTAAGTTGGTAAGAGTGGAATGTAGCAATTGTGGAATTTCAGCATCCGTGTACTATATATAGTGTTCAAGAACTAGAAAATTATATTAGTTTTACCGAGAGACAAAAAGTTATTATTGATGGCAAAGACACTGGATTTTATGATGAAAAAATAACCGCATATATTCCGCCTAGTAATTACGACTCTATGATTGACGTTATAGACGCGTTAAATTCGAATGTAATGTTAAGTGGTAAAATTCTATTTCATTATAACGAACTAAAGAAATCCATAGAATTGTTAAAACTAAGCGAAGACATTTTAAACATTGAAATCGCTCCTAAGCTTGCACTTCAGTTAGGATTTGATCCTAATATTGATGTTATCACAAAACGCTTTGGCACACATCCAATAAATATACATTTGGGATTACCACCACAGATGTTTATTTACTGTGACATAGTAGAGCCTCAAATTGTCGGTGATGTAATGGCCTCGCTATTACGGGTGATTTCGTTGGATACATCGAAATATGTTTTTGGTGTAAATAAAATGGTAACATTTTCACTGGCATATTACATGAAAGTTATGCGTCGCGAGTTTGATACAATGAAAAATAGATATAAGATCTGATACAGGAAGACCTGTGCCATTTGAGTTTGGAACTACGTGTGTTAAACTTCACTTTAAACGTATACAATAATAATAAAAAATGATTTGTCCTTACGAACAATACTATTCACAACAAGGTGGTTCAGGTGTTGGTATAGTCTATAAGGGTGCACCGTTACAGCGTGGACATGGCATTGGAAGTTTTTTAGGTGGCATACTGCGATCCGTTTTACCATTACTTTCCACAGGGGCCAAAGCGGTCGGGAAAGAGATATTAAACACAGGAGTGGGGCTCCTTGGAGATATGATTCATGCACGCCCAATGAAGGAATCCATTCGAGGGCGACTAAAAGAAATGGGGGGAAACTTGAAAAGAAAAGCGGATGAAAAAATTGATAATCTCATGAATGGTTCCGGGTATATAAAAAAGAAAAATCGCAAACGATCATCATTACAAAATAGAATTTCGGGTGGTAAAGTCACAAAACTCAACCGAACGAAAAATAACGATATTTTTTCATTTTAAAATAATGTCGTTTTTACATAGTCATTCGTGTGAATGTGTTAAATCAGAATTAGATTTATTCGCACTTCCATCGACACAGACAAGTATTGAAAGTGGGCAATGGATTGATTATAAACCTATTTCTTCCTTAACTGATGATGGGCCTATTGAGTTTAATGTTCCTGGAACCGGTGATGATAATATTGATTTATCGCATACTTTATTACATGTGAAAGCAAAAGTATTAAATCATGATGGGAGTACACTTGCAACAACAAACAACGTAGCACCTGTTAATAACTGGATGCACTCGCTTTTCAACCAATTGGATGTGTATCTAAATCAAAAACTTATATCACCACCAAATAATACATATGCCTATCGTGCGTACCTTGAAAATTTACTTAACTATGGACCCGCAGCAAAGGAATCGCATCTTGGCTGTAGACTGTGGTACAATGATACTGCTAAAAAAATGGACAAAACCGATAGCACTAACGATGGATTTTATAAAAGAGCCGAATACATTAAAGCAAGCAAAGAAGTAGAAATGATTGGTCATTTGCACGGTGACATATTCAATCAAGAAAAATTTTTAATAAATGGGGTTGAAATGTGTATAAAATTAATTAGATCTAGAGAAAGTTTCAACTTGATGTCTTCTGATAAAGATGTTAAGTATAAAGTTCGTTTGACTGATGTAACTCTAATGATTCGTAGAGCCCGTATTAATCCAAGTGTGTTACTTGCCCATCAAAAAGTACTGACAACGACTACTGTTAAATACCCCATTACACGTGTTGAAGTAAAAGTCCTGACTATTCCAGCAGGTGTACAAGGAAAAACACTTGACAACATTTTCCTTGGGCAAGTTCCTAAAAGATGTATAGTGGGTTTCGTTAGCAATAAAGCCTTCAACGGACATCTCGAATCAAATCCATTCAATTTTCATCATTACAATATCAACTCATTTAGTTTATGTATTGACGGGCAACAAGTACCTTCAAAACCTTTACAACCGTCATTTAACACCGAAGACAACAATTTATATGCTTTAGCATATCATTCATTATTTTCTGGTACCGGTATACATTTCCATAATGACGGAAATTCTATATCAAGAGAAGATTACGCTGACGGTTACTGTTTATTGGCTTTTGATCTGACACCAGATCTATCTGCTAATTCAACTTCTCATCGGAACCTTATAAAGCATGGTAGTGTTAGACTAGAGGTACGCTTTGATACTGCCCTCATAAATACTACGAATTGTATTGTATACGCGGAATTCGATAATATTATTGAAATCGATAAAAATCGTAATGTGAACGTTGACTATAGCAGTTAATAAGTAATGTCTTATTGAGTTTTTGGTTATAAGCTAAGGCAACAATGACATGAACAGTCATGAATACTGATGAAATAAAAAACTGTATTGAAAGGATAGATCCGCATTTAAATTTCTATGTTTGTGCCTCTAATAGGTTACCGATAATAACATCGAAGCCTGTTTTCTTAATCAGTAATTTAGACCCTGACACCAAACCTGGGTCTCACTGGATTTCAATTTATATTAACAGCAATGGACAGGGTGAATATTTTGATTCTTATGGACGAAAGCCAACAAGTTACCATTTAAGTTTTTTAAAGAAAACGCAAAATCGTGGTTTTATAATCATTTAAGACTACAACATTTGATCACTAATGTTTGTGGTAAATATTGTGTTTTATATGTTTATTTTAAGTACAAAGGAAAAAGTATGTCTGATTTTGTAAGCATATTTTCAGAAAATACATTGCGTAATGATTTTATTGTAAAAAAAATGTTTGAATGTATATTTGAAAATTAAAAAATACATCAAGTAGAACCAGACTTTTATTTATTATTATGATTGAATACCTTTTTAAAATTTATTTTTGACATATAGGTCTATTAATACAATCGAACAGTTTTAAAAATTTTTTATTAAATGCAAACTTTTAATACAGTTTGTAATTTATTTCTTTAATACAATTCATTATTAATTTTTACAATCAAGATGAACTTTTTAATAAATGCATTTTTAAATTTACTTTCATAATAAAATTAACTAGTGATTATTTTTACAATCAAGAAAAACTTATTTTACTTAATACATTTTAAAATGAAATCGAACTAATATATATTTTTATAATTAAGAAAAACTTCTTATACTTAATACAATTGAACTAATTATTATTAAATGTAAATTTTCTGCAATCAGGATAAGAAGCAATCTCCTTTGTTATATTATATATAGCGTCGTTAATGTTGATGTAATGTTGATTGGTGTCTTTATTTTGAACGTAATATTTCGTTCTAAAACTGCAGTACTTCCAGTGGTCCGTAGGCTGAATTTTTTTCAGCTTTTTCAAATCATACAATTCAATCTTGATCAAGTGGGTTGCATTATTAGCATTATCTTGGTTTGAGCTCAAAAATGCAATTTCACCATTATCACAGCCTTTAGTGACGCACGATGAGACACGATGTTTCCGTTTTTTTGGGCCTGCGTCTTCAAAAAATTCATCTACATTTTTAGGAGGTGTTTTTTCATCGAGTTGTCTCTTGCGATAGTTGGCACTCAATTTGGATACAAGCTGTGTTTCCTCTTCATCTGAGTTTTCAATATAAAAGCTGTCTTTTCTGAAGTTTGCAAACAGGCCACAGACGTCGTACGATTGCTGTAAAAACAAAATACATTAAAAAGTAAATAAATGAATTCGTAGAGTACTGAAAAAAAATATTTCACACATAACTATTACTAAAGTAAGAAACATTTTTGAAAACAACAAATAAATAATAAAATGTAGAAACTTTTAAAAACTGTTACAAAAGAATGAAACGTTTTCGAAAAGAAATAATCATAAATAAATATTAAAATTATTAAGAAAAAATCTCACCTCCATAATTAATTTATGTTCTTTCTATGAACGTCTTAACTTTGGAATAATATTGATTTCCTAGTGAAATTCGAAGCCGATATGGTCTCGTAAATTTGGTACGCAGCATTTAAAGCTCAAAAAAGATCCATGTAGGTGTGTATTGTGTATACATAATCAAAAATAAATTTCAACCACACACGCAGTTTTTGCTTTGCATTGTAACGTCAATTCAATGTAAGATTTATCTCATGAGACACGCTGCGACAAGTTTTTGGCTTTGTATTGCAATAGTTTCGACAGCGAGTAGTTATTTGAAGAGCTCGCATATAAATCAAATAAAATCGTTACGTGAACGCAAGGCGAGTGCAAGCTGAAACACGTTTAAAAGACCACACGCAAAGGAAATTTTTAGATATAATTGTCCTATACAAAATCACACCATACCGATACGTTGCGGTTTTATTGACAAATAATCGTTGTTTAATTAATCATACATATCAAAATCGTGGACGCGAATTCGATGTGAAGTAAATCACACGGAATACGAGGTTCAATTGATTATAATTATTATAGTTCCAATCAAACTTTATGGCGGATCGGAATACAACGCTTTAAGCATGCTTGCGCAGGTTCAGTCATATACCCCCTCGCTCCACTGCGTCCCGCTACACCTAAAACTGGTTACTGAGACGCGACTTGTGCCATAAAGGTTGATTGGAACTGTACCACGGTTTAATTAATCAACGCTCATCAGATTTCTAAATCAAAAATACCTACCAATCGTATCAAGCCCACGAATAAACCGTGAGCTATTATATTGGAACGTAATAAGTTCAGATAACAATACCTTTTGAATGCGTATTACATAGAAAAACTCAGCGGCGAAAAAGGGCAGACGGCCGGTCAATGAATAGATTTTCATACAAAAGAACCCGACAAGTTTGTACCTGTTATTGGTATTTTTTTGCTGTGACTGCACGATCGACACAAAGGGCCGCGAATCAAAGCATCAATTACTTCGATATCGTGGATAATATACCGAACATGTAAAAACATGTTATCACACGGACCAACGCAGCTCCATTTGTGAATCATATTTGGAACAAAAACCGCAGTCACGAGTCAATTTGATAAGGCCGTGAATTAATTTGATTAGAGACCGCGAATTAAATTGATAAGACCGCGAATTAAATTGATCAGACCGCTAATTAAATTGATTAGATTGATTAATTTAATTAATTGATTGATTAATTTAATTAATTGATTGATTAATTAGGCTAATTAAATTGATATCAAAACGCGAATAAACTTTATCCGCGGCGACCTTTCTAAATAGGCCGGCCTGACCTTCATACGTGGCGACCTTCCGGAAGACCTGAGGTCGAGTGGTCCAGAACTCCCCAATAACCACTACTCACGCTTTCGTATTTTTTATTTGTCACATTTTGAAATTTCAAAGTATTTCACGTATGTACGTAGGTTACTTGTATATTACGACGAACGTTTAGCCTAGTGTCTTGGTTGTTATATGTATGTGGTGTCTTCGCTTGATAGGTATCCAAAACACAAGCTAATGCTTAATTTGGGGCCTAGACGTTGTTAAGATGTATACGTTGTTATTGTTATTTGTTACGAAAGTATCCATTTTATTGTACAGACACTTTAGCAATGTGGGTACCCAGTAGGTAGGTGGGTACATTAAGGCGCCTAAAATTTTGTTGTTGTTAAGTATCCTATGACATTCCTCCGGTTAATTCGAATCTATCCACATCAGATCTCATTTAATAAAATCGGTTAAAGGTTTACCTATTTAAACATACGCATCTATACGTATTTATACATTCGTGGAATATATTGCTCACAATTCACATACATATACCACTATACACCCATATATGTTTGTGTATGTATGCATACTCCTACTCGCGAAATGCATCACCCTCCTTTTGGCTTTGTCGTAGTCGGGTAAATCTACTGGACTAATCATAATGAAACTTTCAAGACTTGGACACACGGACTACTTACAATTTTCAAATCAAAAGGAACTACTTTGAATCCACGTAAGGGAGAAGTGGTATGAAAGAGCCGGTTTACTAAATGGCGCAACAAAAAAAAACTTTTAATGAAAGAAATGATTTTTTTTCGATCGAATTTTTTTTTCTCAAATTATTATTTATTTATTAAAGTAGGTAATTTCATACGATAAACCTTTAAATACTATAAAAAATCAAAGTATCTTTTGGCTATTTCATAATATTTCGGAATTGAAAGAACCAATCAGTATTATGAAGAGTAATTATGAAAATTATATAAAATAATAATTATTGGACTATTAAAAAAAAAACAAAAGACAATTCTAACAAATCCTTTTTACAAACCAATGACAATCAAGAATTTCTTAATTCTATCAATCATTTTAAGTCGTTAATATTGATCAGTCATACCTATTTATTAGAGGCAGATTATTGTTTATTAGTTACAATCTAGAAAATTAAACAAAATAACATATAACATTTTCTATCAAAAACAACATTGTTAAACCTTTAATAACTTTACTGATTGCTTCTTCAAATACCAATTTTTTCCTTCTATTCTGTTTTTTGGACCAGGCATCTCCATAATACAATTTTTGATGCAAATAATTTAATGATATATGAAAAAGATTGTATATTTATTATTATAATATTTTATTTACAACATTCAAATGCAATGCAAGATTATGATAGAGCCGGCAATGAGTCAGCTCTTTTAAGGCCCATTCACCCGGTACTTTCATAATTTAGTCTTTAAGAAAATATAATCTTCAATCAAAATAACAACAGTATCAATACTTTTGTGGCTCAGTTTTTACAGAGCTACAAAGCCAAATATATGCACAAACGCAATCTTCAATCCGTGAACCTGTATTTGTTTAGAATAAAATACCAAAAAACAACTTAAATGAAGCAAAATCCTTTTTAGTGGCAAAAATTTTGACTCGCTGTACCAGCGTCCGTTGGTTTTGGCGAAGAGTCAAATGTTTGTTTGTGACGACGCGAAATCAGTGATGCCACTTAAAAATAAAATCGCCAACCAGATCCGTTCCTGAACTACCGAAATAATGCAAGTGGCTCTTTCAAAATCTGCCTCCTTCATGCCATTTCTCCTACATTAGAACTGCGTTATCATAAAGTTGGACTGCAAATAGCCTAGAAAACATGCAGTCCGATAAGAGTTCGATCAATGTCAACTGCACTTTAAGCCACGGGGACCACGTAAACCTCACTGAAACATAATAATAATAATAATACATGGGACTTCCCACACAACGCCATCTAGTCCCAAAGTAAGCAAGTATTATGCTTGTGTTATGGGTTGCTAGACAACTGATATACATACTTAAATATAATTTTTTTTTAAATATATACATATATAAATATTTTTGCGAAGACACCACATACATATAACAACCAAGACCCGGTACCAGTATCGATATTCATCATATAAATACTGACCCGACCTGGGATTCGTACCCAGGACCTCCAGCTTCATAGGCAGGGTCGCTACCTACTAGGCTAAGCGGTCGTCAATAAAGTTTGAGTACCATCACGATAGGTTTGTGACTAATAATTTCGAAAATGTATGCTTTCTAAAATTTGGGCGCTTGGTCATGTAGACCTCGATAAAGATACCTCGATAAGTCCAACGCGAACCGTCGATGAGAAAAATATTAGCTTTTAAAATTTTTATCACGTGGCCACATGCCATTAATATGAGACTAAATGTAAAGATTTCCACCAACCCGTACTGGAGCAGCATGGTGGATTAAGCTTCAAGCACCTTCAATTGGTACGGTATATCAAGATTTGTGATTTAGGTTTCGGAGGTGCGAATATTAATGTTGCTTTTAACTTTTATTAATTTTCAATAAAAATAAATAATAATGATTAAATAAATATTGTGTGGCAACCTTGAACCCTTTTTCCTACTCTCTATAGACGTTGCCGGCATTGCCCAGGAAATCCAAGGTGTCGACCTACTTACCACAATATAATATATTATACATGTCGTAGGATGATTTGATAATTCGAATTATCGCGAAAATCCTATAGGGATATTGCGAAAACACGGATAGACAATGGTGATTATATTTTTCAATCTTTCTAAAAAAAGTTAGGTTTTTTGCTAAAACGCGATTCGCCTTAGTAACATTGAACGTTCTTAACGCTGATTGGCTTGATTTTTGCTTGCTGGCCAACTCTTACTCTGATTGGTTCCTATCTTTTGCCATGTAGCTTTGAGGTATTATATCATAGAGTTATAAAGGGTAAGAAACGACAATGCCTATCCATAGTAATATATCAATCAATTAAACACATTAAATATCAAAAAACTGCTGGCTCGTTTACAAAAACACAACCACAAACAAAACAACGAGCGATAATGAATTGACATTTAAGTCGTCAACCAATCAGAGAAGATGTTTTTGCGGGGCGCTCAAACTGGCCAATCAGTTTTCTTTTTTCATAATAATTAACGATTCTCTTCGCAATCTTACTATGGCGACTCGCATTTTCATCAAAACACTACCTACCTTTTTTCAGTAAAATTGAAAAATATAATCACCATTGTCACACCAATTCGAATTATCAAATCATCTTATCTACCTACGACTGACCGGTTGGCCGAGTGGTTAGAGACCCTAACTGCGGAGCTAAGGGTCGCGGGTTCGATTCCCGCCCGGGACAAATATTTGTGTGCATGAACATCTCTATTTGTTCCGTGTCTGAGTGTAAAAGTATCTATATATGTATGAATTATAAAAAAAAAGAATATTTAAGTATGTATATCAGTTGTCTAGTACCCCATAATACAAGCATAATACTTGCTTACTTTGGGACTAGATGGCGCTGTGTGGGATGTCCCGGTTATTATTATTATTATTATTATATTACTTGATTTAAAGATTATTACTCACAATCGCTTAACTCACAGGCTTATAGCTCTAGACATAAAATTATGAAAGGGAAAAAGCATTTTAAAAGAAGATTTAAGCAATCTAATTTTGTAATTTTATTTGCGCCTGCATTGTTTATTTATAGATTTACATGAAACTGTTTTACATATACTTGTATAACAATTTCTTGAAAATCAAAAAATTCTGACACCCTTTGCCGTTTGAATTGAAAATAAAGTGAAAACGTACGAGGATCGAGTGCAACTGATTTCGCTAAAAGCCTTCGTGTGTTCCACGTTTGTTTATCTCGGCCCGGCTCGTGGAATATTGCTTGAACCATTAAGCTAAATAGGTAGGTATGCTTTTTACACTTGCAAGAATCTTCATACTTGATTGCATATTTTACGTATATTATATTCTTTTTCACTCTCACTTTTCATATAAATTGTTATA
Source organism: Luffia ferchaultella (assembly GCA_949709985.1). NCBI lineage: Eukaryota > Metazoa > Arthropoda > Insecta > Lepidoptera > Psychidae > Luffia > Luffia ferchaultella. The sequence goes on along the minus strand of OX453266.1, from coordinate 4,093,686 downwards.
TATATCTGCGGGTATTGCTCATCTACCAGATACCATATAAAAGGTTGCTTTACTTTATAATGACGTGACGACAATGACGTACGGTGCCGAAACGTGGACTCTCACGGCAGGACTGATCCATAAATTCAAAGTCGCTCAGCGTGCTATGGAGCGGGCTATGCTCGGTGTTTCTTTGATGGATAAAATCAGAAACACTGAAATCCGTCAAAGAACTAAAGTTATCGACATAGCCGAAGCGATCAGCAAGCTGAAGTGGCAATGGGCCGGTCGTATTTGACGTAGAACGGATAACCGATGGGGTAGACGAGTTCTCGAATGGAGGCCACGTACCGGAAAGCGAAGCGTTGGACGCCCCCCGGCCAGGTGGACAGATGACCTGAAGCACCATACCGGGGGTAGTTGGATGCGAAAGACCGAGGACCGTGTGTGGTGGCGAGCCTTGGGAGAGGCCTATATCCTGCAGTGGAGAGACACGGGCTGATGATGATGATGATTACTTTATAAAATAAGGCCCGATAGTGCTTTAACACTTATTTCACACCAGACCGTAACTTTTTTTGCCAGCGCAACAGCTCCTGTAGATTTTCATTTGCCAAATAACAGTTTTGCATATTGAACATTTTTTATTAATTATTTCATATCAAGTAACAAAGACTCATTTGTTAGTAAAACACCTACTTTACAACCTACCTTAGTTAGTAACCTGTGTTAGTAACATAATATAACAGTCCTACATAATATGTGAATACTATATCTACCCTATATAAAATGGCTATCCGAGAAAGAACACAAGTCACAATTTTGACGAAATTTAGTAAGTGATGCTATTCTTTTCATGGACCCATGCCCTCTCCCAAACGACAAATTCACACTATACAAAGGCGGCAACAGCGACCAATTTTCGTTTTCGTTTCGTTTCGAAGTTTTCGTTAGAAATGATAACCCTGAAACTCTACATTTTTCACGCATTTTGATCAACAATTTGCGAACTAAACTTATAGGTGCTTCTCATAATATGTGGTGAGTATGACTAGAAACGCAACAAATACTATGTTACGTAATTACCAAGCTTTTGCACAGATAACATTATTTTAAAGTCTCCTACAAAGTTACTTCAATCAAAACCGAGTGACGTAATAAAATTTTTTATTGGTATTTTTCTCGACGAGGGAAATAAAACCTTAAGCGTACCATTTCATGAGTGGAATTTGGAGTACGTACTGAAACTAACAATTTAATTAAATATTGTGTTGCTTACTATACGAAAGAGCTTTATATTTTGTTTCATAAATGTAAAGCTTAAAAAGTTAATTTAGCTTTGTAAGTCAAATCTAGCAGCTGTATAAAAGAGTAAAATAAAGATATCGTTTAATATTATTACGAAAGTGTCTCCACCAAACTACCTGACAGTAAGAAAAATCCAAGAATTGAAAATATATACCTAACATGCTTACAACAACGTTGCCTGTAACGTGCTTGTGTTTATACAAATAAACACATACACAAGTAAACCGTCTTTTATTTTTTGGTATGTCTAGTTTCTTCAAAAATGATTTTAATTTGTACTGCATTTACTGCAATTTTGCAGTAAATTTCGATCCCTTTTTATTTATCCGCCTAAGTAGTACATACGGCATTGTGTCCAATCCTCAAATCATCCTAAATACAATATTCTTAGTTAGGACTAAAATAATTCACTTATTTTTAAAGACACAATAGTCCTTTTGTCGGTCCGTAGAGAATGAATGAACAAACACGTACTAAATCTGAGTTATAACACAACGCTGTATGTCGCACGATAAGCGGCGATAATGAGTTCCCGTCCTTTTCCACTCAGCCTGAATATCTAAGGACACAGGAAGTGTCACTCCCGCTTACATGTGTGTGTCGTGGACTCCTTTAATCCTATAACAACGCACTTTTACGATTGAAAACGTTATATGCCACCGACAAATGTCGTACGTCTAGTCCACATGGCCCAACTTGCGTTATGAAAACAAATCACCGAGTCTGACCTACATCTCATACGATCAACTGAAGAAGTTTTACTGCTAAAATAAGATGAATTGTAGGGGGATATTGTGCACAGGATACTTGTATGTTTTAGTAAAGAGTATTTATCCTTGTTACATTTACTAGGTAGTGAAAGTTTGCTATATGTCTATATTTGCCTCGATATCATTGATAAGGATTTCGATGTCTGGTAGAGTAAAATAAAGATATTTCTTAATATTATTACGAAAGTATCTCTACAATTCAATGGAGCAGCGTGGTGGATTTAAGCTCCAAGCATCCCTCCTCACCCTGGAGGAGGCCTAAGCCCCTGCCGTCAAGTAAAAATGGGCTGATGAAATGAAGTGAAGAAGTAGTTGTTAAGTCACCCTTCAAAATGCTTCTACCATTTGCACTATGGAAGAATGAGTATCTTAGAAATGTTTTTTTCATATAAATGCGAGTCGTTCCCTGGTTTACGACTTTCAGTGTTAACTAATCTGTAGACACGCTATTTGATCTTCAGTAGCAGGTTTTATACGAAACCAATTGGCCTCGTTCACTTTATAGCCTCGCCTACTGAAAGAAACTAAAAGAGTTCTACTTAGTACACGGAATTTTAGTAAATGTAAATAATGAAAGTTATTGTTCATAAAGAATATTGCTTGGGGCATTTCTTTCGTCGTTTTGTGTACTCGAGTAGCAAACGAGGGCCAATTAAATAATTTCCGGTAATAGTATAAAAATACGCGAATTATATGATAATAAGTTATATTTAATTTTTCAATATTATAATCTTATATTTCAGTACATTAATTATACCGCTTTTCAAGTTTTACATTCCCAAATAAAGAATTCACAGATTTCGTGCTTCCCGCTAATTACTAACGGGTACATTGAAAATGCAACTTGGGATTCTAGCAGGTGGTAAAGCATTTTTTATTTTTCTTCTAATCTATTCCCAGTTCTGAAATAAAGTCGGAAGTCCGATTCATATCGACCAAATTTTGGATATTTTCAACAAATCTACGATATATACCGTACGACAGCCCTCGTCCATACGCGCTTTTTGAAACTAAACACCTCCCGGCACCTAGCCAACTGTCGATGGTTTCGATGGAGCTCCTTATTTCGTGGAATGCGGGGCCTCAACGATCGAAAAAATATTTTCGATGATGGAAAAAATCTTGTTCTTACATGAGTCTTGCTGCAGCGACTATGACTTCGTCGTTATCATGTTGAGTGCCTCGGATTTGTGAAACAGATAGATATTATTGGAAGTGAGGCCTGGAGAATTCAGTCGTGTTCCATTAATTGAAATCTTGGATTCTATAATGGGACAGAGCATCGTTTGTTACAGCAGTAGGTAAGTAATGGCTTTATTGTTACACATTGTTTTATAACTGCACGCATAATTCATTTTTATCCATTTCGGGTTCAGTAAGTACATCGCAATGGAGCGGGATATGCTCGGTATTTCCTTGATGGACGAAAACAGGAATACTGAAATCCGTCGAAGAACTAAAGTTGTCGACATAGCCGAAGTGTTTAGCAAGCTGAAGTGGCAATGGGCCGGTCACATTTGCCGTAGAACCGACAACCGATGGGGTAGACGGGTTCTCGAGTGGAGGCCACGTATTGGGAAGCGAAGCGTTGGACGCCCCCCGGCCAGGTGGACTGATGACCTGAAGCACCATACCAGGGGTAATTAGATGCGGAAGGCGGAGGACCGTGTATGGTGGCGAGCCTTGGGAGAGGCCTATATCCTGCAGTGGAGAGACACGGGCTGATGATGATGATGATGATGATGATGAAGTACATCGGCTAGCTTTATATCTTATAATACAAATTAAGGAATTTCCATTTTTTTCCCTTTAGTTATTTAGTTACTTATTATTAATTCAACGAGAATTACTATAGGTTTTGATTTATTTGCATCCATCAAAACGTGCAGCATAAATAGCATATTTTATATGACTTAGGAGCTTGGTTTTTAACAGCTTTAAGAGACAGTAGACTTCAGTATTTGATATTAATTTCAACTTGATTTCTCCGCCATTGATCTCCATGCATTCATGTGAAAAAGGGTCCTCTTTCCTTTCGAGTACGGACTCTTACAAGCGCGGCCCGTCGTTCTGGGCACGATGGATATGCCCACAACCCTAATAGGCTTGTGGCGTCACACTTTCACGGTATATTGTGATCGATCGGCTGATATTATATCCAATGCCTTAAATTAAAAAAAAAAAACATGAATCGTGCGCGATATAAGAGGATAATAATAATAACGTATACATGTCAACAACGTCTAGGCTCCAAACTAAGCATTAGCTTATGTTTTGCGTACCAAGCGAAGACACCACATGCATATAACAACCAAGAGCCGGTACCAGTATCGATATTCATCATATAAATACTGACCCGACCTGGGATTCGAACCCGGGACCTCTAGCTTCGTACGCAGGGTCGCTACCCACTAGGTCGCTTTATTATTTAAACTTCCGAACCGCCCGCTTTCTTTTTTGTGACTAGGCGGGCCGTGGCGCTGACGTTAGTAGTTTAGTTTGTACGTACGTATATACCTACTATATAGGTAACGTAACTTTCGTTAAATTTTTTTGTGATTGTTAATTGATGTAAGTAACTCTAATTGCTTCTGTGATATAATTAATATGTAATGTATAATGGTCAATTATTTTAATGAAATTATTTCTATTTTTAAGCGACTTCAAAAAAGAAGGAGGTTACTCAATTCGACCGTATATATGTTTTTATTTTTTATTTTATGTGTGTTCAGGAATAACTTCGTTGTTTATGAACCGAATTGGATGATATTTTTTTTTGTGAAAGGGAGATATCTCCGAAATGGTACCATGATAAGGAAACCAGGATCTGATGATGGCATCCTAGAGAAATCGAGGGCTACCTTCGAAAATCGTATTTTAAAGTGTCGTATTTTAAGTATTTTGATAAAGTACGACTACTAGTACTATATAATGAAGGTCGGGAGCCGATCTGATGATGGAGCTGAAAGACAGTGGAGGGAACTCATCAACGACTTACAGCAATTACCTGGTGTTTGGACTTGATTCATTTCTATTGATGAGATCTTTGCACCCATATAGATTATAAGTGCCATTACAGGTCTGATGATGGAGACCATGCACAATCGAGGGAACTCCTCAACTATTTACAGCAATTACCTGGTGTTTGGACTTAATTCATTTCTATTAATGAGAACTTTGCACCTATAAAGGTTATAAGTACCATTACAGGTCTGATGATGGAGACCATACACAGTCGAAGGAACTCCTTAACGATTTATAGCAATTACCTGGTGTTTGGACTTGATTCATTTCTATTGATGAGATCTTTGCACCCATATGGATTATAAGTGCCATTACAGGTCTGATGATGGAGAACACACACAATCGAGGGAACTCCTCAACTATTTACAGCAATTACCTGGTGTTTGGACTTAATTCATTTCTATTAATGAGAACTTTGCACCTATAAAGGTTATAAGTACCATTACAGGTCTGATGATGGAGACCATACACAGTCGAAGGAACTCCTTAACGATTTATAGCAATTACCTGGTGTTTGGACTTGATTCATTTCTATTGATGAGATCTTTGCACCCATATGGATTATAAGTGCCATTACAGGTCTGATGATGGCGAACACACACAATCGAGGGAACTCCTCAACGATTTACAGCAATTACCTGGTGTTTGGACTTAATTCATTTCTATTGAAGAAAACTTTGCACTCATATGGGTTATAAGTGCCATTACAGGTCTGATGATGAAGACCATAAACAGTCGAGGGAATTCCTCAACGATTTACAGCAGTTACTTTTTGTTGAGCTTCCTTCATACGGTTGAATATGCCAAAATGTTCAGTTCGCACAAAAATAATAATTAAGATTGAAGTTTTACATAGGAATACCACTGCCTACTAGGCATGCTGATGCGTCAATTTGACACTGAATTTACGATGCGGTGCTGTCTCATTTGAGTAGCGCGTATAGAAGTCCCATTTATACTAAATACAAATAAGTTACAGATGCGTTCAACTAAAAATTGAAAAATAAAATAATTAAAAAAAAAAACCGACTTCAATATAAATAAAATTTTCACTTTAAAGAAAGGAGCATTAACAGTCGGCATATAGTTAATGAAGTCGGTGCCAACTCAGACACTTTAAATGGGTACTTACCAGGTAATAACAATTACAGCAATGATATATTTATAACAATAACAAAAATAGAACACAATTTAAAGTGTCTGAGTGAGTAGGCACCGACTTCATTAACTATATGCCGCCTGTTAATGCTCCTTTCTTTAAAGTGAAAATTTTATTTTTAACTTTTTAGTTTGTTTTTGAAGTTTGTTTTTATTTTTTTTTTAAATTATATTTTACCATTCCATTGCAAAATCCTAGGCTATGTATCAGCATTTGTAAGTTTGTTTTATCGCACCGTTTATTGTTTGTATGGTATGGTACACTAATTTAATTAATAGGTACATATTTAAGGGGCATTTCATGTTATCTCTACTGCACATTTAGGTTTAAATTTTTTAATTGGAGCGAATATTTTCTTTTATTCTGTGAGTAAAAGCTCTTTGATTTTTAGGGTTCCGTTTTCAAAGGGCACCAAAGGGAACGCTATTACTAAGTCTATACCGTAATACATGAAATTTTCACGAAGTGTGTTACTATTGCCGCTATAACACTAAATAATGAAAATAAAATAATGTTAGAAACTAAAGGAGATCTCCATACAAGAAATGTATTTTTTTCTACGTTTTTGGTGATTGGTGGTTGTGCAATTATCGCTTACAATTGAAAATTTCGATAATTCATTATTTCATTTGGTGGTTGTGAAAAAAAACGAAAATTCTCAATTATTCGGTAAAAAATTTGATTATTTCGGAAATGAAAGCCAATATGGAAAAAATGGAAAAAAACTTTTGAGGCAGATAGATTGTCTACCATTTGAAAAAATAAATTTTGGAATCGGTCAAGAACTGCGAGCTGGGCAGGTGCCCTTCTGATTGAATGATTATCAGATCAGTTACTCCGGAGAATGAGATTCGGCTATATTTCAGAAAGTTATAAAGGTGGACGAAAGGCAGTAAGTAGTAGTAGTTCGCGGGGCATCGGGTAGGTGGGTATGGTACCAAATTTTTGAAAATTAGTCCATAGCTTTCTTCGAAAAATTTAATAAAATTGTTTGACAAAAATGAGTTATAAGTTTTTCTTCCTATAGTTACGAGAAGCGCGAAATCTGTAGATTTTTTAAAAGTGCAATTGCAACCAAAGTATTTGTTCAAAAAGTACCTCGTACACTATTTTTTCTATTTCAGGAGTTTCTTGTTATTTTTAATAATAAATCTTTTCATAGTTTAAGGAAAAATGCATCACCGTAATGACGTAACAATCTTACATCAAAAATTTACCCTGGCGAATATATTATAATAACGAAAGATTGTATGCAAACACAAACATGAACATTATACACATCCCGCGAGCATCACGTGCGACCCACTGAACAAATCTTTATTGAACTTCAAATATATACTGTTATGTAGGTGTGCTTTTAAATTATTATTAACTAACAGTCGAAAGTGCCCTCGGGACGCCAAACTAATCAAGGTTCGTAATTTGTGTAAGATTTGTTCACACTAGCGAAGGTAGCTATCGATTCAGTTCTACACTAGGAGCTTCTATTAGTGGAAGCTGGTATAGATGAAAAGCAACTGTACAAAACCTGATAAAAACTCGCGTTCAATGCAGAGAAATAAATTATTTTTACATTTATCTTTTTATGTCACCTTAAAAATTAAAATTAAGTGCTCTATAAATGTACTAGCTTTCCGCCCGCGTGGACTACGCACTTTGTACTCTGCACATTTATTTAGTCTTGCATTGGTTTTGTAGTGTATAGATCTTTAATCCTGAATGTGTCTTGTAACAACTTTGTAACATGCTTTCTTACAATGTTAAATTACAGTGCGTCTACAAGCATTCTAGCAATAATTAAAGCGCTTACGTACTTTGTACAAGATTTAAAGTATTTCAAGGTCCGATTTCCGTGACTATTTTTCTAGTTGGACTGAGACCGCAATCATTTAATAAGTAATGACTATTAAAAAAAATATTTAAGTAGTGTTGAGAGATTCTGGGAAACCGAAAATTTGGAATTATTATGTTATTTTTTCTTAGAAAACCTTTTTGAAGAATTAGGTCAGAAATTTAAAAAAAAATCCTTGTATCTCGACAACAGCGCCGCCCACCGAATCCAACTATAGCTAAGAACCATCCAGGAGAGTTCAGGAGACCCCTTAAAAGTACAAAAAAATCTCTTCAAATTTGGTGAACCCGTTTCTATATACACGTAGCAACTGTAACAAATAATCTCGAGGAAAAACTCTGAAAACCGAGAGCTGATTCTTAATCAACGATACGTCAAATCTTGAAATGAAATTCTAAATGCATCCCGCAGAATTTGAAAATCTAATTTTTGCTTTGTGCATGACTGCCTCTCAAACAAGGTTACGCGGGAGGCGAAAAGCTGTCCCCCGAACGGAATCATTTCTCCGGATTTAGACGCGAAGTCGACAAATTCAAATGGATTTCATTACAGCCAAATGATTTCGTTGAGAGTTTTCGCATAATTTTTCGAGTTGTCTCCCTTAATTGGTCCTAGTGTCCGTTGTTTACTGACAGTCCAATTGAGATTATTACGGATGTTTAACTTTTTTTTTCTTTGACTTCATTTTACTAACTTAAAAAAATTTCGGGGTACGTATATCAGTTGGGACGTTTTAGGATTTGGTTTAAAATTGTTATGGTTACAAAGAAATTAATGGACCAAATATATACCTACCTACGTATATGGAAATTCAGAATGAGACGTAATGTTATTATTTGTATTAAATAAATAAATAAACATTTATTTCAGGATCCATAGTTAGTGAATTACAATGATCTTAAAGCTAAAGTAAACACACAATGAAATAAAATTATCTAATTAACCAACATTGCAAATAAAAAAGTATAAACTAAATGTCGTAAACCCACAGCTAACTTTAATATAAAGTTTTACTTATCACAAAATAAAATAAAACAAAATTGCCTAATATTAATAATAATAATAATATATGGAGTATCACGTAAAATGGCTTTTATTAACGATATATATATATTAAAACCGTTTTATAAAAACCAGTTAAATTACGAGTCAGATTCGCAAAATTGACGTGTTTATTATATTCGCTGCCAGGAATGCCACGTAAACGCATATTTCAATTTAAAAATATTAAAAACATATTTCTTTAATGTGATATTTATATTATGATAACTACAAATGAAGGATTTTCGAATTTATTCCTTTACTTGTGCTGTAAGACTTTGCTTCGTGCTAAACATGATTCTATATAAGTCAACGGGAAATACAGTTAAAATCAAACTTTCTGGCGGATCCGAACGTAGGCACAAGTCGCGTCGCAGTAACCACTTTTGGGTTTAGCGGGACGCAGTAGATCGAGGGGTATATGGGTGTACTTGCGCAAGCACCCTTAAAGCGTCTTAAAGCGTTGTGTTCCGATCCGCCATAAAGTTTGAGGCGAACTATACCTACTCTTTAGATTTTGATTTACTTGCGAGTATCAAAATATGTGGCATAAATGGCCCTATTTTTTGTTGGGTTGACTTGGAAGTTTGATTTGTTTACAATCCCAAGGAACTGTAAACCTAAGTATTTGATATTAATTTCAGCTTGATACGTCTACGCATTCCTGAGAATTAAAGGTCTTGACAAATAGCGTACAGACGAACAAAGAAGTGATCCCATTTTCCTTTGAGGTACGGAACCATAGGAACGAAAGTAATTGTTTGTTTTATCACTTATATTTTAATTTATAAACTAGGAAAACTAAAACTATTATGCTAATATGTATGCATGCATAAGGGTTATGAAACTATATGGAATCAGCTTAGGCTAGACAATTGAGTTTTTCGCGGTTTAAATTTATCTAAATTATACATGAAGTTAAATTTCATGTTTATTCAATCACAATCACGACCCTTGAGCACTAATCCGGTTAGTTAAGAATAAATCAGGTACAAATCTGTACTGTACTGAAATATATCTATACTCTTGAAGAATTATTTATTTAGAAATTAATACCTACCTTCACTAGCAACTAACCCGTGGTTTTGCTCCATAAATTTGTTTATCTATTTACTCTTATTACTACACTTAAAATATAGACAGTCCGTGAGACCAATAAAGTAGATTATGTGGATGGCTATAAACACCTCACAACGCCCGACCTTATACGCGACAACGTGCATCGTCGTAGCGCCCGGAGAGCTTACTTACCCTTTTCGGGATGACCAGCGACGCACCTACAACGATAGCTCCGAGAGCCTTCGCAGATGTCATATAATATAGCCAGAATGTACTAGTGCGACGCGTTTCCTCCATTCTAGAGTATTGAATCCGAGCATACCTATGAAATTTAGAGTTGGATAGAGATACGGATAGTACCCATAGCATCTCTTAAAAACATATCTAACAAATACATTTTGGACCCTTTATTTGGCCTCATGGGGATCCAATAAAGCAGTATTATATTCAAGCCTACTTTTGACATAGGCGCCGTATAACACACAGATGGTATGAATGCTTTTAAAGTAGCGACACTGTCGCAGTACCCAACGCAAGCTCTGTCGAGCTTTCGCACACACAGACTTTGTCTTCTTTGAATGCGAAAGTACTCCTAGATCTTCAACTGTATCCTGTAGCCTATTAATCAGGCAACCACCAGTTCCGAGCAGGTAAGGATACTGCACCGGTGTACGAGCTCTGGAGAAAGTCATGACTGCAAATTTGTTTACATTCAGGTCGAGATTGTTATCTCGACTCCACTGCAAAAGAGAATCAACAGCGCCCTGGAACCGCATGGAGTACGCCATATCACTTAGAGGATGGACCGAACAAGAAAACTAGGCAATCATTGGTACATATAATAGATACATAACATCTACATAACGTAATATGTACATAACGCATGTACAGGTATAGGTACATAACGTCCCCAATACACTGCCCTACGTTGAGCGTTATTAAATCACTCACTGATGAGGTTTCAGAGTCATGTACCTAAGTTTAGGAGAAAATAAAGAATGATTTGAAATGTATATACTCCATACCTATACACAACTTAAGTAGACAATTAACCTATTAACTTGACATCAATCAATCATTACCAATCAATTGTATGTCATTCAAATGGATCATAACTTTGGATCTAACCCAAATGAATTAGTGCGTAGTACCCGAGTTAAGAAAAATTATTTTAAATACACATTTCAGCGTTTTGCATAACACAGTCAAACAAATAGTGATACGCTGGACAAATGGAAACCTGCAGCCACGGTGCAGCTCCCGATTACAAGCACCAGGAGTTCTCGTCAGACGCAAGCCAGGCGGTGTCAGTCAGGGTCGGCGAGGAGCACCTGCTGTAGGCATTAGACACAGGTAAGCTTGTAGTGATAGAGTTTAAACGAGCACCGGAGGCGTCACCAGTTAAATTAATCAAGCACCACCTATTTTTAGACTAATGACTGACAGAAAAAAAAAAATTTTGACTGTGCCTCGAGAGCACGTTAAGCCGTCAAAAACAAAGAAAAAAAAAGTAGAAAAGGAATCATAACTAAAAATATAATGTGTTTCTATCTATATATTCCATAAAGGACCAATTTTCTAACCTATGGAAACTCGAAACGGTAACAAATGTATAGATAGAGACAGACATATTATAGTTTTAGTTATGATTCCCTTTCTATTTTTTTGTCGTACAGTTAGACTATATTGTATTTAAGAATAAAGATACGAAATATATCATTTTCTAATAGATTTTTGTGAATAGAAAAAGTTTCATTAATCATGATATTACATAACATTTTCGGTAGCATTAATAACCGTCATACAAGTTCCATCAAAAAACAATTAATTGCGATATCCGTAACAAAAGAACGAACTTTCAGATTTATTCTAGTGTTGGCAGGATCAATAAATAACAGTGTTCAGTGTAAACACATATATTATCTTGCTCTTAATCGCCGTTCTGTCACCTCTAAGGATGTTATGAGGTATAAAAGTTGTTTTATCTTTCAGTTGCGAGACATATATTAATACAGTAACAAAACTAAAACCATATTGACATTTTCAAGCACTTCACTATTCTACGTGAATATAGTAGTTTGTGGTATTATTTATTCCTAGATTTTCAAAATTGTTGTGGGACTTTGTGCCAGTTTACGAAATTGCTTTTTCAACTTGATCGACTTACAGCTCTTCACCTCAATAACAGTGTAAATATGAGTATCTTGAAACTTTTATCAATCAAATCGAGAGGTTTCTGAATAACTTTATGTAATGTTAATACTGACGGCCCTGTCACATATTGGCTTAGCTTTAATAGAGAGTGCCTGATTCGTTCATAATTTAGCTAATTTTTAATTTAAATACATTCATAATAAGTTATTTTATATACTCATTTTCGTTACCTTCAAATGAGACATTCCAATTAAAAAACGGATTCGTTTTTACGGTTAAAATAATATTTAATTCCATATTTCCCAAAAATTAATGGTTACTGCGTTAGTTAACACACGAATGGCAATGCGCCGTACCTTCATCGCTGAATTATTTAACGCTTACATGTAAAAACTCTTTGCCTAATAACATGTACGTATGTAGGACGTGAACACTTAAAAAAAAATAAAAAAAAAAATTAATAAAAAATAAAATTGAAAATTTCTTTTTTAATAGTTAACCTGGTATAGAAATTTTCGAAATCAATTATATTAATGATATATAGAACTTTTATGGATACGCAAAATAAACTATATTATCCAAAAGATTTTTTTTAAATAACATTGAATCTATAAAACCATATAAATCAGCAATGGATAATAACAGTAATTAATTTAACACGAACAACGTTTTGAAGCATACAAAATATTTTGGATAGGTTCACATAACTAACCGAATAAGCCCATGGTTAATTTATGCTGTTACTGCCTTTTAAGGGCATATCGTTTTAAATCATAGCCTATCTTCGGAATACGACCTTATGCACGTGTTCCATTAACGTATAGCGACAGGCAGACAGATAGATGAAACATCATCATTAGGGTGACGGTTCTCGGATTCCAGAGCCAAAAGCAAAAAACAAAACCTGTACTGTGTTTTCATGTCTGTTTGTCCTGTCAGTTACACCCCCGTAGTTTCTACATTTGAAGACATAGGTGAATGTAATTTTGCACATATATATTATATCGCAGTGCGCCTGTTTTTTAGTAAATTATTAAATAATGCGTCGATTATGACTTACCGGGTAGCTATCATGTAAGGTATTGTCATATTCGAGTGGAATCGGGCACAGGTGTATGTACGTAGATCGCAAAAGGGCACAGACAAGTCAACCTTATAGACCACGCTTTGACAGGGAGTAGCATTCGCCAAGGCTATGTAGTGACACTACATAACTATGTCACTAGTGAGCCGTCAGTTGTAAGCAGGTAGGAAGCCATTAAATTGTCAATTTTGAACGAGCCAATGAAAACTAGCCGACTTCTCCCCGCACCCCACCCCTTTTTGGCGATTTCGTTTTCATACTGACGTTTATTAAAGCGTGTTCTATAGGTTGACTGGTCTGTGCAAAAGGGCTATATAAATATGAGACCCAAGGCCAGAGGGGAGAGAGAGCTTCTGTGCTTGGCTAGGTGGTTTGTATCCCAGGATAACTTACGCATCGTATTAGTAATTTTAATCCCATGTATACATTGAATACAATATTACTGTGCAGTGATAGAGTAGGGTTATATTAGTCAGTAAAAGTTTAGTACTGTCTAGCGTTATAAAATTGTGATAGATTTATAGAATTCGAGTATTTGTTCAAGTAAAATGTCTAATCTTAACGACGCTCTGTGATATAATTATTATATTGGAACAGAATGAGCTCTAAGATTTTATTTTTAAACGAATCTACCATTGCCTACAACGAAGTACGACGCAATTATTTTCCCGCTTATTTGGGCGCATAAGGTATTATTAGAAAGATCTTCTAAAACGAAACAGATTGACCAATTTTTATTTTAGCCTTCTCTTCCGGAAATGCTTAGGTTCTAATTAACATTACCCCTGTCCCATCACTTAGAATTTCTAAAGTATTCAAAAGTTGATAAAATTCTTGTAGTTAGATATTTTTAATCAAAACAGTTTCCAGTAACTTCAACTGATTAGTTTAGGAATAATCAAGAAAAACCGCTAAAACGGAAAAGTCGATTAAATCGACTATAATATGCATGCACTAACAGCTGCATACCAACTACGGAACCCTAAGCTACGCTGCGCATTGTCCAACACGCACTTGGCTGAGTTTTATTATTTAGTACGATATGACCTCTACTTTTTCTTATCACGCCTGGATGAACTCTCCCATGCACGCACTACGAGCAGATGCTACGAGTACAATATAATTGCTGAAGAGAATTATATTCCTATTATAATCCGAAAACAGAATATTTTTTGCCTTTAAATATTAATCCTGTTCGAGTGAACGTTGCACGTTAACATGTGCGAAAAAAATATTTAAAATTTCAGGAAATTAAATGTCACTGTTAACGCTGAAACTGGAAGTATGTTTGCAAAAACGTTTGTATGCTCATCGGTGACGGGAAATTGGAGGACGGGTACATCTGTGGCTACGATCTATACACGACGAATTATTATCGGGTTTAAAGGTATTATCTATCTATAGGTTGTGTATACCGCTGCAACTGCATTGAGGCAACCATATATCGTTTCTTCCTGGAAAGCTAAGTTCAGCTGTTTATGCTGTTTAAAAAATCAGACAGCTCCCAGATGTAGATACAGCTCAGTTTGTCCATTTAAGTTGTTTTCACAGCGTTATGTCCTAGGTATTCTTTTGTAGGATAGAGCCGCTGATATACACACATTTTCTTAATAGAAAAAAGAGCTGGTATGGCGAATTTACAACTTGGAAACCTAGGTATAGACATAAGCTAATGGTACCATCTTATCGCCTGAAAACAGTCCATAACTGAGGTGCGTTTCAAAGAGTGATTAATTCCATTTGACCAATTTTTCAGTGAACAAGGAATATATGAAACATAAGTAAGATCACTTTTATATTTTTAAAAATTATAATATGAAAAATATGTCAAAAAAATGGAATAAAAATGGAATAATCGTGTTTTGATCAAACAAAATGGAATAATTTTGTACTGATTTGAATATGATGGAATGATCTAATTTTTCTTATTATGTACACTGTACGAAAAATTTATAGGAATCGTCCGGTTTCATTGCCACTTTAATAATGTTATGCTGATGATATGGTGTTGCTGAGTCCAACGATTAGCACACTAAGAAGACTTGGCAATATGTGAAAGGTATGCGGCGATCCATGGGCTCAGATACAACACGAAGAAGAGTGAGTTGATGTTATTCAAGGTGCGTACTAAAGGCCACTCCATTGTACCTCCGGTCTTATTATGCGGTTCTCCTCTTAATGAAGTCAGCAAGTTCAAGTATCTGGGCCACTGGGTCACCGATGATCTGAGTGATGATGTAGATATAGAGCGGGAGCGTAGAGCGTTGTCTGTCCGATGTAATATGCTCGTTCGCAGATTTGTAAAGTGCACTAATCAGGTCAAGACCACGCTCTTCAGAGCCTTCTGTCAATCCTTTTACACTTGCAGTTTGTGGGTGAGTTATACCCAAAAGGCATACAGCGCTCTGCGTGTCCAATACAATAATGCGTTCAGGGTGCTGATGCGGCTGCCGCGTTATTGTAGCGCGTCTGGAATGTTCGCGGAGGCGCGCGTAGACGGCTTTCATGCCATCATGCGCAAACGTTGTGCCTCCATTCTGGCGCGGTTGCGTGGCGGCCGCAACACCATCCTGGACACTATCGCCGATAGATGGGACTCTCCATTTATAAGGTATTGGATACACCTGCATGTCAAATAATTAATTTATTGTTTAGTTTGTTAATATTTTATTTTATTGTACTGTTTAGTTTTAGTACATGATATGTAAATACTGTGTAAATATGTAAAATTATTATGGGGCTAGTACCTGAAAATAAATGATTATTATTATTATTTCAATTTGTAAATGGAATGATCATGTTATAATGGGGACTAATACGAAGTTAATTATTTGTAGTCTAAAATATCACGTTTTGAACGTAATTTAGAACTGGAAAAATGTTTCGTTTAAACTTCTTAACGTTGTGAGGTTTTTAATTCGAAGAAACAGAATCGAGAGTGAAATTTACAGAAATGCACTTCTGAAATTTGGAAAGTAATACCGTCTTATACTACAAGTATAAGGAAAAATCTGAAAACTATACATTTTTAATTTAATCATGAAAAATATAGTCATAAAGCAAATTATTTAATGCTAAAAAGCTGAAATTTGATATGGTTATTATAGACATTTGTGTACCTATTTATTTTTAAAATAGTTTACCAACACCCTAAAACCAGAGTACTTACTTGTTAAGACGAAACAAAAAGCTCAAACACCGGACAGATGAAACCAAATTTAAAAAAAAAAAAACAAAAAAACGAACAAGTGCGAGTCGGACTCGCACGCCGAGGGTTCCGTACGAATTTGTATGTACATATGACCGTGCATACCGTTAACTCGCATAACTTAACCTCGACGATTGATTATAAGTACGTAAAAAAACTGAACAAGTGCGAGTCGAACTTGGCCACCGAGGGTTCCGTAAAAATAAATTTTGTACTATAAATTCGTACCTACTTTGTACGGAACCCTCGGTGGGCAAGTCCGACTCGCATCTGTCCGGTGTTTGGGCTTATTTGATTCCTCTTAACAAGCAAGTACTCTGGTTTTAGGGTGCTGGTAAACTATTATAAAAATAAATAGGTACACAATAATGTCTATTATAACCATATAAAATTTTAACTTTGTTGCGTTAAATAATTTGTTTTAACGTCATAAATACTAAAGAATAATATTACTAAAAATAAAATTATTATTAAATTTTTTTATTAGCAATAAAATGCAATAAAAACTTGTCTTTAAAATTTTTTGACTTTTACTTTTTTTCGTCGTAGTGGTAATCTACCTCCTTAAAATGTTAGATTCTTCACTGAAATCTTACATTATTGGCACAACGCTGCTGTCTATTTTTTACTCTATGATTAGAGTCACCGTGTAATTCGAGAGAGTTGAATCACGATCACACATTATAAATTTACAACAAAAACAGGGCACTGCAATACATAATTTAACAATTCGAAATAGTATGCTTCAGAGAAGTTGCAGATAAACCCAGAAAATAATGACAACATGTCTTTTATTATGAATCATTTTTGAAAATAAACTTTAGGTAATCATAATTTAAAAAAACTTGTTTTATTTATTTCCATAAAGGACTATTAAGTGAAATTGGGTATTTACTGTGCCAGTAAACTCATAGTAGTTTTGCCTGGTGTTTGTACAGGAATCTGTGGTTTAGGTACGTTAAAATATTTTAGGTAAAAAACAAAAATATTTCACACGGACCGCATGAAGCCACAGGCGACGAACATTTTCCAGTTAGTACAATAGATTTACCTATAAACTGCTAGATCTAAAAACAGACTTAAGAGATGTTTTTGTTTTTCCAGAAGTAGGGTATACTTATTCACGGTATAAAATGTACAATCATATGTAGGTATGCCTAACTGTTCATAAATTGCCCAGCATACTATAAATAACAGCCGAAACATAAAAACATTTTAAGCTTTGACACCCATTCTTCTGTCAGAACATGATGCACGGTACAGAGCTTGTTTTTTCATATGAAAATTGTTCGTTTTACAACAAATATCGTTTGTTCGATATTGTAAATACCTTTTAGTCATTAAAAGTGCAAGGGCTATATCGATGGCGAGGGTGCGTTACGTCTTCAATAATTCCACTAATTATAACTTAAATAACACTAGGTAAGTTTTATATTAAAGCAAAACAAAATAACTTATTAATCGCTACCATTTCATCCTTTTTGCTGTCGAGACGATGGGTCCCTGGTCCAAGGATACCAAATCACTTGTCCACGATTTGGGTGTCGCGCTGTGTCTGTTGACAGGGGATCCTATGTGCAAGGAATACCTTGTTCAGAGGATCAGTATCGCAATACAGCGCGGCAACGCGGCAAGCATCCTTGGTACCCTGAACCCATCGTCTCTTTAAAATTTTGTCATTTATCTTTACATAGATTTTTTTAATTTGTAAATACTTTTAGTTTTTAATTAGTTTTTATTTTATAGATCTTAATTAACATATTAATTGTATCCTAAAATAGAATAAATCACTTAAGTAACACATTAAAAAAAAACAAAATAAATAATTTTATAATCATCTGTTCGTCTTCTCCAACGCGATAGTTGTCCTAAATTATCTAATAAAATATTAAATTTCGATTTGTTTTATTATAATTTTCGTTCGTTCGTCGTTACAATCCCCAACCCGCAGTGGAGTAGCGTGGTGGATTTAAGCTCCAAACCTCCTCCTTACCCTGGGGGAGGCCTAAGCTTGCAGTGGGGTAACTGCCAGCAGTTAGGGGCTGATGATGATGATTATAATTTTATAAAGACACCTCAATAACACGAGTCGATTGACGCCCAATTTATTGTATAAAGTTCAATCTACCATCTACAGTTTTATAGCCAGCACTTGAACAAAGCTTAAACTATTTGAGTTTGGAAGTTGTGATGAACCGAAACTCAGTAACTTCGGCATAGGGCCGACATTCTTTACCACTCCGTGCGAAACACTTTATTAACACTTTGACACCGCGCCGTCTCCCGAGACGCGGAGATCCTCTTTCACGCGGAATTGCTTACAGAACTCAATTTTAGTTTCGGTATGAGATTTCAAATAGAATCACTTAATCTGAAAAGGACTCAAGCGGCAATTTTTGCGCGAAATGAGTTTTTTTTTATGGAAATCGCCGGGGACGAGGTACAGAGAGAATTCCGGGTTTTCGTATTCCAAGACGAGATTTTCATCTCAGATATATTAATAATACGTTTCAGTTGAGTTAAATTTTGAAAATACGATAAATTGTTCAAATACGTAGTATAAATGGAACGAAACGAAGGATGATTACGCTGTCGGTTAAAAGGTGTACTAAGTTTGTATCAAAATCGATAGATACCTATTATTATACGCTAATGTCAAGTTTGTACATTATGGTATAATAGACATGTTTTCCTGCATATTTTTTTCAATTATCACTAAAACTGAATGAAAATCAATCAAATAACAGAAAAAACTATAATCAATCAACCTACATTCACACTTTTAACTTTATAAAATTTTATTATTGCTTTCCTGAAAAGTTGACTTTTTAGACTTGTATCACTTTTCACAGGATACACAGAATTTATTCCTTTTGAGAGCTTTCGTCGCGCGCGCTGCGTAAACGGTTGATGTTAACCAAAAATCATGTATTACGGAATTGTCCCCCTTTAAAAGCTCTAACCAAAAGTCCGCGACAGCATATGTGTATCTTTTAAGGTGAACTTACTATGACCTTTTTTATGACTATCAAATTTGTTCTAACATAATGTACTATTTGTGAAGATGTTTTTTTAAACGTGATATTAATGCTTATCAAATTAAATACGTTAGTTGTCTTAAGCATTTCATGCATATTATAGTTGCCCTTTACACCACACAATTTCAATTAATATCTTAGCAGTTTTTATCGAAATATGAAAACTATAGCGGGAGAAAATAAATTTGCTGTCTGCCTCTGTTCGTTAACTTTTTACTTTCAAACCACGCAATAGACTTTGATACGGTTTTCAGTATTATCTTATTTTCTTATAATCTATTAATCAATATAATAGAAATATTTATTATAAACCTGAAGAGTTTGTTTGTTTGTTTGTTTGAATGCGCTAATCTCTGAAACTACCAGTCGGATTTGAAATTTTTTTTTGCCTTTGATAGCCTGAATCTAGCGGAGTGTTATAGGCTATATATATGAAAACGAACTGTCTGTCTATTCGAGCAAATAGGTTTCGGCCAAAACAGCTTAACCGATTTTGATGACACTTTACACATATGGGAAGGATGTAGTCAAAAGTGACATATAGAACTTTTTGTATGTCTGTCTGTACGTCCATCTGTCTAAACCGATTTTAATGAAACATCACAAGTATGAAAAGAGTCAAAACTAACAATTGTTACTTTTTGTCCGTCCGTCTGTCTGTCTGTACGTGTATCTGTCTATTTGAGCTAATCTCATAAACGGCTAAACAGATTTTAAGGAAACTTTGCAGACGGGAAAGAAGGTTGTCAAGAGATTTGACATTAGCTACTTTTTGTCCGTCTGTTTGTCTGTACGTCTATGTGTCTATTCAATTCAATTTTATCTATTCAAGCTAATTTCCAATACGGCTGAACAGATTTTAATGAAACTTTGCAGACGTGAAAGAAGGTTGTCAAGAGTGTCATAAGCAACTTTTTGTGTTTGTTTGTCTGTCTATCTGTCTGTCGTTTGTCCACACTGATCTATCAACGTACAGCCAAAACTTAATAGTTTAAAATCTGTTCCAAATTTTAGTTTCCTAGACTAAGTAGTCTAGGAAACTAAAATTTGGAACATAGGTTTATTTTATAACGTGAGCATTAAATTAAGAAAGGCTTTTTTAGAAATTTCAAACTTAAGGATGGGAATGGAGGGACTTAAATAATGACGTGTTTCAGGGTTTTTAGATTTCCACATTTTAAGGGTGGGAAAAGGGAAATGAAAAATTGTATCGGTTTTTTTAAAGGGTGGAAGGGGAATGAAGATTGAAAGTTTGAATGGGTGTAACCAAAATTGGTTCCAGCAAAAAGTACGTATAAACCAACTTGAACGTTAATAGTACCTATAACAGGAATTTGTAGTCTACGCAAGCGAAGCTGCGGGCGGTCGCTAGTTAAATATAAACCTTAAATATTTTTTATGGCTACTACGTATAGGAAGTTAATAGTAAGCATTTTTTAAATCTAAAGTACAAATAAAATCATTTTTCATTATAAGTTTTTATTATATATATTATATATTAGTAGATACAAAGTGTCTTAATATCTTTTAGTTTAAAATGACCGGTGTTAATAAATTTAGTAAGGTTTTTTTAAATTAAGTATAAATCTGTAAGAGTTGTCTTTTTTTAGAATAGTAAAAATACTTGATAAAAATTTCCCGGTAGTGGGATCTCATTTTAATATTGCACCTAATTTAATATGATATTTAATTTCGGATTAGATTATAAAATTATCTGATTCAACGAACCCTTTGTTTTTTGGAAAAACATTATGGTAAAGTATAATTTTAAAAGGTATCTTATAACCACTTATCCATTCCAGTATTATTATTAACTATTTTTTCCCAACATGTGTAAAAAATTTTTATTCTGCCGGCAACATTTATGTTGGCTATGGATATTTGGCACGGCCTCTGAAGGACGGCTTTAACGACCAGGTGACACTCTCACTGATGGACGATACTGGCAACGCTGATGAGCCCCTCGATGCGCACCGCACCCTTGCATTGTTTGATTCAGGTGCTGAGGGGGCTGGTAGTTTTTTGTATTTGAAGCCTTTCTTTGCACAGTCTTAGGCTTTATTAAATTGTTGGCTCTTCTCATGCTTCTGAGGGATTTTACTGAATCGCCAAACTCTGAATATAAAAATTCTGACCGTTTATTACACTTTAAATTTTCTATCAAATTTTTATCAATAAATGGATTTGCCATTTCATGTCTTAGTGTACTCTAAAGTGTAAATTACACATGATACGAGATGTGTCTCGAAGGTTTTTAATTATTTCCAATTTATTGAAGGACGAGTGCGCCAAATCAGTTATAATTTGGCAAATACTGGCGGTGGCCAGTCCCAATTTCATTTTGATATTGTTCAAGCTACCAATCTTTGGTTTTGGCTGAATTGGGAATAATCCCAGATATATTTTAATTAAGTTTAGGCGCTTCCAACATTTTACAAATATTAGGTATCAAAAATGTTTGTAGAATTTTTTCTTTGACCTCATTAGTAAGACCTTCGGTCAGAATATTGTTAATACAATCTAGGATTGATGGATGAATATCTTCCCAAAGATCTTTCCTGGATCCGTAGGGGCACCTAGGGCAAGGAGCACATCTTCAGCTTAATCACTTATTGAGGCCTCGACTGAAATAAATTAAATAAGAAATCTGTTGCAAAAATTACCATATATGCCTATTACGGCTCCAGGTAAATATACCTATCCCCGTGGCTTTCTGAGTGCACTTTCAACACTACAGATGCAATCACATTATCACACAGGTAGGTATGCATAACTGAAATTAATGGGCCTGCTTTCTCCTCCCAACGGGGGAGTGGATAAGCGTCACACGAATGTGCAATAGGTACCTAGCCTATCTGCGTTCGTACAGAAAAAAAATATTAAACAATGTAATATTCGGACAGTCCTCCCAAAGGGAGAGATGCATAGTCGTCACACGAAAATGCATATAAATCCAACATTAGGCTTTCTATATTGTGAAATATATTTGTCTGGTCTTTCCCACGGAAAGACAGTCGTAACACGAAAGGCCGGATATTTACTGTCAGCAAACCTAATCTTTTATAAAGTCGTATCAGTTGACTAGATATAATTAACATATATTAAATGCAGTTGCTGTGAAAATTATTATTAAAATGCCTTCATCATTGCTTTCATCCTCTTTTTCCGATTCACTGAATGGTCTTTCACGTTTCTTCTCCAGATCAATTTGTTCTCCAGCCTTTCAATTTTTCTTCTATTGTTATTTATATATATATTTATATTTATATATATATTTATATATATATATCTAATCTTCTTTGTTAGAATCATGTTTACGTTTAGGCATATTATATTTTTGTGTACTAATTTCCACTGTTTTTGATTGTAGAAAAAGATAGGAATTACCTACTAAATAAATTTTTCTGATATTTTTTTTTAAATTATTGCAAGGGGATTGGAAGCTACATAAGCCCAAATATTACACAAAAAATAGATGCTTATAAAAATTAATTAAATTAAAACACTTGCGTTACGAGGCGGTTGCGAGCAAGCGAAAAAGAACGAATTATTAGTGATAACAGGTGGTGCACATTTTTATTTTACTTTGTTTCTTTAAACTGCCTTAAAGAGCAAGAAGGAAGGAATACTACAGAGCAGAGTTAATTATCTCGGACTAAGTACCTACATACATAAATAAGTCAATGCATTTCATCTATATATGATTTCATCGCAAAAATATCATAAACTACTTAGTTCAGAAATCATAGTTACTGGAGCGAAATTAAGAAATAGGTACCTAATAACTATCTATCTTTGATAATGAATTTATTAAAGTACAAGAAAAAATATTCAGAACATATTCAGAACCATTAAATATACGATCTTAATAAGATTTTATTTTAAATTCTCGTCTCTGTTGTTTTCTTCATGTCTTCATGATTTATAATTTACACAAAAATCAAACAAAAATACACAATAAAATATAAGGTGTAGGGTTGAACAATATATTTAAATAAGTCATTTATTATGAGAACACATAACACCACAGGCGCCCTCTATCGTCAAAGTTTCATTCAATTCAACGTACCTTACTTCGGGTTGCTATAATCAAAAATTATCTATGAAGATAATATTTAATTTTTTAATTCATAATATAATCATAAATATTAAAAAAACTAAATTAATATTATTTTATTACACTGTATTTTAGACGTTCTAATAATATTATGATATTATGTTATTTTATATCAAAATTCGCCCTCTATCGATCATTTATGGCATCACAATGTTTCGGCGGAAGATGGCCGTCGCGTGCGGTGTGTTGCTCTGAAAGCTTAAAAAGAATTTTTAAGTTTTTATGTGATAAACAATAAAAATTAAGTTTCAAATTATCCTTAAAGTTATAAAAGAAGAAGTACTTGTAGTTAATAATAAGTTAACAGTGTATTATAGTGAGTTTAAGTCATAGAAAGTCCAACAATAGTGCATGTGAAGAAGCCACAAATTCCTAGTTTGTGTTACAGAGGAATGCTGTGTTAATATTGTGGATTAAGTGTTATAAGTTTTTAACTTATACTTCCTGAAACTTCTTAGATTTACCAGGTGAGGATATTGTTAATGTGAACTGAAGTTTTTAAAAGTTTTAGTAAGTTTGTTTACTTTGAAAAGCCGCTCCACGGCGCATGTTCGTTTTAAATAATGAAGTTTTGTAAACTGTTATGATCGGAAAGTAAAAATTTAACAATTAAAAGCTTTTAATAATAGCCACATACGATGTTATGAAAAACTCAAACGTAATTTTATTACAGTGATATATTAGAATTAGGATATTTGGTGTTAATTGTTAATCGGGAAATAGCATATTTTTAACTAATTCAGTGATATGCAAATGGGCGCTAACTTTATATTTGAAACAAGACTAGTGAACCAAAGACTAGCGACTATAGATTGTAAATATTTGGAAGCATTTTGTTGGACTACAATGTTCTCAAGTTTATTTTTATTTCCTGTATGTGTAATCCATGTAAACGTCGGTTTTTATTTCCTGAATAATTTAAAAAAAGACACTCATTTTTCATTTATTGCTTTAGGTAGGTATATTACTCTTCTCTGTTGCTTCTCGCATTGACCCGGTTCCATAAAAATGTTTAGTACAATGTAAGTACCTAACTTGAATAAAATAAAATTGCATCACAGTTTTTTTGCTGTTTCTTAATGTATTTGATATCAAACTGTATAATAATCTACCGAATTTTGAAGATTTAATTTCAAATTAATTAGGAGGCAAAGATAAGCAAAGTTTTTTAATTACCTAGTTAATGATAATGGGTCCATTATCATAATTAGAAAAAAAAAAAACAACCCAACATAGTTTCTTAAATTATGCTACTGTGGATTAATCAGCTCCTTAGTGAAGCTTACCTTCTACTAAGGAGCTGATTATCGTTTTGAATTAGGTACCTACAGTAAAACTATTTGAAGTTAAAACCTTAGGATATCAGATTTATCAACATAAGATACCATATCACGTATGTACTTCGAAAAGAAGAAAACTTAGTAAAATGATAGACATGGATTAGACGAACCACACATCATGATGATTGTTTTCGTTTAAACAATTTCTTACATTATACAGAAAATGGAATTCCACAGGCTATTCTGTTTTTTCAGTATGATGATATTTTTAAGAGGGATGCTTTTTTACTTGACAACTCCAGATGAGGAATTATATTTTTTGAATGTATGTCTGTGTGCCTATCTCTTTAATACACTCTGTAGCCTAAACGGTTAGATGGATTTTAACATATGAGAAAAATATAACTATAATGCATATCACCTAAACACTTGTAAAAAACCAATTCCAAATATATACCTATGTATTATTCCAAATTTCTTATATTACTATTTTCTTTTTCTTTAAAATAAAAATAAACGCCGGGCCCATATTACAATAGATATGTGAGCCATGATTCATGCAGAGTACCTAGTGTGCTGTTTTGTAGATTGTGGTATATATATATAATATAATCTAATATAATATAAAAAATTTGGAAAAAAAATAATTAACTGAAAAGTGAACAAACTCTGTATCTATAGAATTTCTTGTTTCTTGTCTGGGCAATGTAGAGTACACCATGCAGTGTTTTTAAAATATGCTATTTATGTAATATATAGGTATATATAAATAAATATAAAAAATAAGGTATTGCAGGACAATTGTGATTGTGAGGATGACTTAATAACCAAAATGTGTTCGGCATGGTTTTTAAGTGAAAATCAATTTTTACAACAATTTTGATACTATTTGAGTACCTACCTAACTACTTTGTAGTACTCGTATGTATCATGTGCGTAAGGAATCCTTTCTCGGACTCTTATCCCTTTAACTTTTTTTTTTTTAACAGCAGCTCTATGTACAACTTAACAAAAAGAATATTATATAAATAGATGTAGCTGGCTTAACAAAATTCTTTTATTTTATCTTTTTAACTCTGAACAATTTTATTTTAAAGATTATAACATAAATTTTAAAGATGCATACTAATGCATAGTAATAAAAGCACACCTACAAAAAAAAAACACAAAATACACCTACACACCTGCAAGAAAAAAATGATCACTAAAAATGCAATAAATAAGTAGATATTTATAATAATAACCACAACCGACACCATTATTTGTTTACTGTTAAAACCTTAGTTTAATTATTGCGTTATTAGCAGATTACCTATAATAATAATAATTATTATTATAACAATAATAATACCTGAGACATCCCATACAGCGCCATCTAGTCCTAAACTTAGCAAAGCTTGTATTATGGATACCAGACAACTGATATACATACATGAATATTTTTATACTATAGACATTTTACACCCAGACACAGAACAAATACACATGTTCATGCACACAAATTTTTGTCTCCACAGTTAGTCTCTAATCACTCGACCAATCAGTCAGTCAATATATTGTGTTACTGCCAATTAATTAACTTTAATAAGACTGTCTGTTCTATTTTTAGAATATATTATTTGTTACATATAGATAATTAATTTATATGGTTAACTATCTTAATGTTTATTTTCATGCATTTGCTATTAATACGGTCTTCATGTCATCACAACTTGTACCATAATATTGTATTTTACAGTACTAGGCCTTTTTACTTTACACCAATCACAAATGAGCGTTCTGTTTGTAACGCATGTGTAAACCGTGAAAAGCAACCTGCTCACACCCTTAGTTCCCGCCATTATTACATTTGATGTATCTACCTAATTTTAATCGCAAATGTATTGATAAACGTCGTATGATGCTCGTACTCAGTAAGCTGACTATTATAGTCATCGGTTTATTATATGCACTCGGCTTTGCCTCGTGCCTGTAAACACCTCGACTATAATATAGACTGACCGGTTGGACATGTAGTTAGAGACCCTAACTGCGCAGCTGAGGGTTGCGGGTTCGATTCCTGCCCGGGTCAAATATTTGTGTGCATGAACATGTCTATTTGTTCCGTATCTGGGTGTAAAAGTATCTATATATGTCTGTATTATATAAAAAAGAAGAATATTTAAGTATGTATATCAGTTGTCTAGTACCCCATTCATCCTCCTGCCCTTATCCCACTCTAAGTGGGGTCGGCACAACATGTTTTCTTCTTCCATTCATCTCTGTCAGTCGTCATCTCAGTACTCACACCTTTCACACACATATCCTTTCTCACGCAATCCATCCATACCTTCTTGGGTCGTCCCCTACCCCTACATCCCTCCACATTCATACTCATCACTTTCCTTGTAATATGCCTTTCATTCCTTCTCATCACATGCCCATACCACTCCAACCTATTGCTTCTCAGTATCTCTATGACCGGCGCTACTTTCAGACTTCCTCTTATATACTCATTCCTAATCTTGTCCATTCTAGTTACACCACACATCCATCTTAACATTCTCATCTCTGCCACATGCACTCTTCTTTCATCCGTCTCCTTTGTTGCCCAACACTCCGAACCATACAGCACGACAGGTCTTATGATCGTCTTATAGATCTTCCCTTTCAACCTAAGGGGCATTCGCGGATCACATGTGGTTGATGAGACCTGTCTCCATTTTATCCATCCCGCATTTATCCTGTTCTTCACGTCCCGGTCAATGTCGCCGTCATTTTGTATTAATGATCCGAGATACCTGAAGTCGGAGCTATCAGTCTAGTACCCCATTATACAAGCATAATACTTGCTTACTTTGGGACTAGATAGCGCTGTGTGGGATGTCCCAGATATTATTATTATTAATATGCAGCTTACCGTACTTGCACATAGGCACTAGGCCTTTTTACTTTACACCAATCACAAACGAGCACTCTATTTGTAACGCATGCATAAACCGCCACAAGCAGTCCGCTCCCGCCCTTAGCTCCCGCCATTATTACATTCGAAGTATCTCCCTAATTTTAATCGCAAATGTTTTGAAAAGTGTCGTATGATGCTGACACTCAGTAAGCTGGCTATTATACTCATCGGTTTATTATAAGCACTCTGCTTCGTTTCGTGCCTATAAAAACCTTCACCTGTGCCTCCACTATAATAATGCAGCTTACCGTACATGCATCATAATGAACTATTTTTATTTTGGCACTTGGCGCGCGTTTTACTTGGAGTTTGTAAATTTTTTACAAACTCTACTGTTGACAAAATCATCTCTGAGGGCATTGTTTACGACATGGTTTGAAAAAATTTTTTGGGGGCGTTATTAACAGTGACATAAAAAGAAAACGTGAAATATTAATGGGACGTCACAACTACACGCAAACAAGTGCAACACGTTAAAGCTATACATTTTTAACAATCAATGTTGGAAATTGAAAAACTTGGAAATCCATACGTAAAATCTCAAAAAAAACTAAAATACTTCATATTGTTTATATTTTCATAAAAAATATTCAAATGTAGTGACAAATTTTTTGGTCGATTCCCATTACACTCAATATTTAGAGCTAATAGCATTTTAAATAATATAAAGCCTCGACCACTAATCCGCAAACGGGTCCGGTGGTAGTTGGGTTTGATTCCGCATCTAGCTATATGGCATTTATGACTGGCGTGTTTATTTGCGGAAGTAAAAATTTAATCGGAACTAATATCCGCATGCACATTTATTGTTATACGATTTCTATACTATATAATTTATATAACATTAGCAAACAAGGACAGGGTGTAATAAGTCGCCGTCTTGTTTTGGAATGATGGTCTAGCGTCGCCGCCGTCAACGAAGTTCGCTTGTACCCCTCCGGGTGGCTACGACTGGACTTGCTTGGGCTCGCAGAGATCGTCGATCTGCATATCGTCTTTACGACCGCACTTTATAAATTTAATGGATAGGTACCTACCTACGTATCACACTAAAAAAATCAAACAGGAAACGTATGTACCTATTCATTTATTTTTTGCGTTCTTTACTAAAGGGATTGCGCTCGTAGGCGGAAAAAAGTCTCAACCACAAGATCATTAACTATTACCTATGTTTTATATTGTGACAACTCACGCGACCTATGATACTGGCAATCTTTGAATCTCAAGTTCAAATTATTCTGCAATTAATAATAAACGGAAATAAACGTCGAGTCCAGTAAATTAACGCAGCACCGAGTTAGCGCCGAATACGCGCCATTTCAAAAATCCGTACTCCCGCCCATAGTCCTAGCGACCGGATTATTAAAACAGAAAGTATTCGGCGCTACTTCGGTGTCGTTTAAAAGTCAGAGTAGGACCACAGATATATGGAACATGTTAACTATCGACTTTCCACCCCGCCGCAATCTAAATATCTAGATTGGGTGAGCATCCACTATAACACGTTTTGATCTGTTTTTCCCTTTCGTGTCAGTTATTCAAGTGAAACTTATGCAGCCACTGCCAGGTGTGAAGGGTATCGAATGAAAGCGTGCCGTGTGGGAACGCTACCCGAATCTCGCCAGACGGATCTATTCGTTACAGGCGCCGACTAATTGTTTAATTGGCGCGTAATCACGGCTTGTATTGTAACGCGGCAGTGGCGATACTTGGTTTTTTGTCATTTCCGGAACGTAAAGAAAAAAATAAATATTCAATGAACTTTATCTATCTTTGGGCGTTAGTATATAAACGTTGATTTTTTTGTGGTAAAGTTTGTCTAATTATCGGATAGAGGTTCGTCTAGTTTCGTTGTAGGATCCTTCGGTGCGTAATCATGTTTTATAGTCTGAGAAAAAACGAGAGCGAATTAATCTATGTTCTATTTATTTGAGTGAAATTGGGTTTTAAGAATTGGCGTATTCCTAAAGATAAAACGTCCAGCGCAGCGGCGCGAATATTCGGACTATAGAGCGACAGGCCAATCTTAAACGTACTAACTGACTACTTTTAGTAGTCAGTCTTGTCTGTGTCTTCTTTTTATTTATTTATTTATTAGGAGAAAAAACAGTTACAGGTGTGGTTTAAAATATGCTACAGTAATTTAAGGAATAAAAATGTTACAACCATAACCTAATAAATTTCTCACTGGAAAATTTAATTTAGAATTAAAAACAATGAAACTAAAGTAAACGTGCGCCACATAAATAAAGCTGCAGAAATAAAAATATTAACACAAAAGACTAACAATAATAATACCTTGAATTTACCTATCATGCATACTTTCTTTTGTTTGTATATTAGAAATATAACTTCAACTATTTATCAACTGTTGGTACGACGTACTTATGTATATACGCTATATTTTAGTACTCCTGATAACGTCCATAGACAAATTGTAAGAAATAATGTTCTGATGTGTCAATTCTTTTTAAATTCTAACGCTGATTAAAGTCGTGTTAAATCACAAATACAGCTTTCTTAAGTGAAAAAATGTATTTGAGATGTTATGTCAAAGTATCAATCACTTCAGGTTTTGCCCAGTCATCAATGTGCACCCGGACCAGAGCTTCTCGATGTTGAAAAAAAGGATTTAGGTACCTATTCCAGTAGTTTAGGTTTGAAATTCTGATAATAGCTTTGTTTACGTGAAACGTGTTTAGCAATTTTTAGTTAATATACTTGATAATAACGTATATATTACAAGAACGTCTAGGCCCCAAACTAAGCATTAAGTTGTGTTTTGGGTACCAAGCGAAAACACCACATACATATAACAAACAAGACCCGGTACCAGTATCAATATTCATATATAAATACTGACCCGACCTGGGCTTCGAACCCGGGACATCCAGCTTCGTAGGCAGGGTCACTACCCCCTAGGCTAAGCGGTCGCAAATATATCGTAGCGGTATGTAATCATAATTATTATAAAATAAATAATAACTAGATCATCTCGCGCACGCGTCGTCTCGTACCCTGTATTATGTACTCAGATAACTGATATACGTTTTCTCAAAAAATTATTCCGGGTGGGAATCGAATCCGCGAACTTTTGTTGAACGGCGTCTCTGTCCAATATCCTTCATTCATATATATGTACTATTTATTATTCGTTCATTCGTTGGTGTCGTCTAATCGCTAATAGAACGAAAGGACTGATTTCTCACACACAAATATCCAGTTAAATGACTATTCGACGAATCCACTGGAGAGTTCCATTCCATTAACTCCAAAATCGAATGGATTAAACTAGGTATTAACTAGTCCATATAACAAGGTCGATTCTGTGTACGTAAGGCCGTCGACTATTTAACTTTTGATTCATATTTGGATATCATCGACGGAGTTACCTTGAACTCATCTAGTGACACGAGTCTTTTGAACCCTTGGGGCCAATTCGAAATGAAGTTTGTAAGTCACAAGTATTCGGAGGAGTACGCTGAGAAACAGAATGTAAAAGGCATTCTTGAATTTGCCTTAATTGATTTAGGACATAAAAAATTAGGTTTACCGACTGTACGCTCAGTATTCTGTATTATATGACTAGTAAGTACATGTAGTTGTTACTTTATAATAATAATAATAATATATCTCACAAACGGTCGTCTAGTCCCAAACTAGGTAGAACCTGTATATGTATATATGTGTACTAGAGAACGGATATGCATTGGACACTACAAAGACATCTTTATCCACACAAATATTTGTTTCGGGCGTGA
This sequence comes from Luffia ferchaultella, assembly GCA_949709985.1. Taxonomy (NCBI): domain Eukaryota; kingdom Metazoa; phylum Arthropoda; class Insecta; order Lepidoptera; family Psychidae; genus Luffia; species Luffia ferchaultella. Next base: position 4,061,908 of record OX453266.1, on the reverse strand, counting down.
ATCGAACCTGTGATCTTTGGTTCTGCAATCTGCAGTCGACGTCTCCGCCTGTTCCATGTATCCATACCAGTATGGAAGAATGAAAATCGAATTTTTCCACTTCTCCTACCATTAGACCTATCAGTCAATCGGGAATGCGATACAATTTATCCAAAACGGCTCCCAATGTACGGCGCGTTGTTTATGAGTGTCGAACCAATCTATAAACATCGATGTTCAACTAAGGTTCAAATATAAAAGGATCGGGAATCCGAAACTGAGAACATTCGAGATCACAACCAAGGTGCTGCCAAACGCATTAAAATTGATTAAATAATTAGATACGCTATAACTCAGTCTGTAATTCCAAAGAAAATGAATTACGAGCGAAGTTTTATAGCGAAAGAGATTATCGCGATTCTCTTGATAAAATTACGTTGCAGAGTCTGCGTACAGTCCAGTTTGCTTGTAGGAATATTTAAAAGGGGAGTTGGACTGCAGTCTACGTTTGAATTAACATTTTAATTAATTTAAAATACATTTGCTTTCGTGTGGTCAGAATAATAAACACTCATTTTATTATTCAAATTTTTATTTAAGTATAGCTGGTATGATTTTCGTATGTTGTTTGTCCGTCCGCCCGTTCCCACTCTAACGTCGTTATTTGGAACTTGCGACAAAGGGTTCTTTAGACCGCTAGTTTTTTAAAGCTGATTGGAGGAGTTGAAAATTTCGTTTTTTATCTACGGATTTTTTTGAAACGTGGCACAGAGGTTTCATTTGACCTCTATATTAAGAGATGATTGAAATATTAGCAGATTTCGTTACTTTCTAGAGGATTTTTTGAATCTTGGCACAAAGGTTCTCTTTGACCTCTAGTTTTGCCAGTACCTACCATTTTCGACCTGATTAAAGAAATCATAAGATTTGGAACCTGAAGGTCCTATGATAATAAAACCAGCAGTACGCACTCACGAAATTCTCACGTGTGACATGTTTTACTAACTGTTACGTTCTCCCCGCAGCTTCGTGCGTCTGTGAGGACTACGCTTATCCACTGGGAATGGAACCTGCGTCAAAGATTCTTCGCCCTTTTCTCATCGAAACCACGTTTGTATTGTGAACAAGCGATTTCTTCTTTTATATTTCACGTTTCACAGCTAATTTTTTTCGAGTCTCAAAAACCTACTGCAGCTCATGGACTTCAATTGCATATACAAACAAAGTTGAATTCAATTGTTTCGACTACGCGTAGCTTAATTACACGCACCCTTTCTAATTGGCCTTCTTATTTGAGAGTCCCTTTAGACCCAGTTGTGTTCTCTATTGAAATTTTAATCACTCGCATACCTTATCCGAGAGATTTTCATAAGCCACAGTCGCCCTTTGAGCTCGCGATCTGAAAGTGCCATAAATATTGTATGCACGCTGGGGTTACATTGCGTTATTTGCGAGAGGTCCCCTTGTTGCACGGAGGTCTTTCATTAATAATATGAAAATAATTTGACACGCGAGACTCTGTCTTATGTCGTGTGAATAGGACAGATGTTCGTTTGTATCGATGACTATGTTAGACTACCCTTCATTCGGTGTCGTTATTAGTTTTTATACGCGTGAAATGGCCGCGCGTTGCAGTAGCATGCGATTCGTCGCTCAGCTTTTGTTAGTACGAATTTTGAATAGCCGACGGCGGCGCCTGATTTGTTTGTGTCAAACTACCCTAGTGTCGCCAAGGTCGTAAATTACCTACTTAAGTTTATATTTCAAACAGAATGAGTTGTGTTTTGTTTGTTCTATAAGTACGTTATTGCTATTTGGATATATTTATTATTAGTGTTAACACGCATAAATTAGGGTTCCCGTACAGCCATGCCAACAACAAAAACTTATCATAAACCATATTCATGAATTTGTTCCGAGTTGAAATACGCATTAAATTGATCGGCCTCTTTTACTCATGACATATTTAGATGATTTAAAATAATTATACTTCTTACACAAAATTTATTCTTGACGAGCGCAGAGTGCCGAGAACGTTAGCGGCATTCCCGAATGGCTAGACTGATCCTCTGCACAAAATATTCTTTGCTCAGAGGGTCACCCGACACCAATCGGAGCCTTGCACCAATTTCACGCGAGAACGCACGCGAGAACAGACATCCTGGCCCATCGTCTCTACTGCGAACACTAAAAATTCGTATTTGTCTAATATCCCCTTATATTTAGAGCGTTTCAAACGCACGGCTGACTCTGCATCATCGGCACCAGCTATTCTGTGGAAGGCAACAATATAGGAAACACAAAGTGTGTCAAAACAGGTATATGGCGTCTCAGATCAATGCTCTGTCATGCATATACGGGATGATGAACATCCCATCCGGGCGTCTGCCGTCTGACCTAAAGATGCCATTTGGTCGGCTATTAAAACTAGCTAAAGACGAGTAGATACATGTAGTCGTGATAATTTGCGTAGTAGTAGCCGAATATTTCGTAAGCGGATGATAAAATAATGATTTTATAATGGCTATTCAACGATAGCCTGTAAGTATAACATTTTACAAGCAAATTATAAGTAAAAAATGTTTTTTTTGGTTACGTACACTTTGCACTGACGGGAGAGGCACATCAGGATTATTTTTTTCAATGTTGTATTACGCCCCTATGTAAGGAGTCTCCTTCGAGCGGCTGGCCTATGCGCACGCGTTTGGAGTAGGTACCACTCAAGTGTTTGTATTTTGAAATACTTAAAAATGTGACGTGGTTGTTTGATGTGGTTGTGAAATATTTGAGTGAATACAATGTTTTAGTTAATTAAAAGTGCATAAACATAGACATAATTAGTTCACATACAATTTGAATTGTTTCTGTGAAAGTTATTTGGCCGTCAATACTCACGAAAAGTGGTGTAAAGCTGAAATCAAATCGAAGTCGCTTCGCACAGGAGAATATTTTATTTGGTGAGGAAATTCCATTATACATGACTACAATTAAAATGAAAATTTAAATGCTAACTAAGAGCGATTATGCGGAAAGTTCTCACGCGCAGAAGTTTAACATGTTGTGATTTGAATTACTTGAATAGTGTCATTTCTGTTTTTATGCTTGACTTTATATATTTTTATGTGTTGTGCTCATATATTACGTCACGATTTATAGCGAACTTTTGGTGCGAGGATGTAGGTACAGTCAGCGTCATAATCATCTTAGCGCCTAACGCGGCCAAAACGATCTACCGTACAAGAAATCAATTTCAACCAGGCAACCAAAGTTATCATGTTGATCTAAGCACGAAATACTTCAAAATACCTGAACATTCCTTCTTTTAATTCTGTCTAGGCAATCGGCATGTTCAAGTTTATGTTGGCAAGTGGATGGTTATAGTATAAGCATTCATAGTGGTAAAACAAAAAACCTTGATTTTGAGATACGTTTTTGGTTGAATTAAATTGGCAACTGGGTAAAATTTAAGATTTCTTGTTTTAACGCAATTGCTAATTTGTACAATGACGATAGATAAGTAATTCAATACCATTAAAGTTGCAAAGATGACATTAATAACAAAGAAGGTGTCATAATTATTTCTTTATTCGCTTCGAGTAATTCACTCCAAAGTTTACAAAGAAAACAATTTAAAACTTAAACTTAAAATAAGTCGAAATAATACCCTATGACTTACTAGGGATCAAAGATTATTTTTATGTTAAGAAGTACTTATTACCACTATGATTCCATAGATACCGGTAAACCATTTATTTGCATATATATTAATGAACATTCTGACAACATACAGACAATATACATACTACTTTGTATACCTCAAACAATACGTTTGCTTTGACTGCCTACATATAAATGAAATAACGTTCAATAGATGATTTCGACTATTTTAGACGCTGCGATCTATTCGACGCTGACTGTACACATTCAAGTGGTACCTACTCATTAGGTACTACTCAAACAAAAATGACTGCGCCAGCGGGTGGCTAGCGGGCGACGTGACATAAACAAAAAAAGGGTCTTTAAACAAAGGAGCACATGTGTTTAAAAGCGTTCCCAAAACGTCTTAATACTTGAGTTATGATTTCGACAAACGATCGAACTGTTCGGACTAACGTTTAACCATGTCAATGGTTAGAAGTTACAAAAGACCCAGCCCAATTCGTTCAAGAACACTCAAGCTGACAGGAACAAGTTAGCACTCCTAAATAATACAATTATAGAAGAGCCAAAGCCAACGAAACAAAAGAAGAAAAATGAATACTATGCTTAGACGAGATATGGGCTATTATAACCTAGACCACTAAGGTGGGCCACACTGGCACGAAACAAAACAAATATGGAAAACACTGCCGACGAAGTATACCTACAAACTTCGGGAAAAAGACACATAAAGCCTGCATCAATTGAAGAAAGCGAGTAATGAATTAAGAAACGACAATGCTCACAATAAGAAAATGATAAAACAACTTATGCTCCCTACTGTTATTTATAAACACATTATAGTATTTATCACCTCTCCTGGCTCCCTTTTCTGGCTAAAGGTTGCACGAATACCGGCTGGCTCTTATTCCCGTCACTCACAATCCAGACTATAACCTACACTCCATCCTTTATCTACGTTCCCTTCGGTGTATTGGGACTTGTCCCTTTCAGACATTGCGTCTGGCTGAAGGTTGAACGAATTGATTGATTGATTGATTGATGTTGTATTACGCCCCTATGTACCAGTTGCAAATAATACGAACGTGTATGCAAAAATTGGGAACTTTTGATGGATCCATCATATAGCCTTGACTTTCTCCCTTCAGATTTCCACCTGATTCGGTCGCTTCAGAACTCTTCAAGTAAGGTTGACACCAAGAGAGCAATCTAAAAATATTGGTAGCGATTTATTGACCGAAAATCCCATAAGTTGATACAGCAATGGTACCATGGACGTTCGTTACCTACAAGTTAGCAGTGAGTCATCGATCAATACGGCACATGTTTATTGATAAAATTTCAGAATTCTTTGTCTTGAATTCGTATATAAAATATGAAGAAATTTTCTCCTCGACGTAATATTTACGGTATTTACATTCCAGGGTCCATTTGTTTAACTTGCCCGTTTAATATAAGTTTACGTCCGTTTCTCAAAGCGATAGGCAGAGACTATTGATTCCTACTTGGTACGGTCCTTGGCCTTGATTGCTTAAAAGGCCCTTAAGATGTCACCAATTTAGTTGACATATGTTTTTCTAACTTATGTACATAATTATCACTGACTCTGCGCCTCGGAGAGCACGTTAAGCCGTCGGTCTCGGTTGCTATCAATTGATGGTAGTCGTTAAAATCCACCAACCCGCACTAGAGCAGCATGTAGATTAAGTTCCAAGACCCTTCATCCCGACGGATGGCGTAAGCCCTTGTAGTAGGGCATTAATGGCCTGATGGTATGGTATTGCATTTTTTGCTATGGTGTCTCTTACAGATTATTGTATCACAAATATTAGCTCTAAATGTTTCTTTTCTCACTTTCCTTCATCCATTCTATTTCATAAGTAGGGAAATAGGAATAAAAGTTGAAAAAAATAATATTTTATACATAAAAAACCGCTTAGCCTAGTGGGCAACGATTCGCAGGCAGGGGCCTGCAAATCTGGAGGTCCCGGGTTCGAATCCCAGGTCGAGTCAGTATTTATATGATGAATAGTAATACTGGCACCGGGACTTGGTTGTTATATGTATGTAGTGTCTTCGCTTGGTACCCAAAATACAAGCTAATGCTTAGTTTGGGACCTAGACGTTGTTGTGATTGTGTGTGTTATTATTATTATAAAAAAGTTTTAACCGCCTAGGTCTACCAAAATAACGTTGCAAATATACATTAATTTAAAAAAAACATAAATGGCATTATAAATACTCGTAAATTAATGAAATATAAGTTTTAAAGTGTCGAAGTCAATTAAATTTTTAAAAATTAACTTTGTTTTTGAAACTAGTGGAATTTTTTTTTCTGGAACTTGATAAATTGTCAAATTTCTGTATTGTCGGTAATTATCGCTTGGTTATTTTGTAAAACTATGTGTTGTATAAAGATATATTAAATTAAAAAAAAAAATAAAAAATAAAAAAAAATCATAGAGCAAATAAATTTCACAGCACGGACCGTAATTATAAAGATTTTATGTTAAAATGAATTTAAACCAATATTATAAACTTTTTCGACTATTTACTAAAGGTAATATTCGAGATGTTCCATTTTAAAAATCAAATGTTTAGTGAGTAATTTAAAAAGACCTGAATTCTATGTAAATAAATAAAGTTGAAGTATTTATCTGTGATTTCGAAAAAAGGTTTTTATTATGGTTATATGTTTATTTGCACGAATCCAATATCAACCACGAATCTTTAAATTCTTTGTTAATTCTCTTTTAAATTTTTGTCTGTCCGTTTGTTTGTCCGAGCTAATCTCCGAAATGGTTGAACCAATTTTGATGGGTTTTTCATTGGCAGGTAGCGGACTTTTTGGAGAATACTATAACTTTTTATTTCGGAAATATTTAGGGTTCCTGAGTAAAAAACTGTAGAAATTATAAAAACTTATATTCAAGTTATAAAAAAGTCGCGAGTGTTCGCTAGTGGATAATACCTACATTATGATGCAAGTACGTAGCCAAGCTTACTGAGTACGAGCATCATGTGACATTTTTCAATACATTTGCGATTAAAATTAGTATGTACTTCAAATGTGATAATGGCGGGAGCGGACTGCTTTTCACGGTTTATACGCATGCGTTACAAACAAAACGCTCGTCTGTGATTGGTGTAAAGAAAAGGGCCTAGTACGTAAAATATAACGTTACGATTTAAGTTTCGATGTCATAAAAACCGTATTAATGGGAAATATATTAAAAATAAACTTAAACGCCTCTGCATTTCGAAGTGATGTCGTGGCATATATCCCATAGCATTTACAGTCTAAAATTATATACTATCTATAGTCGTATTATTAGCACACGAGATCGACAGATATCGTATGCGAGGTTGTGTACTAACCTAATCTGTTTCTCCGCTATCTTAGGTTAAAGGCCAGTTAGATACCGTAAGCCGTGCGGGCACCACAAAGGTTTGTCATTATTCTTTTATTAAATTGAACCTTATTTTTATGAAAATAAAGTTCATTTTTAAGTTCATAAAATTATGAACAGATGGCTAAGCAGATCGATGTTGGATGGTATACCGCCCCACTTACAGATGAAGTGATCATTTTAAAGAACTCTTTACATGTTGAACTCTCGACCCATTTTCGACGATGGATTTACCCTCAGCTTGAGTACGGTACGAGTGGTAAAAAAATTGTTGAGTATATATTTTTCGTTATTTTGTTGGTATAAGTGGAGACGTTGAGTTTTTTTAGTGTGTAGTTTAATAGTTTCTAGTGAATTTATTTACGTACAACTTTCTATTTTTGTATTACAAAATAATGTTGGTATTACAATACAGCCACAGGATTTTGGTGTGGAAGGTGGATCTAGGATAAAGAAGATGAGCTACTCAGAAGCCTTTTGATTAATTTAAAATTGTTGGAAATTAATCCAATTAATCTAAAAAGTCAGCTTATCAAGTGTCATTTCTATTTGAAGTTAATTTGAAAAAGAAAAAAAAAATCTTTAAGAACAACGCGTTTTCGCGGAGGCGATATCGAAGGGAAGAATTCCCTCCCACTTCTTTAATTCGAAATTAGGACGGTTTGATTGTACCTGAACTTCTGGACTTCGCAGATTGTAAAACACAAGCTGTCGCTGAAAATTTGAAAGTGTTTACCTTTAAAACTGGCCGAACATTTTGCAATCTTCATCATGCTTTATTTAACCCGTCACAACTTTTGAAATGCTGAACGATTTACATGAGACATAATTACATGTTCAAGTCTATAATCTATCCAATATTTAACGACCTATTTAGGTAATAGTATAGATACTTTATTAGTATAGTAGTAAGAATAATAATGACGACGACGAATAGCCTAGTGGGCAGCGACACTGCCTGCGAAGCTGGAGGTCCCGGGTTCGAATCCCAGGTCGGGTCAGTATTTATATGAAGAATATTAATATTGGCACCGGGTCTTTGTTGTTATATGTATGTGGTGTTTTCGCTTGGTACCCAAAATACAAGCTAATGCTTAGTTTGGGACCTAGACGTTGTTGTGATTGTGTGTGTTATTATTATTAATAATAAAATTTTCTGGTATTTTTTAAAGACTAGTACGCAGTAACTCATCGTCTGTTTTAAGCTCCCACAAAATGAGCGATGAGTATTGTGTGCACTTTTCGAAGCAACTATACGACTATCGAAGATAAAACTGGCTGACGAAAGTCGGCAGTTAATAAACCGCCGACCTTTGCCAATTTCACGCATTCTTGAAAAGTTCCTATGCCAATTCTTTATTCTTTCGCGAGAAAGATAAATCTTGCCCTTTAGTATGATTGATAGTGTACCACCATACGATGGAATCTTTACTCAGATCTATAATGATTCGCTGTCAATTCATATAAAGAAAATACAATAGTACATAACAAAATGAACAATGTCGATTCAACCTATATAAGCCTATACGACCTCTGCGGCTAGAAATAGCCGAGTATGTTTTCCAGGTGCGCGTTTTTCCTATGCAGCTAGAAACCATACTCAATTAGTCTTACGCTCGCCAGTTTATTGGATTGCTATCTGTTTCTTTTCTACAGAAGAATAATGTTTAACACAAATCAGTCAACCTATACACGCACTTGCTAATACCTAACACTTTTAAGTTAAGTCATTCGTTTTAACATGAATGTATTGATATTTTAATAATTTGAATTTGTTAATGACATAATGATTTATTAAATAATAACAATAAGACAATCTTTTGCCCACACATCTTCGTCGAGCAAAAAACATTCGAATATTATTTGTTTATGTTATTATACGAACCTGTCTCAAATTTATAAGGCCCCATAGGGCCATGGTTCGAATCCGGGCGTGTACCAAAGAGTTTTTCTAACTTAAGTACATAATATCACTGACACCGTGCTTCGGAGGGCACGTTAAGCAGTCGGTCACGGACGCTGTCAATAGATGGCAGTCGTTACAGTTCCCAACCCGCAGTGGAGCAGTGTGGTGGACTTAAGCTCCAAGTCCCCCTTCTCACCCTGGGGGAGGCCTAAGCCCCTGCAGTGGGGTAAAAAATGTGCTGATGATGATGATGTTCTTATGAGAGAAGTCAGTTTTTTAACCCCAGCCGAAATATCAAGTTTGATGTAGATAGTGTTACGTTTCTGCAGTTATTGCACTGTATGTTTCTATTTCTTTGTATCGTTGTAAGTGTAAGTGGTCTTGAAAGCACAAAACGCCTGTCACATCCGTCCACACAAATGTTATGTAAGTTCTAACGTTATTGATGATACTGTACGCATCGTTTTGAACAAACCGAGAGGATATCTAAAGCACAAATCTGAAAAACATGCTAAAAAGACTTCATTTGCCATCCGGCACAATCTGCATTGAAGATTAACTGGTTATTCGCGACGCGAAAGGCATCTTGTTCTTCTTTGTTCTCGAAGCAAAAGAAAATAATCTGCATTAAGTTTATTATTATCTGTATTTTCGTCGCTTTTATTCCTTCTCTCAAATTTTCATACTTCCACAACAATTAGTAAGCCGGCCCAAATCCGGAATTTCGTACTTTTACAACGAATAATACCCATTCTGAACTGCGCGCCCTAATATTTGTCAACAACGTTTTGAATTTCTTTTTATTCCCGTTTTCGCTTAATCGTGGCTCGAGCGAAATTAGTGCCGTTTTGTTTAAACACGTTTTTCACTAAGGGATTTTTTTTTAAATTTTCTTTATGAATAATATAAATAGAAGTAAAAGCGATTAACGCATCTCCTGAACTTAGAAAAGGATTGGGGGAACTATACCTACGTACATGTTCTTCTGAGTAAACGATCATGTTTGTATACGGTGCTTATCAGTAAGTTAACTGTTAGTAAAAGTTGATAAAAGTAAATGTTATGTTAGTAAAGTTAAGTAATTTTAGCTTTAAAAACCCCGCAAAAAGTGAGCCTAACTATTTTTATTAAATTAATTATTTTTTTCAATTTGAAAGTAACACGCTACTCGTTAGTTATAGTGTTGCGTACTTTTTGTTAGTATTAGTAAATAATAATAATAAATAATAATAATACATGGGACTTCCCACACAGCGTCATCTAGTCCCAAATTAAGCGAGTATTATGCTTGTGTTATGGGTTACTAGACAACTGATATACATACTTAAATATTCTTTATAATATATACATATATAAATATTTTTGCGAAGACACCACACACATATAACAACCAAGACCCGGTACCAGTATCAATATTCATCATATTAATACTGACCCGACCTGGGATTCGAACCCGGGACCTCCAGCTTCGTTGGCAGGGTCGCTACCCACTAGGCTAAGCGGTCGTCAAATTATTATCGTCAAACGTCAAAGTATTAGTAAAGAAGATTAACAATTTTAATCTTAATTACTAATAAACGTTAAACTTTAAAAACTATTACTATCCAATTCAGAATTGTTTAAAAACATATTTTGTCTTTCTCTTTCAATCTAAGTTTAAAGACAAACTTATTTTAACTGAACTGCTTCTAAATAAATGTTTTATGGATTGGCCTCTATATGACGAAACCTTCTAACGAAATCTAAACAACGAAAACTGCGTCAATGCAACTCAAAGTGATTCTCGAGATAAAACATAACAAATAGACACGATTAATTGAGAGAAAGTTGTTTTTTTGAGAAAAAAGTTTTTTTTTTTTAATTTTCTTAAATATGGACACAATCCATTTGGGATCTGTTATTTAAAACCAGTTCTACCGGTGATCACGCGAACAATGTGAAATAAGCTGAAGTATAAACAGACGGATTTTATTTTGTCGTAGCGCAGAGCGTTTCAAGTTCGTAAAACTATAAAAGTGTATCTACTGATAAGCGTTCTCGTGGTAGACTTTAAAAAAAAACTATCCACTTGAAATGCCATACCATAAAGCTATTTAAGCATAACTATTACGACCCATAGAAAATAAATCAACCGTAGCAATGCCGTACATGAAACTAAAAATGCAAGCATTGTTCTTACACTGCACTGTTCTCGCGGCTACTTTTGTAAAAAATATTTTCCCCTTTTTCCATTCATTTCAGTCGAATTATGTATTATAGAAATCTGTCTTTTTGAAATTAGCGTATTGACTGACGGATAGGACAAGTGGTTAGAGTCCCTCACTGCAGAACTAAAAGTCGCTGTTTCGATTCCCGCCCGAGTTAAATACTTGCGTGCATGTACATATCTATCTGTTCCGTGTGTAGGTGCAACATATTTATTATTTAAGTACGTTTACCAGTGATCTAGTACCTATAATACTAGCATAATACTTGCTTACTTTGGGAGTAGATGGCGCTGTGTGGCATGTGCCACAAAATAATCCAAAAATGTATGAATATTCTGTTTTTTTGTTGTGTGATAGTGCTTACACAACATGAACTACTCATATTCCAGAAATTGTCACAAAATATAAGGTACGTAGTAAGCAAAAGGCTTAGCAACTCGAGAAAAGGTTTTGCATCGTTTTTGTAAAAAATAACTTTTTCTCTAATCTCTTATAGTAAAAATTTTGGATTGAATAGTTTTTGTGTAACAAAAATATCCTTATTAATGATAAGTTCTATCGATAATAAATTTTTGAACCAACGACTGTCCCGTACAACAGACAGTTAAACTGGAAATCTACAGTTAAATAAACGGGAGTTAATCTTCGGGAGCGATTCGGGGAGCTTGTTTGAATTTTTTAAGCTGTCGCTTGACACATCCGTCTCGTGCAGTTGAGTAATGCTTTTCAACCATTAAAATATCTAACGGGCGGCCGGCATAGCTTTGCGGTAATTTGTGGTAATCGTTTTTGGTAGGCAGTTCGAGTCCGATTGAGATATGTTTATATTTCACAGAAGGAATTATTACAGATATGTCAAATAATAATTTCATAAAATATTTTTGTACCTAACTGAGTAATTTTTTTACAATAGATACGTTATTTCAATCCTGTGAATAATTACTAATTGACTGATTGATGGAGTGGTTAGAGACCCTAACTGCCGAACCAAAAGCCGCGAGTTTGATTCCCGCCTGGGACAAATATTTGTGTGCATGAACGACATGAATATTTTATTTGTTTCGTGTCAAGGTGTAAAATATATCTATGTATTTAGTATAAAAAATATTTAAGTATATATATTAGTTGTCTAGTACCCATCACACAAGCTTTGCTTAGTTTGGGACTAGATGGCGTTGTGTGGAATGTCCCAGGTATTATTATTATATAGTTAAT